>CM077348.1:24900370-25500370 GCA_039655645.1 Ammopiptanthus mongolicus | reverse complement strand
ACTTTTTCAGGTTTTGTAATTCAACAGCTACCAATTTACTAAATCTGTAAAAAAAAAAAAAAAAAAAAAAAAGTTAGCGTCGACCTAGCCTTCGCTACGTTTAGCGTTGGCCTAGCTTGGCCTTCACTACGTTTAGCGTCGGCCAAGCCTTCGCTAAGTTTAGCGTCGGCCAGGCCTTAGCTAATTTTAGCGTCGGCCAGGCCTTCGCTAACCAGTTATGTCATAGCATTGGTTTAGCGTGGGTTTTGGTCGACGCTAGTTCTAGCTGCCAATTTGCTTCGGTTTAGCCGACGCTAAACTAGCGTCGGTCGTTAAGGCCCTCCGCTAAACGTATCGACGAACGAAAAAGCGTAGGTCACGACACTGTCGCAAAGCCGACGCTAAAGTGGCAATTAGCGTCGGCTTTTTGCTTGTAGCGTGGGCTTTTGGCCGACGCTAATCTCTGTTTTTCTTGTAGTGTAACTTAGTGCAATGATCGCATTCAGATGTGTCTACTCTGAAATTGTCACCAAGGCCATCGAGGAGGAGCGGACAAAGTTCAACTGTCACCATGTCCACAGTTTTGACCGGCGACACAAATTCATGGTGGAGGAGTTGATGAACCCACGAGAGGGGTGGCCTGTGGAGAAATTAAAGGTAGACTTGAATATGAAGTGGTGTGACTGTGGAGAGTTTTAGGCGACACACATTTCATACTCACATGTCATGGCTGCTTGTTCGAGTGTTGCGCACCACTACATGACGTATGTGCCTCCCGTGTACACGTTGGAATAGGTCTTCAACGTTTACCGCGAAAAGTTCAGCATGGTGCCCAGCAATGCATATTGGCCAACATATACTGGAGTTCAGGTGTGCCATAATGCAAACATGCAAAGAAATCTATGGGGTTGTTCACGGTCTACTCGCATTTGTATAGAGAATGATCTGAGGGAGGGGGTCGTCGTAAGAGATGTGGACTGTGTCGGAATGATGGTCATAGCGGGAATAACTGTCCAAACCGTGTCAGACCTTCTATGCAATAGTAGAAAATTTGTATAAGTGTACAATTTCTATTTTTAATCAAAGTTAACTATTTTCTATAAGTGTATTATTTATTATTATTATTATTGTATTAATAAAATTAATTGAAAAAAATAATTTAATTAATATAATGAATAATTTAAAAATAATAAAGTTAATTAATTAAATTAATTAACATAATTAATTAAATTAATACAAATTAATTAAAAATTTAAATTATCAAATTTAAAAATAAATGAAAAATAAAAAAAATAAAAAAAAACCTATTGCAAAGTCGTTAATAGCAAAGCCGACTTTTCAACAGCGTAAAAAAGAAAAAAATTAAAACATCATGATGAGAAGTCACTAATAGCAAAGAAGACTTTTCAATAGGTTTGAAAATGGTGATAATTTGATATATAATTTAAAAAGAGTGATAGTTTAAAAAATAAAAATTTAAAACAATAATATTTTAAAAAATTTGCCTGATTTCGTCCTATGATATAAGATTAGCCGTGAGCCAAACCATCACTCAATATTCAATAACCAATTAACTAATTGAAATATTCTGTCGATAAAAAAAATATTCCCAACGCTTACATCACTTCAATTTGACTCATACATAAATAAAAGAATTATATCTGTATACTCTACAGGAGAGAAATAATTCGCACTTAATATAATTAGCATGTACCTGTAGGATATGGTCATATTGGTGGTGGTTATTATATTAAGAAGTGTCACTTTTTTTTTTATGCCGAAGAAGTGTCAATTTTAAACTAGCTGTGATTCTCATAAAAAAAAACATGGAGGACCTACAGTGAAAATCTAACTATTTAGTTATTAAAAAAAATGAGAGGTTGAAGTCTTTCATTTAGAACTTGTTTAAACTTATTATGTGTGTTGAATCAAGTGAAAAAAGTTTGGATCTCTTAAATATGTGGTCCTAAGTTCAATATATGAATTTATGTGTATGAAAAGATATTATTGTGAGAGATCCTTACTTAGACGTATAACAGTATCGGATAGATTAATCTTTCACCTATCAAGTGAGATAACACTCTCAAAAACAAAACAAAAAAACTTGTTTAAACTCAAACTTTATTTTTTGTTGCATCTTGATTCTATTGACCTCCTTCCTCCCGCAGCCCCGATGCCTTTTAAACCTTTTGCCACTACCAACCACTTGACCCTGACCCATTGGTAGCCTTCAATTTCAAGACCCCAACAACATACCAGTCATCGAAGGCAGTAGCATCACTATTCTCATGATCTCAATTATGACCATGAGGAAATGACTGTAATTTGAAAGACCTCAACTCCATGCTCTCCACCATAATCCTTCCACCGTTATTTTGTATGAAAGCGTTTGATAAAATTAACGGTTAAATTAGCTGAAAAATATAAAATGATATAAAAGGACATATTCGTTAATGATTTTATATAAAAGAGATAGAAGAGGATAAATGTAAAATTAAATTAAGATAATAAGGATAAAAGTGAAAGAAAAAAATGAAACACTATAAGCTATAAGCTCAAACGTTACTTCAAGTAATGTTTGGAAAAAACTTTATAAGCTCGTGAAAGAAACACTTACCAAACGGGGTTACTTTCTCATCCGTTATAAGCTATCCTCTATAAGCTCTCAGAAGGGATATGCCAAACGCTATTTATAAATCATTTAGTGGATTGAGATATTTATACAATTTATCAAATTAAAGATAAACACCTTTTTATTTAATCATTTTAAAAATAAACTCACTAATTGATGTTAAGAATTTACTTGGGTCGCTTTTAAGCAGCAAATGATGTGTTGAAGTGCAAAGATATCGCTCTCAAGTGTTGCTCTCTACAATTTGTTACCTAATTCTTTATTGCTCTATAATTTTTTATACTCAACTATTTGGACCTTATTCACTAGGAAAAGAAAAAGATTTGGGTTGGGACCTGTATTAATTCCTTCCTCACGTCACAATCATTTTTTTTCCTTTTCGGCCAAGAACAATTCTGTCATATGCTCTTGTTTTATAGTTTGTTGTTTTTTTGGTGCATCTTGTTTTATAGTTTGTAGTTGGCAAACTTCTTTCATGAAAATACAGTGACAACTTCTTCCTTCCACGCCCATAACTTTTTTTATACAGGTATAATAAGACAACCGTGTATATTTATTGCATAAATCTTATTCTTAATTTATTAAGTGAAAAATAAAGATTGTTTGGTTGATACCATATTGGAGCTAAAACATTATTATTTTAAAGTTCGGTGTCGTTGGGACCATGGTGCCAGTAGTCGACACCTTGTTGGAGTTGAGGCATGATGATTTTTGATGAACCATGCATATAGTTTCTCTGGTCTTCTGGCATTTGAGAGAAACCGAGGACTGACAAATAAAATGACAGTATGACAGTTGGATCACATTGATATGCCATTTTCTTGTTACACTCCACACTAATGATTAGTCGACGATGTCGGTAATATTTGTCACAATGGAAGGTCTTATATCAATAAAGGATATGACTACCGCCATGATTCAGTATTACTTGGCTTTTGTTGGATGAAGTCTTAATTAGGTGTTGCATCTTGGGATCATATGTTTTGTGGCCACATTAAGTATATGTTATTAGCTCAAAAGTCATTTTCGATAATGTTTTCTACAAATTAAAATTCTATAATTGATTTTGCCCAAGTGGGAGAATGTTAAATTTTTTCTAATAATTCTTGTGGGATACAATCAATTGTGGTTTTTGATTTGCGAAAAACGGGCTAATATTGTGATCCATTTGATGATGCTTAAATCCGCTAATATAGTGATCTATTCGTAATGGGTTATAGGCAGCTAATACTAATCTGTGTGGGAGATAGTGTAAGCCTTAACCATAGGCTCATAATAAGAGGCGCCTAGGGTTATTATTATATATATTTGGCTAGGTCCCCTCTGCCATCACGAATATCAAAATCAGTTACTTTACGGCTTGCCCCATTGACGATTGTGATTTGGGAGTGCGTGAACAGATAGGGGAAGCTTGGTCTTTCATTTAAGGAACCCGGGAACGTTGAGGCAATTCATATATTTGGTTAGAAGTTTTCAACAAGTAAGTATATGACCGGTGTTCTAATTTCATATAATATGACGTATGTATGATCGATTTTTTTTCCTTAGAAGAACGGGTTGCTTATAGAAGCAAGCGTCCTAGAAGGTGAGAAGAGCTTACACTATGATGCTAAAGCTTTGGTCTTTTTTAATAAAATAGCTACTTGTCGAAAAAATGAAGCAAGCGCCCTAACATGTGGTATCCATGTCAGCTTGCTCCAATGATGCAACTCAATAAAAACTTGTCCTTAATTTTAAGAACTTGTTAAGCAAATCTCATTGGAGATTAGGGATGGCAAAACAGGCCAACCCATCCCATCCCGCCCAGCCCTGCCATTAACCCACCCAAAACGGGGAGGGGGCGGGCCAGCTCGTTTTAGTCGTATAGGTTGAACCCGCCAACCCATCCTGCCTGGCGGGTTGGCCCGCCAAACACATAAAAACATAAATTGGGTTGGCGGGTGGGTGGGTTGACCCGCTATAAAAAAAAAATCATATAACATTTTTTTTTTTAGGCAATCTTCATAGTCTTGCTTAAATTATTACTAAAAAATTGGAATAATCTTATCTTATATCATATAATACGTGTTACAAAAGTAAAGACATTATTTTTTTAGTATGAAATAATTTCAATTAACAATTAAATTAAATTAAATAATGTTAAATAACTAATAAATTAGTAAAAAAAATTATTTTTTAATCTGACATGTTGGCCCGCCAACCCGCCACCGACCCGTTTTTGGGTGGGTTAAGCGGGACCGGTCAAAGTGGGATGGTGGGTTGAGGACCCCAACCCACCCTCCAAATTTTGATGGGTTGACGGGTTGACCTGCGAGTCACAACCCACTTTGTCACTCCTATTGGAGATGCTTTTATGATACTTATTAACAAGACCCTATTATTGCATTTTCAACTTTTGATTTCGTGTCCGTGAAGTGGTTAAAGGAAAACTATGAAAATGATTATTAATTTTCTTTTAACATTTTTAAGCCCACCCTCCCCCAAAAAGTTTCTAACCAATTTTTTTAATATATAAAATTACTGAAAAATGCTAGCGAGTGCCTCACGACCAATGGTTAACGAATAGGAAAAAAAAAATTTGTGTGGATAAATAATGTATTTATAATCTATAATTTGTAAATCTATAATCTATCTATAAATCTATAAATATATACATTCAGGAGTTCTTCTCAAAGCAAAAAACTGCAGGTGTCAATCTATCACGCATTTTCTATGATGTATCCTAATATAAAATACGCCATGTGAAGCAGGGAGAGATTCTGAATATATAATTATTTTTCTTGAAAAAAATCGGTGATTAATTTAAAATAAAGACATTTGTGGAATTGATTGGAATTTATTTAAATTAATGGCATTTATGTCCGTTTTTTTAGCCATTTTTGCCATTTTGAATCATATCAGAATATTTAAAGTCACTGGTAATTTAAATATCAAAATGTCACAATGTAAAAAAATCAATTTAAATTAAAGGCATTTGTGGAATCGATTGACGTTTATTTACATTAATGACATTTGTGTCCGTTTTTTAGTCATTTTGAATCATATCCGAATATTTAAAGTCAACGATAATTTAAATATCAGAATATCACAATGTAAAAAATTAAATAGTAATTTAAATAATTGAATGCCTTAATATTACTCAAAATACATGCAAATTGAAAAATTTTATGATAGAAAACTTAGATTTTAATCAAAATTTTATCTATTATCTTGCTTCAAATTTTGTCTTTTGAATTTGCTATTTTTTTGAATGGAGAAAAAAAAATTGGTGATGGAATTAATAATCATTTCAAAAAATTGTGAATTTTGTGTACGTTCATCTCACATGTGTACTAACATTTATGTTAGTTCTCCAATATCCACCACCATTCGTCCATTTCTTAGATGGTGTGACAAGGATATTTTTGGTTGACCTTGATTAGCTGTCAATTAATAGTATAACATACAATATGGAAAGTTTTCTCATTTACTACTAATATATTGAAATAATTATTCTGTTTCTTAAGCTGTACATTTAATTTCATTCAACTCAATTTATTACAAAAAAAAAAAATCATTCAACTCAATAAATAGTAAAACATACAATATGGAAAGTTTTTTCCATGTACTACAAATAATCAAAGAATTATTCTATTCCTAAACTGTACATCTAATTTCAATTAACTCAATAAATAGTGTAATATACTATATGGACACTTTTCTCATTTACTACTAATAATGAAAGATTTATTCTGTTTCATAAACTTTTACATTTTATTTCATTTAACTCAATAAATAATATAACATACAATATCGAAAGGTTTCCATTTACTACTAATAATGAAAGAATTATTCTCTTTACTAACAATATCCTAGTATTTAATTTCATTTACCTCAATAAAAAGTAGGACTCCATTTACTAGTAATAATGTAAGATTTTTTTTCTTTCTAAACTGTACATTTAATGCAATTAATATGGTTACTGTAAAATAGCAAGTTTGAATATGTCATTGAATAGGCATCGGATCCTAGGCAGGGCAGCAAATCATGTGATACTAATTTTGCCGATTACTCTATTACAGGTACAAGTACAACCCTTCTGTCTTGAGCCATCCTATTTTTACTATATTTTTGTAATATATATGTACTTCAAAATTTACAAATATAAGAGAGATCAATGTAAGTATTATATGAATTCTCAAAAAAATAATGTAAGTATTATATGAGAGATCAACAATCATTTTTTGAAATTTAAATTTTGAATTTACATTATTGAAAATCAATATAATGATCTTATTTTAAAATAAAAATGTAAATGAAACAAATTAAAGAATATACTTATTTGGATGCTATTGATTTGATAAAATAAATGTACAAGGTTTACCTAATCATTTAGTCAACTAATATATATTATGATATAGTAATTTTACAACCAATAATTTTTTAATATAAAATTCGCTCATTCGTAAAAAAATTAGAACGAAATAAGCTAAAATGGTACTAAGCTAAAAGCTATAGTTTTTTCAATTTTGATTATAATGTGTCAATAGATATAAAATATTCACTTCGAACAAAAGAGTGAATTATAGATATAATATATTTGTATGGTGTCCTAATGAATAAAAGATTGTAAGAGTTTAGAAAGAAAAAAAGTGATAGAAAATTGAATTGTTTTTTAAGAGTAAAGAATAGTAAATATAGTTAACTTGATGGACATGCTGCATAATGCATGAAGATCATGTAAAGAAAAGATGAGTGGAAATAACTTGAGCTTGGTATAATTATTTTAGATAAAATATACTTACAATTAATAATTTTTTAGGAAAAAATTACTTGAAGTATAAAATATAAAAATATTATATTAGAAGTTGTTTTAATCTGTGCATTGCACAGGTCAAAAACACTAGTTTAGTATATTGAAAAGTGTTACATTTTTAGTTTCCCAATAATTTTTTTCTTGTATTGATTCCTGAAACAATGCTCTTAGACACTCGTTATATATAACACCTCGATTTTTCATGCTTTCTAGGATAAGTAAGTGAGATAAATGAGTTTATATTTTATCAGAGATTCTAGAGAATGAATTTATGTAAACTAAGACCATAGTCACATTCTACGTTATCGTAGGGAGTTACGGTTAAATTTTGGATTGAAAATTCAGACGGAGTCTGGTCTGCGTTTTCACTGACAGTAAGATTTTACTGATCAGAATACCTAATTTTGACTCGTGAACGAAACAGTTAGGTTTAGAATCGAATTTCCAAAATTTTTGATAAAATTGGTTTTTCGCACTAAAAACTGAAATAATATAAGTTATACAAGCGAAATCATAAATCGGGCGAAGAACGGAGCTGAATATGGATTTATCGGGACCCGCTAACGGATAAACTTGAAGTCACGTCAAATTAAGTCACTCAGGAAAGCGTGCCATGACTCACCACTATCATAATGACAAACGAAAATATCTGAACGCGTTCACACTACGAAAAAACCAAAATGCCTCTAACCTTTTTCTTAATTACATTTTGCCCTATGATGAAAAGACCATTTTGCCCCTTAAGTGAAAAATTTTGGACCTCCTTGCCCTCCCTTTCCTCTCCCACGCCCCCACCCCTTCATGTAGCCTCCATCCATTTCTTCCTTCATAACTCATTTTCTCCTTCACTTTCTCTCATTTTCTCAAGAAGCACTCAAGGGATTTTGTGAAGAAAAATGGCGGATCTTACTCATTTTCATCCTCCAAGAGGTATGAACTCTTCCTTTGATCTCTTAAGCTTCATGTTCTTCCTTTAAAATCTTGTTTTTCAACTATGTTCAAAGTTCTAATACCAAAGTTCATAAATCTCTAGAAAATTGTAGAAAAATCCTATGATCATGAAACCAATTTCTATGAACCCACCATGATGTGCATATTGAGTATCTAGAAGCTTGAACACAAAATAAATTTCCTCCCTATTTTTCTAAGCTATGGCCGAAACCTATAGATTGAGGAATCATGAGTTTTTTATTCAAGTTTTGAGTAAAGAGACTTGTTTTATTGTTAGCTATACCTAAGGATCATTCATCCAAGAGTTAGAAGTTTTTAGACATCTCTAGCCATTTTCGAAGCAAGAGGCCGAACCCTAGATCAAGTAATGTAGGGAAAATTTATGTTGTTAAATGTTGATGTTTGAATTGATTGTGTGAATGTAGTTGGTGTTGAGTGTTCGGGCGAATAATCAAAAGATTTGCGGACCAGTCGGACGACTTTCCTTCAGAACTTTACCTTGAGAGGTAAAGGGAGATAACCTGAGGAATTCAATTTCCCATGACTATATACTGTTTGTATGGGTGAAATGTAAAGTTGTGGTGTATTTGATTTAATTTGTGGAGTGTTTTACTTGTTGCTTAATTATGCTTGATTGTGTTTAATTATGCTTAAGTATGCTTGATATTGTTTAATTGTGCTTAAGTATGCCTGATTATGTTTATTTATGCTTAGCATGATATGTTGACTAAAATGATGATTGGTATTGTACTAATGAACCTAACATCAGTTAGGGTTCAAAATCGAGTAAAGTGAAAAGTTTCAAAAAGATTGGGATGTAAAGTACGTAAATAAAAGGCTAAGGGTTTTTAAAGGATTTTGAAAACAAAGTGGATTGATATCTTTTTTTGGAAATAAGAAAAATGAAATATACTTCATTAAGAAATGAGAAGACATAAAAGGGGTAAGGGGAAAAATATTTCCGTTCAATAAGAGTAAGCTTTAAAAACAAAAAGTGCCTTTAGAAATCATAAGTCGTTTTTAAAACAATAAAACGAATCTTTTCGAGCAAAAGTATTTTCAAGTGATCCAGTTTTTGAAACAAATCGTTTTATCAAAGAAAAAGGGTTTTCACGAACCGTATTTCAAAGTCTTGATAATTTACCAAAGTACTGCCAAAAGAAAAGTGGTTTTGACCAAGAGTTTGTTTTCTGGAAAACCGATCACGATGACTTTATGTGTAAACTTCGGAGATGTGGGTTTTGTTTTTGGTATTTCAAACAGAGAAAAGTTAGTTTGGATGTGAACCTAGAAATCGAGACGCCGGGGTTTTAATGTTCTGCAGAACACGTGGATCGAGGATCCGTGTTGGTGAAGTGGTCCTATAAACTTGTGAACGTTTTGTGTGTTCTAGAATTCAAAATCTGAGACTGGTGCATCGGTTGATGGTTTTTGGGTATGGGCTGTTGGACTGTGTGTCCTTTTTGGGTTTTGAACTGTGTGTCCCTTTTGAGTAAATGTTGAAAAGACTTGAGAGTCTAAAAGTTGTGGTGGTTGATAGCTTTGTGCTTCAACGAGGAAATAATGATACCACATAGAAAAACTGACATGAACCAAGGTTTTCTCATGCATATATTTTCTGGTAGACGTGCCATCTAAAATGAGGGGACCTTGATTGCAAGGAAACCTGGGATGACTTCGGTCATTGTGTATCATTGTGCCTTGATGGACAATGGTGTTATACGTGTTCTGGGAACGTATTGTGCATTGAGTTGGACAATATAGTATGACCTGATTACAATTTGTTAAGTACCTCTGATTGCGCCCCCATGTGAGAATTGCATAGTGTCATGGGATTGATGTACTTGTTTATAGCACAATGGTGCTAGGCATTGTTGCCTGAGGGCCAATGTATTGCGAGCCTGATTCGCTCATGCATACGTTTTAAAAATTACGATGACTGTTGGGCACGAGACCCTTGAGCTTTATTATTATGATATTTTGTGATATGTTTATCATGTTTAAGAATGGTGTTTGATACATATATATGAACTTGCTGTTTGTACTTGATGTATGTAGTTATCGTATTTTGAGTTCATATATTGGTTTCTCACCCTTGCTGTATCCTTGGATATGCTGTTTTTCTCTTGGCATATATTATTATTTGTATACAGATGGGACCGAAGAACTAGAGCCTAACACACTCGGGGGTTCGCTCCCTCGTTTTTTAGTAGCGTGAGGACCCTGTTGTGTGGGTCATTCACCCGGGAGCCAGTAGCGCAGCCTATACAGGACCCATTTGCACCTTGTGCAGGAACATTGAGGTGGGACCTCAGGAGAGAACGCATACCATGGAGACTATCCAGATCCCTCTGCCGCTGATCTGGATGATCCTGCAGTATTTGGTGGATCAGGGGTCGCTACAACATGAGATATCAGCTACCCAACCCCTGCAGCAGCGGCCGCCTTTGACTCCTCCCCCCCCCCCGTTTGTCTTATTAGCAGAGGGGTGGGAGGAGGTTCCGGAGGAGGACCCTCAGGAGGCTCCTGAGTATCAGCCTCAGGAGAACAAAGATGCTCCGGGAGTAAATACCCAATTTGGTCCCTGAAATTGTAGGGTCGTATCAACTTTGTCCCCCCACATTATCAATATTCCCAAATGATCCCTGAAATTGCAGAAAGTTAATCAGATTCGTCCCTCCTTTGATATTTGCATGGACTATAATGACATTAAGTTGGTAATGTCAGGGATGCATTTGAAACTAAGTGAATAATGTCAGGAATGGATTTGCTACATTTTGAAATTCCAAGGATCATTTTGGAATATTGATAATGTGGGAGACTAAGTTAATACGACCTTACAATTTCAGGGGCCAAATTGGGTATTTACTCGATGCTCCGGCTACGGGAGCTGGGGAAGTAGGGATTGTCAACGGGAATGCAGATTCCCCTAATCTCACTTTTGATGTAGACGTTGGACCCTCATTTGGGGGACTATCCAACGGGTTTTACTAGAGATGGACCAGATTAGGGTTTTAGTTTTGAGGTAGCGCTTTTTAGATAGTCTGTTATCGGCTACCGAAGGCCATGAGTTTTAGAGATATGGTTTTCCAGACTGTCGCCGCCTAGTTTCTAGGATTGAGTATTTTTAATTTTCTGTTAGCTATCTTTTGAAACGGACATGTTGTCCAAGGTTTTTTTTGATGTACATGGCTAATATATATATATATATATATATATATATATATATATATATATATATATATATATAAACGAGTTATGTTGATGTTTTTCTTGAGTACTTGTTATTTATCGTTTTAAGAAGAAAAAATTTTATTACGATTTTCGATGTAAGTAAGATCTAATTAAAGAAAATCTGTTTTCCGAAAGTAATCAACAAACTTTTATTTCGTATTTTATGCTATTTTTGGGTCACCATGTGATGCCAGATTAGGGTGTCACATTAGCAAGACCCAAAATTATTATTACATAATTAATTTGATGCAAATATTCATCAAAGTTATTTTTGTTGAAAATTTTAAATAGAATAAAGGCCCAAACTGGTCCTCGATAAAAAAACACAGTGATAGTTTGGTGTTGACAAATGAAAAATATCAATTTGATCCTCAAGATTGTAAAATCCAGGTCAAAATAGTCTCTGATAGGGACTAAAATATCCCTAAAAGTTATCCTAAAAATGAGTAATTTGACCTGCATTTTATAGTCTTGAGGATCAAATTGATATTTTTCATTCCTTAGGAACCAAAATATCACCGTGTTTTTTTGTCAAGGACAAATTTGGAATTTTTTTCTTTTAAATATGCGTAAGATGTGGGCGAATAAGTCTAACAATGAAAATGAATAAACAAGTTAAAGGATATATAAGTACGTAGACTGATAAATCTAATTCTTTCAAATTTTGGGTCGAGATGTTGTGTCAAACTCACTTATATGACTCTTTGCTTAACCAATTAGTTGTAGATCTCTTCGGTGTTTCGAGCTCCCCTAAGCCTATAATTTTATGATTAAGATGATTTTTAAAAAAAATATAGGTTTAGTTAAGTTTGTAACCTCCGAAAAGTGAGTCGGTTTTGGTTTTGGTCCCTACAATTTTTTCGTGAATTTTAGTCTCTGCAAGTTTCAAAACTTTGATTTCGGTCTCTTCTATCACTATTCATCTGTTAAGCGTTAACTGGCTAACGGGACTGTCATGTAGGCTAATTTTATAATATTTAATGTTACGGAGGTTTTTTTTTTAAACAAAAATGGCAAGCAAAAGCATCACTGCAATGACTGACATCCCAATTAGGTTGGCACCTCAGTCATCACCAATCATCTGTAGCACACCTTAAATTTTGTTAATAGAATAAAAGAAGAATACAAAGAAGAAAAACATGGGGGACGTAAACCAAAACCCATGACATTATTTAAATCTATAATCTATAATTAGGAAGTCCAGCCCTATTTTGGTAGAAATCTTCTCTAATAAATCTAGGGAAAAAATCCCACTAACTAAAACCTTCATCTGAAGTACAATATGAAGCTAACTTATCTGCCACCTGTTTCTTAGCTGCCAAGGAACTACATTTATTTATAGACTTAAAAGCATGAATGACTAACAATGAATACACTTAAGCCAAAGGTTATGCCAACCTTTTTCAAAAGCCAACTCCACTGCTAACATAGCTCCCATCAACTCTGCATGTAATGCAAATGGGTTACCAATATTTACAACAAAATTCCCGAGATAAGCAGCATATTTACCCCTAAAAATGCCTGCATAGGCTGCTAATATAGGAGAACCCTTTGCAGCTCCATCCGTGTTACATTTGATCCAATTATTCAAAGGTGGAAACCAATTAACTTGCTTAATGAGAGGAGCTAGATTAACATTCCCAACAACTGAAAAAGACTTCATAATGCTAAAGTCTTGTATGGAAGAGGATATAAATCCATCACTCAAATTTCCTGACAAAGAAGTGCTTGCATAAATCATGTTAATAGCAACATTAAAAGTAACAAATCTATTCTCAAACCTCCTTTTGTTTCTGCAAAACCAAATTGTAGACACAATATTAATAGTACCAGCAACAATTACATCTTTAACCTACGAGGAGAAGCTTCTTTCACATGTAGCAATTATGTTTCCGATGGAGAAACTGTCAAATGCTATGTTAATTAATGATCTAAACCAATTCCATAACCCGACTACAAAAGGACAACTGCGGAAAAGATGAGAATTTGATTCTGCCTCTATACCACATAAGCTGCACATTGATACAATACAACAACCTCTTAATGTAAGATTTTCATTTGTTGGCATCTTGTTGTGAAGAATCTTTATATATAAAAGAAGAGTAGTGGTTGGGACAGTTTTGTAAAATCACTTGTGTAAAAAAAATAATTTTTTTTGTTAAATGTATTAATTGTCTTTGGATACTCATCAAAATATTTTCTTCTCATATTTTAAAAATTTGGAATTCAATGGTGGGCCATTAATTGGGGAGTGGAATTTCATTAACTTTTAATTACTATGGAATCGAACTATAGCCCAGAGAGAGAGTCTCCACAGTTTGTTTTTAGTTATCATTTTATAATATTGGAGTAGTAATTTTTTACTAGGTGAGTGCTTAGTTTTATTTTTTGTGTGACTATTGACTTTATATATTGTTTTTTAAATTTTTTTGATATTTAATAGTTTCTTCACTTTTTGGCAGCCCGAGAATTTTCTTTCATCAAAGCAGGATATGATTTATTTTATACTTTTTAAACCATCCAGACACTGATTGTTGGTTTACTATGTCAATGAATGCTCCGATGTAAAGTTTAGTGGTGATTTTTTAATTTTATATTGTTTTTTGTTGTTTTATTATATCATGGCAATTGATTGCAACTGAATTATCATAATCTAATATGATTCCAATGTAAACTGAAATGCTGTTAAATAATTTGTTTTGCACTTTTGCTTGATGGTGTTAAAAAATCTACCAACAATTGCAATATTTAGAAAATATTTCAACCCTTGGAACTACCTGAAAGACTGCAACGGTGCCAGCACGCCCGAAAGTAATTGTTTTCTGCCTGCTGTGCAGCATTCTTGATCGTGGCAAAAACAATGTCTCTGGCAATGTAAGCATTTTTTGGTAGATTATCTTGCTAAGTCTCTTAGTCATTACTATAATTCATTGCTCATTTATTAGTGTTATGAGTAGTTTACAATTAAACTTGCATAAAAATAGAATAATGTTCTGTATTTACAGCTTTGCCATTTGCCTTCAAATATATTGACTAATCTTCTTCCTTATCATGTTTAGTGTCTAGGCATCAAACTCTAATGATCATTTTTACATGGATCCTGATGTTGATAAGGATGTATTTGTTGCAATAAGTGGCTCCACCATTGGAGATGTGCAAGTTGGAAAAGGGTCATCGATTAGGTATGGATATTTCTTGAGAGGTACAGTAGCTCCCTTGATCAATTAGACATGACAATATTTGAATCCTAAATAATTTGATGCTTTTGCACCTAATGAGATGTGTTTATGGAAAAAATTGTAAAGCTTTATTTTTATTTGGATTACATTACACTTATTGTTAAAATAAAGACAACCGAGCGGGCCATATCTCATTATTTGATGCTTTTGCACCTAATGAGATGTGTTTATGGAAAAAATTGTAAAGCTTTATTTTTATTTGGGATACATTACACTTAGGCTATGTTTCGGAGTTTTGAAGGAAATGGAGTGGAATGGTTAGTAGTGAAGTGGTTAGTGATGGAGTGGATTCGTGTGATAGAAGTATATCACACCATTGTTTGGAAGTTTAACAAGGAAATCCCAAACCTCTCAATTTAGAGGGTATGAAAATTAGGGGTTTGGGTCGGATGGAGTGGTTTGGAGTATCATCCTAAACCATCGCACTCCATTATTTATTAAACTCCCAAACAATTGGTTAAGTCTTTTTAACCATCTTACTCCATTACTAACCATCCCACTCCACTTCACGACAAAAAGAAAAAAGAAAAACCAACCCACTCCATCCTCTCAAACGTAAGAGTAACAATAAAAGTCAATCGAGTCGGGCATATCTCATGAAGTGTTTGTCTTCTATTTTGAAACTCAGTTTTTATGGGAAGTTGCATTTCTTTGACCTTCTAATGTAAATTAAATTTGAAATTGATGTTGTGTCTCTGTGTTCTTAGTAATTAATTACATGGTAATAATGTTTGACCTGACATTTACGAATAGCTGCAGTTAACATCATCTGAGTTTGAAGTGGAAGTATACCCTACAGGATATGAAAGAAAACTACCCTACACTGGCTCTGTTTCCACACCTTCTCTAATGATTTGTGGTGGACTGAAAAATCCAAATATCATTTCCACCCTGTTCAATTTGCTTGGGATACTTCCCGGAAAACATGACAAACTTGAGTGGTGGACCAAAACAATTTAGCATGAGGTGGAATATCTTCCCTACACACGTGTATCACGTAAGAGTTATATTCTTTTAATGAATCCATATAGCTGTAATTATGGCAAGAATGAAAGAGGCGTGACTCACATTTTTTTACAATTCTGCAATATACTAGCAGCTTTAAAAAAACATTAAGAATTGTTTAATTTTGGAGAACTAATGCGGCACTGCCTTCAAAAATACTCTCACGGGCATGCAGTCAAATACTACTTTTGTGAATTATGAGTTTAATTTTCTAAAAAAATTATTAATAGTAATATTTAGATTGGTAATTCTTAAGATTTTTTAATATTAACACCACCCGCATTAATATTATTACACTTATTTTTATTAGTTGGTTTATACGTATAACAACATAATAAAACATGAAAAAATGTTTTATTAAATTTTTTATGCCCTTATAGCTTCATTTGAATTAATTATTATTATTATTATTATTATTATTATTATTATTATTATTATAATATAATTAGTATTACTATTCTTAAAAAATCAATGGAAGTGACTGTTAATGAACGGGTTCGTTGAAATCTGCAAATTTCAACAAACTTGATAAATTGTTATTGGGTCATTATATTTTAGAAATAATAAATATTAATGATATTACTATTAGTATTACTATTATATTTTTAATTCAAAACTCATAGTGTTTATAATTCTGCACGCATATTTCAAATATTAGATACTTTAGTATATATTTATTTACTTATAAATTTTTTTTGTACGAAACTATTTTTTTATATCTTAAGCAATCTAAATTACATATATCTCATGAAAACAAAATGGTCAATAATTTAACAATTTGTTTGCATTATTAATTACAAAAATTCCTTCTTTTTTTTTTTTTTTTATATTTCATGCTTTAATTGTATTGAAAGTAATATATTTTTACTCTTCTAATTGTATTTTTTTCTTTCAACTTCAGATATATATTGATTTTTAGGGTAATTAAAAATTAAAAATATTATTCCTCAAACATAAAACATCCGTGCATCGCATGGGATCACGTTCTAGTTCTCCATAAAACAAATGTTTTCGATTGAGGAATGAACTTGTGCCAAATAATTTTATCCCACTTCTTAATCTAGCCAGGATTCAGAAACAGAAAAGCCTCTTTATTTGTTAAACAACCTAAATCTGATTTACTCCAAACCAAATGATCTACAGAATCAAAATGAGGATTAATAACTCCATGCACTTCTTTTTCCAAATTAGGATACTGCTGAATGAACACATCAGGAATGTTCCACTAATTTTGAAGGATAAAATCTTGAACTTTAGCATTCAATAAATGATGCAAATGCTCAGGGATATTTAATAGCTCAACCAGCGGTTTAGAAAGTCATTGATCTCTCCAAAAATTAATTTCATAACCATTGCCAAGTTGCTAGGAAACATTCTATAACACCATGTTTATACATTGCTTTAATCCAGACCATATGAAGGACTTAATGTTATAGTTCAAAGGAGATCTTTTTTTCTAAAAACTCGTGCTCTAAGTAAAGTGGCCCATTCCAGATCTGAAGAAAGCAATTCCCAGCATAATTTGAGCATAGCTGCATTGTTAACAGATCTTAAAGATCTAATACGTAGACCTCCTTCACTAAAAGGTTTAGAAACTCTATGCCAAGCAATTGTAACAACTTTCTTAGTTTTTATGTCCTCTGACCAGATAAAGTTCCTGATTTCCTTGTCCACAGATTTAATCAAACTCACAGGCCATGCATAAATGAGAAGATTGTAAATCAATATCCCATGAATTACAGATTTGACTAGCTGCACTCTTCCCGTAAGAGACAATAAAGAAGCCTTCCAAGAAGCTAACTTAGACCTTATCCTATCAGCAATAGGCTGCAGGTAGACTTTCATAGGTTTTCCTTGGAAAATAGGAACTCCTAGATATATAAATGGAAGCTTAGCAATGGAAAAGCCCAGGATTGCAGGAATTCTTTTAATTCTGTTTTTATGAATTGAACCAGCATAGAAAGTTGATTTTTCAGGATTCACCACTTGACCAGAGATCTCCTCGCATCTTCTAAATAAATTCATGAGCCAGCACAGGTTCTGCTGAGTCCCTACAAAAAATCAAGACATTATCTGCATACAAAACATGTGAAGAAACTGAATGACCTCTTGGACCAAACATTAGCTACAAATGTCCACCTTGAACTAGCTTGGACAGACCACGACTTAAGACTTCTTCAGCCAAACAAAAAACCAAAGGAGACAATGGATCTCTTTCCCTAACTCCATTTTTACAAGAAAAATACCCTGTAGCTTTCCCATTGACAGAAATGGATAGTTTTGCTAAAAATAAAATTGATTTAACTCACTTGCAGAATTTGGGATCAAAACCAAAAGAAGAAAGAACTTTTAGAAGGAAATTCCAATCTAAAGTATCAAAAGTTCTCCTTATGTCAATCTTCGAAGCTAGATTACCACCATAAGCTCTTTTCTCCAACAGATTAATAGCCTTTGAAGTAACACAAATACAATATGAAATTTTCCTTCCTTGAATGAAACCTTTGTGATTTTCAGAAATAATTTTAGGAGCCACTCTTGCTAATCTGTCAGCCAAAACTTTAGTAATGATTTTGAATTTGAAATTAGCTAAAGCAATAGGCCTAAACTTCTCAATTCTGTCTGAACCTGGAACTTTTGGAATTAGCACTACAAGGTTTGAGTTCAAGTTTGGCAGCAGCCAACCCTGGGTAAAAAATTGCAGCACTGCTTTAAAAACATTTTCTTTAACGATACTCCAATACTTATGAAAAAATAAAAGCACCAAACTCATCGGGACTTGGAGCACCATCAGAGTTCATAGCAAAAACAACATCTTTGACCTCTTCAGCCGATTGTAGATTGGTTAACATGTTATTGTCTTCAGCTAATACTAAACGAGGAATAACTGATCATCTTTAATATATCAAGATTGTGTAGATACAAAATTATAGCATATTGATATAGAGAATTAGGTAATAGAATTTGTGCATCTGATGTAACAAATTCATCCATCTTGGGTTCTTCTTGAGACTCAGGTGAATCACTTGGTTGAGCACAGGAATGAGAGTAGACTCCTCTCAATCACAATTGGTTCATCAGGCTGGCCGTATTAACTGTCTAATGGGATAACGATTAAGTAACCTATCGTATGAGGGCAGGGAGTTCTCATTGGGCATCAATTGAATAGCCCAACCCATCACGGGCTATCTAGACCATAAGCCCAATACAATTCATTATATTGATATTAATTATAATTCTAGATAATTAATTAATGCTAATCCATAATTTTGATTAATTAAAATAATTAATCTAACAATCTCCCACTTGGATAACATTAGTCAACTCTCGGAACAACGAGAATTTTATCACTAGAATATCAATTATTGTTAAAGCACATATCAATCAATAGTCTAAAAAACATAAGCTTCAACCCTGCAGAAATGGTATCCGATAGGGAAGCAAATCGTACATGTTAAAGACTTAAATTCCATATAAAGAATGATGTATTTGGAAAAGCTTAATCAACTTAAGAGTAATATGCAATCCAAGTATCGTCTAAGTATTTGAAAATGCTATAAGAGATATGATTTATCAAAGAGACGCCATCTCATACATATCTCATATAAAATAGTTTCAGACTCTCACTAACCTAAAACACCATAAGACTTTAACCAAAACCTGAGTTGCAGTATTTCGATAAACTCCAATAGTTAAGTCTTTGGTTAGCGGTTCTCCAAACATGTTTTCTCTAATAATATACTCAATTCAAGTTTGAAATTTGTAAATACCAGAAACATAATCCACATGTGTCTAAGTGCTCACAATAGCCTATAAATAAGAGAATTACATAGAGGCTAAAGCAACAAATGCTCTATAATATTTGACATTCAATTAATCCAAATTATACTGAATAAGTGACTATACTAATCCAGAAATAATTAGGAAATTCAAGAATCTCCTACATGGAAGGTATAGACACCTACTTTAAATAGAATGATACTATAGATTAATGTGACCCCAAGAATGTCAATAATGAGCAAGTACTTAAGACTATTGGTCCAAACATAAGATTTACAAGTAATCCAAAAATGCATAACATCATACTCGATAGTAATACTAACATTATACCTGCGAAGTACTTATATATCTGTGACCTATCAAAATGTGGTAATTTGGGTAACAGAGAAGCACAATATAATTGCATGCTAAAGAGATTAATGTGCAATTCCCAACAAATGGCTTTGGCATCTACTCAAGATGCCTACTGAGATTTAACAGATTTTATATATATCTCTCAGTACAATAGGACAAGACTAAATAACAATGTCCTTTTAGAATACGCTATACAATCACAAAATGCGCGCACAAATATATGGCAATATAAGATTAATAAGTCTCGAGACACAACAATAGTGTGTACACACTTCCACTAATCCAGTATACCTAAGCAAAATTAGGATTTAAACAAAATTAGGATTTTTATTAGAGCTCACTAGTTTTAAAATACTCTAATGGTATAATATTTAACAGTGAGATCTTAACTCTGCAATATAATATCCAAAGTGAGTCCAATACTCAACATCTTTCTCTCTTTAAGAATATGTTTATAAATTAGAGAGAAACAAATTAGCGCAGAATTATCACGAGAAGTGGTTACATGATAGTAATATGAAAAACTCAACATATAATTTATCAATAACAGTTCTTTACAAAATTTGAGTTTCATTGTTAACCACATATTCTGCATATAGAATTAAAGAGATTATAAGTGTTTGTTTTACACTTTATAGCATAGAATCTCCTCGAGTCATTAGCAAAATAATTTCTAAAAGAACTTTAAAAATAAGGTAACCCTCATCACATGAGTGAGATCAAAATCCCTGATATTTTAATCAACATATAGGATCACTTCAAGTTTTCAACAACTCACTCAAAACTCAAGTGTTAATTAGTAATCATACGCACTTGAGCACAAGATTAGGTTACGTGCAACGGAAGTACATGAGACCTATATTTCACTGTAATTGAGGATATAACAAAAAATAGTCTATAACTCTCACAAATATTAATATATTAGGCAATATTATATTGTATCTCAAAAGATAACAATAATAAAAACATATTGCTCAGTATATATATCCCAAATATACCATTAATAATGGTATTGAACAATGGTATAGAATAGAGAAATTATTCTCAACAAACATTGTAGAGTAATTTGGGGTTTTATTATATTTTCTTAAGAAGGATAGGGAGTTCAATGTATTGTGGTATATTCTCGAAAAGACTATAATATCCTCAATATATAGGTCCATACAACAAAGAAACGACAAACAATATGTGAAGAGGAAATCATGCTAGTTAATTGGGCAATAAATTAAGGTAAAGTTAATGGATCACTACAATCCCACTTATGGGATCTTAATTACAATATTCAAGACTCTCCCACTTGATAGAAAAATAGTTGAACTAGTAATAAAACAATATTAAAAAAAAGGTTTAAGAGAATATTCAACTATTTTTCTATATCACATAATGAGAAATTTAATCCAATAATAATTGCAATGCATTCAAGAAAAAAGAAATTCATGTAACACAAATTAGCATTGCCAAAGACAAAAAAAAAGGTTTCAACATAATATTGGATTACAAAAGAATTATGCCCAATTAACTCACATGTCAAATTTATAGTTTTCACAGAGTTACACAAAGGGCTGATATCAAAAGCAACAAGGGAAACATTTAATATGCACAAAATAGAGAATTAAATTATCCTCATTTACAGCCAACTATGCCATTTAAAGAGAACTTCTTATCTACTGCAATCCCGCCTAAGGGTCCCGAATTACAATAAATAAGAAATGTAATTATACAATATAAACAATGGGCTAATAACAAGGAGGCTAATAACAAGGAAACATTTATCGTATAAGTAGAGGATTAAATGATTCTATATACAAAGTCAAACACACCCTTCACAAAGAAAATTCCTTACTTATCATAATCTCGTCTAAGGGTCCCGAATCATAATAAGTAAGAAATGTTTTACATTGTATTAACCAAAATTCTCATCTAAAAGGATATTCAGCAAGCAGTCATGTTTAAATAAATTCAAGACATATACCCTAGTATAAGCATGAAATTAACAAAACTTTATCCATATAAGGATCATGACATTAATTTCATGATCTCAACACTTTATTAGAAAAGAGTGCAATAACAAAAGTTATTATTTATTCTTTGGCTGAGTGAAGTATATAAAATTGCATAAAACAATTTTATATATCCCAGAATAGAACACTAAAACACGATGTGTAGTCACATATTCATGCTATACTCCCATTATAAATAAAGATATAATTCCAAAAAAAAAAAGAGAGTATTATAACGAGCAATCAAAAATTGATTGTAGAGTTCTTTAATTTCCTAATATTCTAGGAAACAATCACACTCATATACAATTGCATAGTTTCATAATGAATATAACCACAAAAGGAGAAGAATATCTTATTAACGAATTTCTCCATATATGCAACCATATATATAATAAGTCAAAAAATAAAGACTTTGCAACCAACCTCAGAGAGTGTCATTCATCCTTGTATGTAGAGCTTATGAGCGTTGATGACGTATATAATGAGAGCAACATAAAACCTTGCAGATTGTCAGATTAAAAGAAAAAAACTCTAATCATAAATCAATATGATTCATATAGATTACATGGATAACATAATTTTCAATTACCTCAAAGATTGCTCAACATAATTATCTTGATGATATTTTACAAGTGAGCATACTAACAACAATAAGGCAACATAATTATATGATTTGGAATAAAATAATACACAATTTCATTATTCACTAAAATATATGGTTTAATTGTGTTATGATCCAAAATTTATTTTGTTACTAAGACACATGATTAGAGAAAATACTCAGTCATATCTGTAACAAAATTAAGAATAATAAATTAATAAATTAATCCATAATGACCCAAAATTTAATTTTGTGACTAAAACTAATTATTAAAGAATGTCTATGGTATATATTTGTCACAAAAGAATACGAAACTAGAAAATTTTGGATTTAAATATAGAAAGCAAAGTAGTGAAAATGCAATATATATAAAATATTAAATTATGCCAAAGAATATACAATTGCATAATCATAATACTTTTAATAAGAGAGTGCAGTATACAAAAGTGTCATTGACGCAAATGAAATTTTCACAAAAAATATACTATGCACAAATCTTATATCACAAAAAAATTCTAATACCGATAGGGTACTCGAAAAATTATTTATACAAGTATAAAACAAATAACGCATTGTATAATAAAAAATTATATTAATAAAAACACACCGATAGGGTATAATTATTATCAATATATCACAAAATATAATTAAGAGAAATCTTAATTATTTAACTCACATAAAATTTGCATAAAAGTACCCACGATAGGTGAGATTACAATTATAAATTAAGAATAAATATGCTTCAAAGAATATGATAATTTCATATCATGCATAAACGTAAAATAAACAACTTACATAAGGACTAAAATTAATCCAATAATTATGATGACACATTAATAGGGAGAGTATAAAATATCAAAGTGTCACTAGCAAAATAAGGAATAATCACAAATCTCAAAAGACTTTCAGACCGAAATTCCGTGAGTACAATATTTTAAATTACAGATTATTCTCTGATTTAATAATATTATATATAGGGGTATCTAAAAAATTTCCAAAAAATACCAAAATTCACAGAATATAACATAAATATTTTTTGGCAGAAAAAATTTTTTTGGGCAAAAGAGGTGGGCCCACGCGCCCCCACGCGCTAGGACCGCTACTGGGCTTTGCTGGGGAAGTCATCTTCTCCACCCGGGATAACAGGAAAACGGGTCGCATGACCCGCGATGAAGATCCAAATAGATCTTTCACGTGCGGCGATGAAACTTCGTGATTTTCTGGTATGATCAACGCAAGATACCGACTAAGAGAAGCCCCAAACTAATTTTGAAAAACATTGTAGGATTTGGGAGAAAACGGGTTCGAAAAAATGACCCAAAAATCGGAGAAAAAACGCTTCGATCTCCCAAATCGTTCAACGAAAAACCACGAAATTTGAACATGTTACTCGCGTCATGTTGTTTAAGAGAAACCCCTAACTAATTTCTGGAATAAAGCATCCAAACAGAGGAATCATTAAAAGCAAAATTACGATTCTTGTGGTCAAACAAACCGCGATGGATATCTGGAAAATTCTCTCAATTTTCTCCACGAAAATATGTAAATCTTGAGGGGCTTTTATCGCAATGATCAGATGAAGAGAAAACCTCAATCAATTTTAAGAAATATGGTTCCATTAGAAAGAATTTGAGTGAGGGAAATTTTAGGGTTCTTACCATTAAACACGATATTTTCTAAATCCATACCACAAAATCAAGTAAAATTTTCGTATGATGTTCATGGCACATGCAGAATCAAACCCATATGCTAATTCGAAAAAAAATTGGTGAGAAGGGATTTTCGAATTCAAGAATGAAATCACGACGAACGGATTTGAAAAAAATTGATTTCTCTTAATCTAATATTTATCAACAGCTATAATCAGTATCGACGTGGCTTTGATACCAATTGATGATCTTTAACATATCAAGATCGTGTGTAGATACAAAGTTATATCATATTGATATAGAAAATTAAGTAATAGAATTTGTGCACTTGATGTAACGGATTCATCCATCTTGAGTTCTTCTTGAGACTCAGGTGAATCACTTGGTTGAGCACTCGAATAATAGTAGACTCCCCTCAATCACGATTGGTTCACCAGGCTGGCCGTATTAACCGTCTAATGGGATAATGATTAAGTAACATATCGTATAAGGGCAGAGACCTCTCATTAGGGATCAATTGAATAGCCTAACCCATCACGGGCTATTCAGAACATAAGTCCAATACAATTTATTATATTGATAAAATACTATTAACCATAATTAACATATTAATTATAATTCCAGATAATTAATTAATGCTAATCCATAATTTTGATTAATTAAATATTTTAATCTAACAATAACTTTTGAAAGTGAAACAAGGAAACACAAGAAGAAGGGCTAAATTGTGTTTCTTAACCGATTTTCGAAAGCCTTTTCTGAAAAGCGTTTAAGATAAGCAAGATGAAAGAATCAAAAGAAAATGATAACAATGTTTAAGAGACTTTGTTTTCAATTCCCAAGTTAGTAAATAAATAAACTTAACAAGATAGGGATAGAGAGATTCACACAGAGATATATTCTGGTTCACTCTTTCAAATTAAAGAGCCACGTTTTGTCCCTTCCCTGAGACGGTTTTTCCATTAAATCACTTAGCACTTTTTCACAAGTTGCTTCCTAGTCACTCCACAACTACAACTCCAAGTATTCTACACCTCTCCAGGTTACAAGTATTCTTTTACAGACAAGCCTCTCCAGGCTCAACCAATCCTAAGACTTGGGTGGGTTTTTCTTCGAGCTTTTTTCAAATTCACTAAGAGTGAGAGTATTACACGATATAACTATTAACAATCTGTTTGTAACTTTACAATGAAAGAATAAGAAGGTTTACAGATCAATTTCTAAAGAGTGAATGCTTTGAAGCTTTTTGTTGCCCAATGAATTCTCTCTTGAATATTTTCTTGCTGTGGTATTTGCTTCTTCAGACGAGGGTCTTCTTATAGCTTTGTCTAACCTTCCAAATTCAAATGATGGAAAACTTTTCCGTTTAGACACAGTGAGAAATCCGTTAGGCACAAGTCTATTTGCCAACTGTTCTCCGTTCAATATTTGTCCTTCCAAAATGAGGACACAAGGTTGCTTTTGGTAGAATAGCAGCTTGAATTGTAGCAGACTGATTTGCCTTTTTGGCCGACAAGCGTTTTGCTCTACGTGATTCTTTGCTCTACGTGGTTTGTTGTGTACGATGTTTGTACCTTCTTTTGTCTTATATGAAAAGATATTTTCTTTTTAACATCAATTAAGACTTTTGAAAAAGAGCCACATCATCTGCAAAATAAGGTTAGTGGACGCACAAGTATATAGAAAGTTAGACGCACACTTTGTATAGAAAGTTGAACGCACGAATTGTATAGAACATTGGACACACACAGTACTATATGATAACTGTACGTAAGCCTTTTACCACTAAAATCCAAAAATCTTTTGGACGAACCACCATGTTTCTTTGGACGTAGATATTGCTTTGAGCTTTTTGTCTTTTATGAGTTAGATGTAACTTTTGACGCTGAGAAACAATGTTCCTTTTGAGAGTCCGTCTGAAGTCAGAAACAAATAAAAATGTCTTTTTGACCTTATAGATTAGTATAATCAGTACTTCAAGTATATTCATAAACATATAATAATTTTGTTAATCATTAAAACTTTTAGGAGTCATTAGCCATTTTTGTTTTGCTTCTAACAACTTCATCAACTAAGTCATTATTAGCACAGGCATTGACAGATCCAAATAGATTTTCATAGTAGCTAATAATATGATTCTCGTTATCAACATCATTGAAAAGCATTACATCATCTCTTCTAAGCATATTGATCTTCTTTGTAACATTTCTTACCTTTGTCATTTTGTGAAAGAATGCAATGTTTCTGTCTCCCTGAGTATGCCAATTCATCGTTGATTTTTCTTTCCGAAATTCTTGCTGATAATTAAGAGCATTCTCCAATTCTAGCTGGGCAAACTTCTCTTAAGCAAATAAATCATCAGAATAGCCTACAACATCAATTTGACCTTGAATGTAATCAACATTCTTAATAGCAGTTTGAACACCAGCATGAACATCAGCAAAAATGTTTTTATTCCAATCTTTAAGCTTAGCTTTTAGAGCCTTCAACTTCAGATTTAAAACAAACATAGGGCAACCAATAACTTCCTCTTTCCACACATCAAAAATAAGCTGCTGACAATTAGGATGATAGGACCACATTTTCATAAACCTGAAAGAAGAACTATGAATTTTTTCCTCTTTTCTGAAATCAAGCAGTAAGGGATAATGATCTAACTTGCTTCTAGTTAGACTGCAGCATGTCATAATAGACCAAAAATTAAGCCAGGCATAATTACATATAGCTCTATCTTACCTCTTTTCTGTATGTGCTCTGCCTCTTCTACCATTGGACCATGTATGTTGAGCTCCAGTAGTCAGCAAGTGAGTTAAACACTTACTGTCAGACCAGATCTCGAAATCATCACAGGCTATTCTCAAAGACAAACCACATCCCTTTTGCTTATGTGCTCCAACGACCACATTATAGTCACCTATAAAACACCAAGGTCCTTGATAGTTTTGCTGCATATCATTTAGTTCCTTCCAAAGTTTTCTCCTAGACAATAAGAAGAACAAGTATATATAGCTTCTAGATAGAAAACTTGATCATTCAGCTTAACAGATAAAGATACATGCCGATTAGATATTGCAATAACATCCGGATTTAATTGCTCAGAACATACACACCATAATTTTGGACTTAATGAATCTCTATTGTTAACATCAATCAATTTTAACTTTAGTTTACTCCAAAAGGTAGCAAGAAAATGGTCAACAGTCATCCATGGCTTTGAAATAAAAACAAAATCAGGCTTGTTTGTAACATAAAGCTTCTTAAGGACCAACCTAGTAGGTATATTAGCAATACCTCTAGAATTCCAATAAAGGCACTTCATCATATAAGAGTTTTTAGAACCTCCCTTGAACGGTTTCTAGTCACAAGAGGAGTAGAAACTTTTTTGTTTTTCTACCTCAACTTTCTCTTTTGAGACTTTGTTAATGTTTTCTCAAATTTCTGCTCATCATTTTGATTCTCACCCTACAGATAATGATTTGAATCGAAATCATCATCTGCACCATTGGTCCGGAATTTTGATAGCACACTAACATTCTATCTAACCACAATTGGAGCATTATGCAAATTATCAAGTTTTGCATATTATTACCAACCAAATCATCTTTCTCAACCATATGATCAGAAGAGAAATTATCTTCAACAACAGCTTTGTAATAGAATTACCATGTAAAGAACCTATATCATTGTTTGCATCCAAAATCCTGCCTCTATTAATAGAACTTACAGCAACCAAATCCTCAGGAATAGAACTACACGAATTGGATACATGAGAAGGGTTGTCCTGCTGGTTAGAACCTGCTCGATTGATGAAAGCAGAATCAGATTCATCATAAACCACTTCAATGTCATCCTCTTGATCACTATCAAGCTTGTTACCAACTGCAGCAATATCAACAGGATCTTCAATTCTGCAAATTACTGAATCATTCGAACAACTTGGACCAACGTCACCATTATTTGGATTAACCATGTCTGGACCTTTAACAGGATCCGTAACCAAAATACTAGACCCCTGGCCTTGAAGATTATCAGAAGAATCCACAGGAATAGGCTTTGTTCCATTGGTGCCTTCACCATTATTAACAAAATCAATCTTGACTCCCTCATCCTTATTCAAAGCAGGCTGCAACTCTTTAACTTTAGGAACAAATTTAACTATGTTCCTATTATTCAACACATGCTTATTCTTTGGCATTTCCGAGACTTTATTAACCAATTTCTTGCCGTTAACAAGATCATGACCAATAGATTTGCATTGACTACAGAATAGTGCCAATCTTTCATATTCAATACCAACAAAGAAGGCAAACCCTTCTCTTTCCACTAGAATCTGATCCTGAAGAGGATTTGCAAGATCAACATCAACTAAAACTCTACCAAAGTGTCCAAGAGTTTTATTAATGGTTGCATCATCCAAAGATATGGGAATTCCAATTCCACGGGCAATAGCAAAAAGAATCTTGGTTCTCCAATATTCCTGTGGTAAATCAAAGATTCGTACCCAGCATTGTGCATTTGTTTGTCGCAAAAGAGTAGGATTGAAATCTTTCGTCCAAGAAAACATTGCAAAGACTCTGGATTCAAAGACCAAATACCAACAGACCAAACGCATCGCAAATCCTCAAGAAAAAAGAATGAGAATTCATAGAAACCTTTAACAAGAGGCACCATCTTCCATTGTCCAATAGGTTTCCATAATTTGGATAACTTATCACATAAGTCATTGTATTTGATAGGAGTATCACCTTTTGAAAGCATTAATCTTCCATGAAGATCATTCTTACAACATTCAAGATGGATTTGGATCTTCTAACTTTAGGACGGGAAAGTCACCTACCTTTCTCTCTATCTCTCTCTTTATTCATTTTCTTTCTCATCTTTATCTCCCAATTTTAATCACCATTCTTTCTCCTCGATAAACACAAAGTCACCATAACTTTCTCGCCCTAAAGTTAGAGGATCCATATCCATTCAAGACCCGACTTGTATTCATCCTCATTGATCTTTGATCGAAATTGCATCACCCTTCAAACAAGGTTTAAGCAATTGGCTAAGAGGAATATCACAAACGTTGTTCAATGCTTGTGCAAAACCTTTTCTTTGGATCGAATTGGTAGGAGAAGGAAAGGAAGAAAGATTAGGGGGATGAGAAGAGGAATCAAGAAACAGAATTTCCCATGGACAACCAGAATTGGCCATGGTGCATAACACGCAAAAACCCTACTAGCTCATGCAAACCATAGCAGAGCTCATGCACAGCCCCCCCCCCCCCACACACACAGCACAAAATCAACACCAACTTCATTAAAACTTAACATATTCAATTCCACGTAGGATTAAATATTAATCCTAATGCCACGTAGGATTAAATATTAACTTTTTTATAAAAATTACAAATTAAAAAGAATATAAAAATTTATATTTAATCGTATATGACATTAAATATTATACAATAAGTATATGTGGCAGTACTAATGTGACGGTCCCATTAGCCACGTCAGCACTTAACGGGTGGATAGTGACAGCAGGGATCAAAACTAGAGTTTTGAAACTTGCAGGGACCAAAACCAACCGAAAAAAGTGCAGAGACTAAAACTAACAAAAAAAGTGAAGGGACCAAATCCAAAATTGATTTACTTTTCACGGACTAAAAATTTAATTAAACCAAAAATATATCACAAATATTTTATTGAGAAAATTTCTTAGTCTTTTGATCAAGCTAGTGTTACTATCAGTCCTTACTCGTCTATTATTATATTTTCGGGTACTTCCCTCCTTTAATTTAGGCAAAATAGGTTGATTGGTCCTATACGTTTATTTAAATTTTCACATAGGTCCCATAAGTTTTTTTTTCAAATTGGTCATACACGTTATATTCCGTTTCCACATTTGTCATTTCTGTCAATTTCGACCTAACGCCGTTAGTTTTGAGCTGATATGACTATGATATTAGTGCGACACGTGGCTCTTGATATGACGTCGTAAGGTCGAAATTGACGGAAATGACTAACATGGAAACGAAACATAACATGTAGGACGAATTTGAACAAAAAAAAAAATTTATGGGATCGATATAAAAATTTAAATAAACATATAGGACCAATCAACCTATTTTATCTTTAATTTAAAACTGTCATAACTCGCCCGCAAAAAAAAAAAAAAAAAAACTGGCATAACTCGATAAGCTGTTTACAAAAATCACTATTGCTTTCCAAAATATATGTTCACGCCTAATGTGAGTAGAAGACCCAATGTTGGGGAAAATGTATATATTTTTTAGGGTAAAGTAATATTTTAGTCCCTATACGTGACACCGATTCTTCATTTAGTCCCTATACGTAAAAAGTTATTAAAAAGGTCCTCATACGTGCAAATATTGTCCATTTGGTCCCTCCCGTTATGTTGTCGTCTTTAATGATCCGTGAACTACTACGTACAGGGACTAAATGAAGAATTTGTGTCACGTATAGGGACTAAATGAAGAATTTGTGCCACAAATAGGGACCCAATAAGCACAAATTCTTCATTTAGTCCCTATACGTAGTAATTCACGGATCATTAAAGACGACAACATAACGGGAGGGACCAAATGGATAATATTTGCACATATGAGGACCTTTTTAATAACTTTTTACGTATAGAGACTAAATGAAGAATCGATGTCACGTATAGGGACCAAAATATTACTTTAACCTATTTTTTATTCGTAATCTCAACAAAACCAAAATGTCATAACATGGTGCCTTATTCATTGAGAATGACCCATAACCTAATTAATTTTCACAATAAAAAAAGAGTAAATATGCTTTAGTTATAATCAGTTAAAAGCATGCATATCTAAAAAATACAAAAAAAAAAAAGGAAGGTTACCATGAAAAATGAACTAGCCCGAAACCATGTTCATTAAAAAATGAACTCCGGCGAGAGATCAGATGAAGAAAACAATTAATTTTTTTGGGTAAACATGAGGCTAATTGATCAAACTAACCTATTTTTAGAAATTATTTACCAATATAACTTTATTTTGAAACTATTTACCAAACTAACCCACTTTTTGCCAACCAGGCATTTTTAATTATTTTTTTCTGACACCAAATACGCTACTTTGACTAGTGTTTTTGGAAAACGCTACTGTCAGTAGCGTTTTTACCAGATTGTGCCACGTGGCAAAATCTGGTAAAAATGTAAAAGAAATTAAAAATTTTACGTCTAGCGTCGGCCTAGACGTGTCACCCGTCTGATGTGTATCAGACGGCTGAAGAAATGTTCACCCGTCTGAGGCATTTCTTCACCCGTCTGAGGACTATCAGACGGGTTCACCCGTCTGAGGACTCTCAGACGGGTGAAGAAATGTTCACCCATCTGACATTAGACGGGTGACACCTCTAACGTCGGCTAAACGTAAAATTTTTACAATTTTTTACATTTTTACCAGATTTTGTCACGTGGCACAATCTGATAAAAACGCTACTGCAACTAGCATTTTCCAAAAACGGTAGTCAAAGTAGCGTCTTTGGTGTCAGAGGAAAAAATAATAAAAAATGCCAAGTTGGCAAAAAGTGGGTTAGTTTGGTAAATAGTTTCAAAACAAGGTTATATTGGTAAATAGTTTCTAAAAATAGGTTAGTTGGGTCAATTAGCAGTAAACATGACATATATGAAGTATTCATCATTATTAATAGCGACTAATCTCTGTCGGAGAATCTATTGGACACATAAAGTGGGTTCTCCTCTCCCAACCAAATTTTCTCCATATGCAATAGTCAGGATTCAAACCCTTGATCACTTGCTTAAGGTGTCTAAATCCCTTATCACTCAGACCAACCACATGTTGGTAAATAAAACAATTATTTGATTAATTCGTTATTATTAATTGATTTACTTGAATCGTATACTTTTATTACACATTTTAACATAATCGAACATGTTAAGTTTAAAAAAAACAACGGAGTCAAAATAGAAAAAAAACTTATGCCAAAAAAATACCTTAAAAAAACAAAAATAGTGTACCTGTTTGGGCGTGTTAAAATAGTGAAAATACTATTTCTTCCTTCTACCCAATGCTGAAAGCCCGGAGACTTTGTTCCCATCAAAGCATAGGCTTTTGCTAGGGTGAACAAGCTTTTGATATCTCTCACCATGAGAGATCAGTTATTACCTGCTGCAGCAGGTAAAACAGATTTCAATATTTCTCTCGTGATCCGTGCTTTGTTACGTCATGGTCTCATTAAAAAAAAAATTGTTCAGTAACACACGACTCCCTCCCTCCAATGGAGCAGACCCGACGTGTCACCACCTAACCCTCCCTTCCTTATGTGATACTCTAGGTCCGTTAGTTGAGTGTTTTCATTTTCACCGGTGTCTTCAAAATGCTTCTGAGTAGCTTCGCGAGATGTGTCCCTTTTCCCTTGAGTTATTTTAACTGTAATCAAATGCTTCCTTACCCCATTTTCTCCTATGACGAGCTTACATATACCCTTGAATCCCCTTGATGCAACAAGGTGACATTTTAGTGAAGCACAAATTAAAAAACTGAAAGACAATTATCAATAGGTCCCCTTCAAAGCAAAAATAAATGTGTATATGCATAAAGAGGGAACCCAGAAAATTTAACATTAAGACCCATTAACAGAACAGGCACGGGACACTTTGATTAAACGAACTACACAATTCAATCACCATCCAGGTTCATCGAATCTATTATCTCTATCAAAGATGAAACGAAGATTCAAAAGAATGGTGCTTTGAACACTGGTTGGCTAGTTGCAAGCCTTCGTTTATATACTAGAATTTGGAATCCGATACTGACTTGAATCTCTATTTACTTTTTGTTCGGTTAGGGAAATAAAACTTAAAATAGAGAGAATGGGGAGAAAGAACATTGTTCTTATGTGTAGAAAAGTAAGAAGTTTAATTACATGAATCTCTCTTCTTTAGCTTGAAGCCTGCGAAAATCAGCTTACGGCCATAACATTGCAGGTAAAAATAGTTCTCTCTCGCATTCTATCAAACACTGTGTGTGTCAAGAAACAAGCAACACTTCATGCACATATTCACAGGCTTGGTACCCAGAAACACTGAAGCCGTATGTTTTTACCAAAAGGGCATGTACCTGTTGCCCTTGTAGTAGAGCTTTCTCATCTGCAGAGAGCTTAAGAACCAGAACAAGCCTATTCAAGGTAGAACTGAATTGCAACTCACTCCTCACTTTCAATTACGCACCCAGAAAGAGAGAGCGGGTGAGAGAGATAGAAAGGGGACCAAAATTTCTTCACTCAACCTTCTCTTTCCTTCCACACTCATCCCAATCCTTAAATCCGCACTCTCCCTCTTCCCCCATCTCGTTGGCTGCTTAACCACCGACGGTGACGTCTACATCACTTGAAACGACGGTGGCATCGATTTCCTCCATGCCAATGCCACCGCTTTTTACATCTGTGACCTCTTGTCCCCACTTGAAGTCTCCCAATCCTTCGAGGAATTCTTTACCTTCGATAGGAAGGTTAGTTACAGAGGCCATTCCACGCTGATCATGGCGATTTAGGTTGAGGGAATACTAACTTAACCCATAGAGCCGGTTGCCTTGATGTATCTCAACCGTCCAATAATCTTTTTACGACATCTAACGGCTATATAGCATGTTTCACGGTGAGCGACTTGTTTAGCCCGCTCACAGTAGAAGCCGCCTCAAAGCATAATACACTCACTTCAGTCGGTTAATTATTTGGTCATTACTAATGCAAAATTAGTCCTTTAATCTTTTATCTTAATTATTAGGATCAATGTAACATCCTGATTATTTCGTGCTTTCTAAGAATAATAAACTCAATTAATGAGTTTGTATTTTTATTTATGCTTTAGAAAATAATTTTCGGAAAACTAAAATCATATTCATGCTTGATATAAACGTAGGAGCCTACGATTAAGTTTTGGGGCCGAAAACTCAAACGAAGTCCGATCTACACTTCTCAGATGATAGTGTTTTACTACGATCAAGACCCAATCTGGACTAACGGACGAGACCATTAGTCTTAGAATTCAACCCTCTACATTTATGCTAAAATACGTCCCGACGTCCGAAAATAAAAATAATATATTATATTCGGATCGATAATTGATCGGGGAGACGATTCGAGTCGTGTTAGGGCTTTTCAAGACCCACGAATGGATAATTTTCATGCCAAAACTGTGTCAAGTTATTTGAGGACTCATACCTGTGTCGTGATGATTTAAAAATATCGGGACGTGAATTGACCAAATTGCCCTTGGTTAAATTTTGTTACTAATTACCTTTTACCTTTTCTTACTCCTTAAGTAAACTTAAGTAAGAAAATATCTCTCTTCACTCTTATCCTCACTCTCAATCTCTCGACAGCCCTCTCCCAAACCCCCATCTTCACTCTTTATCTTCTTTCTCATTTCTCAGCATTAAACTCCATTTTTGGAGCTTGATCTTTGAGCTTTTGTGAAGCAAATTTCACTTGTTCTTGAAGGAGATTATCCTAGGAGGTAGATCCTCATCTCTATCTCTCTCATTCTCTCATTTATCTCCCCTAAATTTTCATGATCATAGATGTTAGGGTTTTGTCCCTAAATCTTCAAAAATCCATGAAAAATCATAGAAAAATCCTTTTAATACCAAGCCAATTTCCATGGCCTAGATTCATGACATACTTGTATGGTCCAAGAGCTTAGAGCCAAGAAATCTCTCTAGCCTATTTTATTAGTGAGAGGCTGAAACCCCTTAGTGTGTAAGGTTGGGTTTTTGATGTTTTGAGTTGATAGCTAGGGCTATTACACTTAGATAGGGTGTTATCCAAGAAATGAGACATTTTGGAGCTCCCTAGCTATTTTTCATGCCATAGGGCCGAACCCTAGGGGTGGTGCAATAGGAGAAATCGTTGTACTTTGAGTTAATGCCTTTATTGATTGTGTGTGTGTAGTGATCGGCAGTTAATCGAGCCAGTTTTCAGAGTGATTGGGTGTTCGCTGCTTACCTTGGAACTTCGAGAGGTAAGGGGACAAACCTGAGGAATTCCAATTCCGACAGCTATGTGCTGCATCGGTGTTTGTATTATAAATAAATGTCTATATCTGATTATTGGGAGATTCTTTTATTTACTGCTGTTGATTTGACTATGCATGACATAACTGCTGATATAAGTAGATACATGCTATAATTGTTGAAATCGTATGGATGTAACGTGTGCCCTATTGTGAGAATTAAGGCGTTAGAAGACCTAATATCGATTAGGATCCGACATCGTATAACATAAAAACTTTAAAAGCTTGAGATGTGGAATTGAGAAAATAAATATGTTTTATTGTGTCTCAATTTAATTTAAGAGAAAATAATTAATTATCTCTTTCGGGAAAAAAAAATAATAAATAGCTGCTTTTAAGAAAAATGACTTAAAATGACAGAGTTGTGAAAATGTGTTTTTAATAATGAAAACAATGCTTTTAAGATAAATAGGGCGTTAGCGACCTTTATTAGTTTTTGAATTAATACAGTTAACCGTTTGAGTAAAAGTGTTTTAAGAAATGTGATTTTCAAATTATTGGTTTTATCCAAGGAAAAATGTTTTTACAAGCTTTGTTTTAAGGTTTGTGTTTTACCGAAAAACGACAAAAGAAAAAGAAATGGTCTCTAGACCATGATTTGTTTTATAGAAAACCGATCTCGAAGACTTTGTGTAAGTGTCGGAGATTTGGGTTTTTAGTTTTAGAGTTTTCAAGAAAAGTGGTTTTAAAACTTAGAAACTAGAAACCGAGACGTTGGGTTCTAGGGTTCTGTAGAAACACGTGGATCAAGGATCCGTGTTAGTTGTGGTCCTATCGGCTTAAGGACGATCTTTGTGGTCATGTAAGCTTGAGGATATTTTATGATCTTGAATCCAAAATTCTAAACTGGTGCATCAGTTAGGGATGTTTGGATTTGAGTTGTTTTGGAATAGTTGTCCTGTTTTGAGAAAATGTTTTTGAGGCTTAAAGAGTCTAAGACATTATAGTGGTTGTTAGCGTTGATGCTACAACGAAGAAATATTGATGCGACAAAGAACAATTATCGGAAACTAAATAGTTTTCTCATGCATTTTTATGCGGGCAGACGTGCCATAAAACGGGGGACCTTGATAAGCAAGGGGAACCTGAGATGACTTATTGTCATTATGTAACATTGTGCCTTGATCGACAATGATGTCATACGTGTCATGGGAGAGCGTATTGTGCCCAATGAAAAGGACAATATAGTATGACTTATACATCGTGAGTACCACTGACATGCGTGTCCATGTATTATTTTTTGGGAGGTTACGTGCTCACGTTTTGCCGAATTTTAATTCTGGCGTTTGTTATTGTTGCTCCCGGGGCAATGACGTTGAGTCTGATCAACTCGTTGTGTTATGGTGATGGGGTTTCCGAAAATCTAGATTAAATGTTAGTTGAGATATATGGAAGTGGCATGCATACTTTTAGAGAATAACGTTGATGGTGGGGTACGAAGCCCTTGTGTATTTACTGTTGTTGGTACATGACTATATATGTTGTACTATGTGATGCATGATGATATTTGGTGAGATATATTGTAAGAATCTGTTGTTTGGATTGGGCATATAGTTATCGTTTATGGATTCATATATTGGTTTCTCACCCTTGCATATTTTCAGGGCTGGTCCGTCCTTTTGGTATATATATTATATCTTATTTACAGATGGAGCCGATACCGGGACAGCTCGCTCTTTCGGGGACATGCTCCATAGTATTTGATCGGAGAGAGGACCCAGCGGCGTGGGTTAATCACCCTGAAGTAGAGAGCGCAGCGTATACAGGACCAATTTGCACCATGAGAGGGACAATGGAGATGGGACCTCATGAAAGGACCTACACTTTGGAGACCATCCAGGTACCCCTACCTCTCATCTGGATGTTGCTACAGGATCTTATACAGCAGGGGCAGGTTGAGCATCTTGTCCCTGCTTCATAGCTCCAGCAGCAGCAGCCACCACAGACACCTCCCCCGCCTTTTGTTATGGTAGCGGGCGAGCAGGTAGTGGAGGATGAAGAGGAAGAGGAAGAGGAGGAGGAGGAGGAAGACCCTGAGGAGGATCCTCAGGAGGACCCAGAGTATCATCCTATGGATGCTCCCGAGCCTCATCTACAGGAGAACTGGAACATAGGTTCTCAGGGTTCTTCTCATGGTTCTAACATTGGACCTTCCTTTGAAGGATTGTCCAATGAGTTTCATTAGTCTGACCAGCTTAGGGTGTAGATTTTTCTTTTTGGACAGCGATTTTTGGGTAGTCTGTTAGCGGCTACTGATGGCCATGAGTTTTAGAGATATGGTTCCAGACTATCGCTGCCTAGTTTTTAGCTTTTAGTAGCTTATCTTCTATAGTTTCTTTTGGAAAGGTAGGTGTTGTTCATAGTCTTTCAGTTGATGATGTATATATACATATATATGAGTACTCTGTTTATTATTCTGAGTTGTGGTTTTTATGTTTGTTTAATAAGAAAAAAAAAAAGTTTATCACTATTTACAGGACTTAATAAGATATATTAACTAGTTTGTTTTCCGAAAGTAAAACCAGCAAGTTTTATACGACGTTTTAATTGGTGTTTCGGGTTACAAAAGTGATGCCGGATTGAGGGTGTCACATTTAACTTGTTTCCTTAACTTTCCTTTATAACAAATAAGTTCATTATGTTTACAAACGTTAACAATCTTGGTCTAATTGTTAGTCTCCACCCAATGCCGTCACAATTGGTCCTAAGTGTCTGTTAAGTATCCATCCTGACCTAACGTGGTGATCACCTGGAACCCACCTTTGGTCCAATCCCAAACGACATTGTTTTGGTGGTGTCCCATTTGGCAGGCCCGGTCCAAGATCAAAGGAAATGAGACTCTTACTTTAGGCCTCTAAAAAAAAGAATTTTTTTTTAAAAAAAAAGTCCATTTTGCATCTTTTTATATTATGTTTTTGATATGTTTGGTACATCAACAAACATAAGCTAACCCATTGGGTATGAAAGGTTGCCATTAGTTGCAAGGTCCGGGGATCAACTCTCATTGTGTATGAAATTTTTTGGTTAATTTGTTAATAGTTTTAAAAAAGTCTCGTTACAGAGTTTGCTTTAGGCCTCAATAGGTATTGGGTCGACCCTTCCTTTTTGGTGGCCACCACTAGCCTCCTTATGTCACCACCCTCCTATTTGGCGGTAGTCACCACCCTCATCTTCCCCCTCCACAAAACCCACCACACAAACCTTACCATCTTTGAACGCATGGCTCGAAAAAAAATCATCCAAACTCCCATAAAACTGCAACCCACAACCATTGCCATCACCCATCGACCATCAACTCTCAACACCACCAACACAAACCAGAAAATGCCTAACAATCGCTGTTTGAAACCAAACCATCGTAAGCCACCACATCGATCCACGTTGGCCCCACATCGCCACCTTCATCATACTCTCACGTGAACACTCCTTGTCACAAATCGTGTCCCCACTTTCATAGCCACGTAGTACCAGCGAAACAATGCCACATGCGAGTCCCACAAGCGTACCGTCACAACACCATTTCGCCTCCACAAATTCGAAGAGGTGGTGGATCCGAGAGAGATTGACGACCGAATGTAGTTAGGTATGTTGAGGTACTAAGGTTCACCCACAGGATTTTTGCCATCTGAAATTGAACAATCGAAACGTCTTTTGCTCTTTGTGAACAATCGAGGTCTAGGTTTGATGATGGCGAGGTTTGTGTGGTAGGTTTTGTGGAGGAGAAAAAGCCAAAATGGAAAGAGAAGGGTGGTGGCCAAAGAGGAGCGTGGTGGTGGCAACCAAAGAGAAGTGTTTGAGGTGGGGCTCATGGTAATCCAAGGCACTAGAAGGGACACCACCAAAACGATATCATTTGTGGGTGGAACAAAAGGTGGATTCAAGGTCATCACCACATGAAGGCTAGAACGGACACTTAACGGACACGTATGACCATTTGTAGTAATGTTGGATGGAGACTAATGATTAGGCCAACTTTGTTAACGCTTATCAATAGATTAGATATGGGACTTATTGTCACAGAAAAAAGTTAAGAGACCAAGTTGAACAAAACAAGTAAGATAATGGACCAAAAGACTAACTTTGTCATTCATTAACTAAATTGAATTGTATATTTTACAGTATACATTTTAACATAATTTAATTTTTTTTAATTTAAAATAATAATATACATGTTTGCCTCTCGATCACGAATTATCTTGGAGAAGATGAAAATTCTGGTAAAGGCTTAAGTCCATGCTGACAAATATATACAGAGAGACATATTTGACACATGAAAAATAAAATAATCCACTTGGTCGTCAAAATCTTAAATACCGATCAAATTAATTTATTTTAGGATAAAGTTGGGGACACTTTAGTCCTTATTATCAGTTGTTTTGCCTAATACATGAGATTGCTGAGAATCAAGTTATAATTTTTCATTTTTTAGGAGCAAAGTGTTCCTTCATATTTTTTTCAAGGACTAATTTAACCTTTACTCTAAAATTTCCAATCTAAACATTCTTATTCATTAAATTATGGGTGTGTTTGGATATATAACTTATTTAAGCGCTTATGCAATAAGCTTTTTTTAAATAAGCTAAAAACAACTTATTTTAATAAGTTTATCTAACAAGCTTATGGAAATATCATAAACTATTTCATAAACTATTTATATAAGTTTAATTCCATAAGCTATTCTCATAAGCTCTTCCAAACACACCCTATATTTGTCATAATATTTCTTCTTTAGGTACAAATTTGGCACGATTTTTTTTTTGTTTGGAACCTATCATAATTAGGGTATTTCTCTCCCCGGTGGATCCACCTGAGTATCCCACAATCTCGATCATTTAAACCGACTATGAGACTTACGTGCATGACCTAATTTTGCTGGTGTGCATATCAAATTATGGAACAAATATTTTTTCCTAAAATAAAAGTATGATGTATTTACCTTAATTTATTTAATGATTGAAATTTATCTACATTTTATAAAATAAAAAGTGAATACATAATTTTTTTTTTTTTTTTTTACTTTAGAAACAAATTCATCTATGTTTTCCCCAAATTACCAAAAAGAATGCTAGGAGTCTTTGTTCTCCATGAAAGCATACCGTATTTTTTTTGTGAATTGAAAGCATACCGAATATTACGCTTGCAATCGTGCAAATACAGGCCATTATATGAAAAGGAAAATATTTTCTATACAATTGCTAGGAATAGTTAATATAAACATATAAACATGCTATATTAATACAACTGTACATTTTGAAATAAAAGAAGTATATTATATAAAATATTTCAAAAACAAGTATATTATATAAAAATGTAATAAAATTATTTATAGCCTGTTTGGTAAAATTAGCTGTTAGCGGAATAGCAGATAAGATAGCTGATAGTAGATACCGGATAAGCTAGCTTATTTTTTGTGAAACTATTTGGTAAAACAAGCGGTTGAATTAACTGAAAAATATAAAATGTTATAAAATGTCATTTTCATTAATGATTTTACATAAAAGAGAGAGAAAAGGATAAAGGTAGAATTAAAACGCTATAAACTAGTGAAAAAACGTTATAAGCTAGTGGCGGAGGCGCTTGCCAAACGGGATTACTTTCTCATTCGCTATAAGCTATCCATTATAAATTCGCAGAAGGGAATTGTCAAACAGACTCTTAATAGAAGGTGAAATTTGTTGATGATGGGTACCAAGAATCAAACCTGTACATTGATGGTGAAAGGGCAAGCTGAAGACCACCAAACTAACATGTTCAATTGGAAGGTGAAATTTAATTATAAAAAGAGCGTTAAAGTAATAATTTAGTATCTATATGTGATACGGATTTTTCATTTAGTCTTTATATGTAAAAAATTTGAAAGTGAGTCTTTACATATATAAACGTTAGCAAATTCGGTCCCTACATATGTAAACGTTAACAAATTAGTCCCTGTCGTCAGCAAGTTAGTCCTTATACGTGACAAATTTTTGACTTGGTCCCTATACCTAAAAAAAAATTAAATTGGTCCCTGTATGTGCAATCGATAATAATTTTGTCCTTATCGTCTTCTAAGGAGCTCGGACCCAACTAAAGATTCTTTTCGTTTTGATTTTTTTTTATATATTATATCAATCTATTTTTTTTATTGAGAATCAACATGAATAATTTCAGAATATAAAACTATCTACGGACCAAATTATACAATTTTTACTCTCAATAGAAGAAATAAATTGATATAATATATAGAAATTATTTAATACGAAAAGAATCTTTAGTTGGGTCCGAGCTCCTTGATAGACGGCAGGGACAAAATTATTATTGATTGTACATATAATGACCGATTTAAACTTTTTTCAGATTTAGGGACCAAATCAAAAATTTATGTTACGTATAAGGATCAATTTGTTGACGACATGGATGAATTTACTAACGTTTGCACATATAGGGACCGAATTTGCTAACGTTTATACATGTAGGGACTCATTTGCAAAATTTTTACGTTTAGGGACTAAATAAAGAATCAGTGTCACGTATAGGGACCAAATTATTACTTTAACCTAAAAAGAGTTTTGTTATTCTTTTTAGGGTTAAATATCTTTTTGGTCACAATAAAATGAATGGATTTGGGTTTTGGTTCCTACTAAAAATTTCTTTGATTTTTGTCTCTCTAAAATCTAAAATCATTATTTTTTGTCCCTACTTTTATGTGTCATTTATTAACTACTTATATATCTAACGGAAGGTCATATGATCATCCCAAGTGACACTTAATGATCTATATGGTATCAAGTTAGCATATAATTCCTCTAAAATTTTTCTTTAACCCTAAAATGAATTATATTTATCTACCCTAAAATAAATGCTAGAGACTAAAAATAGTGATATTAAATTTAGAGGGATGAAAAAAAAAAAATCAAGGACCAAAACCAAAACCCGATCATTTTCTAGAGACTAAAAACACATTTAACCCTTAATTAATTTTTTTTTACTTTGCTTCTTCAAGCTGTGATGTCTCTCAAAATTTTTCTTTTATTAAAATTTTTTAGAATTTGAATTAAAAAAATGACACAATATAAAAAAAAATACACATTTCAAAAAGTTTTAATATTAAAAAATTTGCAAATATTGTTTAATATAAACAAATAATTTCATATCCTTTTTTGTAATTTTCTATGTAACAAAATAGATTATTTTAAAATCATTTTTCAACAAACATACCAAAACAAAAAAAGATTCTGATTATAATCAATTATCACAATAATCGATTATACATATAATCAATTATCAGCATAATTTATTTTTTCAGCTTTCCCAAACACGTCCTTAGTGATAATTAATTTTTATCGGAGAACTTGTTTGGCATATAAGGTGAGTTTTCTCTTCCCATTCATATTTTTTTTCATACACAAAAGGTAGGATTCGAATCCATGACCACTTATTTAAGATATCCATATCTCTTATCACTCGGATCAATCACGTGTTAATATCTAAATATAAAATCTATTAGTAAGTTAAATATATCATTTTTTTAATAAAAACTTAACTCTTTTAACTACCTAACCAATATCATAAGGCTTCTCATTAACATTTGCCATAAAGTAAAATTTTATTAAAAAAATTGAAGAGTCCAGTTCTTAGTTCATCTTAGAATTAGGTTACAAAAACATGTTAGTAAAAAAAGTCATCTTAAAATAGCTTTTGAAAAAAATGATTCAATACAAGTTTTTCCCAGCCATTACATTGAGAATAATCTAAGCCAAATAAGTCATATATAATTTTCTAATAAAAATTTGTCCTTTTAGATTCTTAATTTGTGTTCCAAAGCACGGAATAACATTTCTTTTATTATTTTTAGGCTTAATTATATCTTTTATCTCTTAATATTTTTAATTGTATGATTTGGATCCTTCAAAAATTTTAATTGCACTTTCCATCCTCAACTTTTTAAATGGTGCAATAAAGCCTTTATTTTGATCTATAGAAGGACAAATTTTGCACAGTTTCACACTGTTGAGAAATGAAAAATGCAATTAAATTTTTTTAGGGACCAAAATCGCATAATTAAAAAAGTTGAGCGAAGAAAAGTATAATTAAAATTTTTTAAAAATTAAAATCGCATAATTAAAAAAATTAAGAAATTAAAAATATAATTAAACCTTTAATTAAAAAAAATAGAGATATCAACTTGGGTTATGTCTGATGTGTTATATTGAGAATTTGATATAGGGAATAATGATGTACAAAGTCTAATCATTTGGATAAGATAGAAAAAGTGATATGAGATATAAAAATAATCTCGTGCAAATAATCTATCAGCCGTCGATGGGTGATGAAAAATAACTTGTTATTTTGAAAAAAAACTTTTTTTAAAATTTAAGTTAAAAGTCCAAACAAGCTAATTTTATATGAAAGAACTTTTTTGAGAAAAAAACATGCGAAACTCAAATAAGTAATCTTTCCTACTCGTACACTAACAATAATGATACTTCATATATTAAAAAAATGATATACTTACAACTTGGAATTTTTTGGTTTCTTGATGCTAAGGAAAACTTTTTTTATAATAAACTTATTACTTATAATAAAGAGCCCTAAAAACATGGCATCATATTGAGATGTGTGCTGCCATCACTGAAGAGTTGTGGAGCATATTTATACAACTTAATTTGATTTGAAATAAAGGATATAAAAAAATTATTCTAAAAAATGATTTTCAGATTATTATTTAACTTTTTAATAAGTCTTTTATCTCTTTCGATCGAAATTAATTGTTTAGAATCATTTATATCCTTTTTAAAAGAGATTAGGAGATAAAGATTTATTATATTATGAAAGAAGAAAATATGTTAGTAAACTCTTTAACTAACAAAAATTTAGTTGAATCAAATTTCTCTTCATTTATTAGATCTTAATATATAACTTATTAATGAATATCTGAGCAGTCTCTTTATTCCATCTTATAATTTATTAGATTTTCTTTTGGATTTTTATTCAGTTTTTGTAACAAAAAAACAGAGCCCTAAAAAATACTCGGATCATTAAGCAGCAGGCAACAACAGCTGCAGAACTCAGGACTGCATTGTAGCAGCAAAAGGCTGACGAAAAGAGTGATGACCCCAACAAGAAGTGATACCTAATATCTTTTGAAATAACCAACAAGCCAACTAAAGTAATGGCTGGGGTTTTCCTTTCTCACACATATCATTATTATTATCATACAATATCGTACAAGTTTTGGTACAGTAACTCACCGGGGGTAATCACTCTCACTCACCACGGCAGAACAAGGGTCACCCCACCAGCCTCTCAAGTGTATGATTACGGCGCCGCCCCTACAACTGACACATTTTTCCAATAGAGCCCCCCCCCACACGTCTATGTTCTAGCCCTGCATGCCTTTCCCGATGGCTATGGTTATTTGTGGTCCCTACTATACACTTTTTAGTTTTACCTGTCCTTTTTTCAGTGTTTTTACCTTCTTACACTGTACAAACTGCACTGCCACGCTCTACAGTACGATATGGTATGGTCAGAATCAAACGACAATTGTTACAATCGAACAAGAAGTTGGATTTTCTTGCTAGGGATGAAGGTGGTTTTGTTTTCTGGTTAGCCTTTTTTCATGGTTAAGGAAAGATATTGGTCAATCATGGAAAGCAACCTTGTCATGAAATGATTGCAACCTTCCTTTAAGTAAATATATATATATATATATATATTATATATAATGATGTTAGGTTATAGAAACATAAGGAGTAAATAATTTTCATCCGAAAATTTATTAGTCATATAAAATGGTTTCTTGTTTTTTTAATCAGTTTTTTTTTATAAGTAAAAATCAGAATTCAAATATTTAATCACTATCTTAAAATATATGAGTCCATTATCATTAGGGGTGTTCATCAACTAATCCAAACCAATTCAAACCGCAAAAACCGAACCGAAAAATCGAAAACCGAAAACCGAAAAACCGAAAACAGAAAAAACCCTTTTTTTTCATTGGATTGGATCGGATTTCGGATCCCCTAGTGAAAACCAATCCAATCCAATCCAAACCGACCTACTATATACATATACTATTATTTTTTAATTTATAGTACTACTCATACTTAAACATTGTTTTTCATACTTTTATGAACGAACACTCTCATTCTCTTTAATATTTTTGTTGGAATTATCAAATACTAGATGTATTGGAATGTGTATAGTTATTCATGTACCTAGGAATCAATAGTTATTCATTTACTAGAAGATTTTATGCATGTACGTAGGAACTAGAACTACATTAATTATAGTATATATAGGTTTAATGTTGGTTTTCGACTTAATATAACTATGTAACGATATATCGGTAAAAACCGAATTATCCAATCCAATCCAAACCGCATTTGATTGGATTGGATTGGATCGGATTTTTTTAAGTAAGCAAACCGATCCAATCCAAACCGCAAGTTGTTTTCATCTTTGGATCGGATGGTTTTTTGGCTCAAAACCGATCCAATCCAATCCGCGAACACCCCTAATTATCACTTCAATCAATTACATGTTGGTGTACAATTTTATATATGTATAAAAAAAGAAGTTCATAGTTATTATTATTATTATTATTATTATTATTATTATGTTGTATATATTAAAAAAGAAATTACATTCAACTCTTTTGAAATTAATTTTAATTATATTTGATATTTTTTTATTTTCTAAATTATACTAACATGTCTTAAAAATTATGTTATTATTATACTTACTTTTAATTTTTTTGTTGTGATGATACTTATACTTTCTGTAATGTAAATGTCAAAGTAAATCGATGTAATTTTTCAAAAAATATTAAATTAATACATAGCAAAAAAGAAAAGAAAAAAATATTAAATTAAACATAAAGAGAGATAGCTTATTAAAAAAAAACATAAAGAGAGATAAATGTAATTTTTCATATATATTTTTTATAATTCTATATACATTTTTTATATAATTCTAATCACATATATTCAAGGTTTGAGGAGATGTGCTTTCAAATAAAATGCAAAAGGTTCTATCAAAAAAAAAAAATGTAAAAGGGAAATATTAATGAGTATCATAAGGGCATTGATTAAGGAAACAAGTATATAAATTTTGCATTAAAAGTTGTGTATTCAATTATGGGTGTAAATGAGCTAAGCTATTCATAAACTATTTGAGCTCGGCTAGTTAAATATTCGATCAAGCTCGTTTGTTTAATTAAATAAACAAACCCAAGCTTAAAGTTGGGCTCGATTATTTAAATCAGCCAAACCCAAGCCTTATAGGCTCGATGTTAACGGCTCGTGAGTAAAATATATATATATATATATATATATATATATATATCATATTTTATATATCCTAAATTCCTAATCCAATTTTTTGTAATTATCTCTGCGATGTACACTTGTAACTAAAAAAAAAATAATGAAAAGGCGGTGGTAAACCGGTAATTATATGGGAAAAAAGTTTGTAACCTACATAATCTGGTGGTTCTACTTCTCGTTTACTACAAAGATTATCATCCTTAATGGGTTAGTCTAAGTTGATGAATTATGTTAAACAAAAGGAATCTACTTTAACTTCCAAATCTGAGATTGAACTCTATCTATATGAGAGTCCAATCATATATGAAATGGATCGGGAGCCTTCTCATCTTGTAAAGCTACTGCATAATTAGTTTTGATTTTCACCTCTGTAATTGGTTTTGTAGATCTAATAGGTTTCTTTCATCCTTTTTTTTATCTTTTGTATATGAGTTAGAGTATCCTTGTACAGTTGTACTTTTATCAATGTATTTTTTTTTTTGCTTATAAACAAATATATAATATGTTATTAAAAATTGATAAAATTCAAAAATAATTTAAGGAAAATTTTGATAAATGCAAAAAATAATTAAGTTATAAATGAACTAAGTAGGATATAAATGAACTGAGCTATTCCTGAACTATTCGGGCTCGGCTCGTTAGTTAACAAGCCAAGCTCAAACTTTTGATTAGACCCGTTTAAATAAATGAGTCAAGTTCAAACTTCTTATTTTTCACAAGCCAAGCTCAAGCTTCAAGTGCTTGGCTCGGCTTGACTCATTTACACCCTTATATTCAATACATTGAATAATCAAAAGTTATATTTTTCAATAATTTTTTTTCTATCTATGGATTCATTAAATAATATCTTTAAGGTACTTGTTAGTAAGATCGAATGTAAAAACGATTTGCGAAAGAAATATAAAAATTCTGTCTTAAACATTTATACAAATACTTTCTCCGGATTTATATATAAGCAAAAAAAACTAACTTCACACGCATTAAGAAAGTTAATTATATTAGCTTAATTGTCTTGATTTGTGTAAAATATAAGTTATAGTTACTAAATTATCCCTTTCTTGAAAGCGTATAATGTTTTTGGAAGTTATGTTTTGAAAGTATATAATGCTTTTAAAAAAATAAAAATAAAAATTAATCAAAAAGTATTTTTAAAATATTAATATTAAATATGATTGATTTGATTGACTTTTAGGGCCTGTTTGGTAAAATTAGCTATTAGCGGATAAGCTAGCTGATAGCGGATAGCTTATAGCGGATAGCGGATGAGGTAGCTGATAGCGGATAGCGGATAAGCTAGCTTATTTTTTGTGGAAGTGTTTGGTAAAACTAGCGATTGAACTAGCTGAAAAATATAAAAACACATAAAAGGACATCTTCATTAATGATTTTACATAAAAGAGATAGAAGTGAATAAAGGTAGAATTAAATGTAGATAATAAGGATAAAAGTGGAAAGAAAAATGAAACGCTATAAGCTATAAGTTCAAACGCTACTTAAAGTAGCGTCTGGAAAAAACGCTATAAGCTCGTGACAGAAGCGCTTATCAAACGGGACTACTTTCTCATCCGCTATAAACTATCCGCTATAAGCTCATAAAATTGCCTTGCCAAACATGCTCTTACTCATATTTGAATTCAATTTAAATAATTTTTTTTTTTTGTTTATATATAAATAGGTATAGTATATACAACGCCCTAAGCGGTATTTACTAGATATTCTCTCATGTTCTCCTGTGTCGGGAATATCAAATATCAATTGCAAAATTTCAATAGATCACTGATGCAATCCATACATATTTAAACAGACATCATTCATATGCAGATAGTTTTTATTACTTAGTAATTATGTGATGTGTCAAATTCTCGGAAAAATATACGAGTAATAAAGAAATTGTTCTGTTATTGTCTTGAGTTCAAGTGGGTTATTGAACCAACCCACCTAAGGAGGTTGAGCTGCGACTAATGGCTACTGAACGTGATTACCTAGGTCCAAATGGTGAGGAACCTCCACATCACTTACCTATAAATACCCAGTTCACAATCTCATCTCTTCAACTCTGTCTTCCGCTTAATACTCCCAATTCTTTATACTCATTTAAGCAACAGATCAGTGTCTTTTGCATGTCCACTGTCATTCTCTCCATTATTCTGAAGCCACCCCGTGAAAAACATCATACGTCATTCAAAAGGGGTATTCGTGGATCCGTCTAAATCGATTTTAAGATAGAAAGTAATCTAATTTAAAGATTAAAATAACATATGATTCAATTTGATTTGGATTTTTTTAATTAAAAAAATCTAATTCGATTAAATATGATTTAGATTGGATCGATTGATTGAAATTTTACCTATACATTATTATATATTTATAATATATTAAAGAATCAAGATTGCAAGTTAAATTAAACAAAATATTAAATCTGTATATATTTATTTATACACTCATGTAATAACATTTCATAAAATATGTTTAAACTAAATAAATATCATTAACATCTCGTTTCACAATATCTTTTTTAATGTTTGGAACACTAAAAATAATAAAAAATTACGTCAAATCAAATTAGTAAGTATTATTAAAAAAAAATAATAAATAAAAAATCAATAATACAAAAAAATAGAATAAATATATATTAAATTTTATATATATGGTTTGGTTTGTTTTAAAAAGAGGAATCCAAAATTCGATCCGATCGATTTTCACAAAAGAAGACCTAAAAAAATCCAATAGACATCGATTTTGATCGATTTTTGATTTTTTTGGATCGGTTTGCGATTTTTTTTGATCGATTTGGATATGAATACCCTTAAATGATCCAAGTAAACACTAGAGAGTAAAATACTTTATAATAATTTAGATAATTCTTCCTCATAAGTTGGCTTTTGAGATAAAGTTAGGTTCAGATATCCCAAATTGTTTAAAAGTCAAGTTTTTTAATATATTTTTTTTTTAAGTTATAAATTCTTTAGTTTTGTTCCCTTAATTAAAATATTTTTCTTCTTTAATTGTCTAAAAAAAACTTCTAGCTTCGTCCCTGAGTTATTCTAATTATATGGTACGGAGTATATCTCAATGTTGAGCTACGTACCCGCCTGCAATTTTCATGCTTGAGGGAGTATGTCAAGTGTTAAAGTCTCATATTTATTGAGTATATGAGTAAATAATAATTTAAAATGACTTGGACAACCTTTCACCGGGATTTAGCTTTTGATGATAAATTAGATCCAATTATTTTGATGGGAAGTTAAACTTAGGTTTAATTATTCCGCGGGTTTCTAAACTATTTGGAAATTTTTAAATAAGTCCCCGAATTAAAACAATTTGTAATTGGATCCCTGAACTTTGATATACTTTGTAATTAGGTCCCTGCACTTTAAACTTTTGTAATCAGGTCTCTGAACTTGTTAATAGTTTGTAATTAGGTCTCTGACATATTAGGCATTTTTAAAATCTTTGCTATTGTGGTGATCCAATGGTTCTATTAACCTCCAAGACCGACAAGAAACCTCGAAAGAAATTTGTATAGTGCTCTAATTACAAGGTTCTTCTCCTATCCCAGGGACCTAATTACAAATTATTTATAAGTTCAGGGATCCAATTACAAACGTTTAAAATACAGGGACCCAATTATAAATTATTTAGAAGTTCGGTCAATTACAAAATTTTTTAGTTTAGGAACCTATTTAAAAATTTTCAAATAATTTAGAAAAACAGAATAATTAAACCTTAAACTTACATGCGTAAAGTCTTGCTCAATTGCATATGACTTACTGTATAATTTCGATATCACCATTTAGGGCATATAAGTATAATAATACCCTAAGGCTTAGGTGAAGCTAATATAATTTTTGAAATAAGAGAAATATCAAATATAATTAAGTCAAATCTTAACAAAAGATAACATAATTTTCCTTTAATTTTATCTTACTTTTTATATATCCATATTTTAATTATATTACTCATCCTAACTATTATTAAGGAATTCAAAGCCTAATATTATTATTTTAATGAGAATTTTGCTTGTGTTAGGGAATGATAGTTAAGTATATCTCAAGTGTATTGAACATCTTATTGATATGAACGAAAGCATACTCAAAAAAACTATGAAGGAGAATAAAAAAAAAACTTTATTATTTGAACATCAAGAATTGGATATCGTATTTAACATCGTATGTATTTATCTTTATTTCTTACTTATTTTTTATCTTCTTTATATATACGTATTTCAAAAATATATTAAAAACAAAAAGGACACCATATGTTATCCCAAATTTGTTGGCCAGATATCATTTCTTTAAAAAAAAATTAGACCACATCAATAATACCCTAATACTTGTACAAGGGGACTCACTTGTCACTATTCACAGCAATAAATTAAATCAAGAAATTGTACACCAAATTTAACGTGAAATAAACTAAAAAATATTTAACGTGAAAAACCTCATTTAAATAAGCGAAAAATCATGAAACAATCTCCAAAAAAAAATAATCCACAAGGATAATTACAACATTTTACCAATACTCTTTGTAAGAGGTACTAAATATAGTGTATCTTAATGAGACCCTCTCCCACTACAATTATAATATTACAAAGCACTAAAAAGTATATACCCAAAAAAATCCCCAATATATGCACACTATACTCTTCAAATTTCTCTCAATCTCTATTTTTTCCACTCATTATCTAAGCACTTAAGTTGCTTCTACTTGTGATTTCAGAAGGTGCATTTAAGTTCTATTTATAGAAACATCATGCATTTACTTTTCCTAGCCAACTAGTAACAAACATAGACTAAATTGATTAAATTGACCGGGGCAAGTTTGAGGTCAATTCATCCTCTCCCACATCACATCCTTCATGTAATTAAAAGTAAATTAATTATCGATAAAATTTATTATATGAATTGATCTTCATATTTTTAAGGATATTAATTAAGAAATCAAAAAAAAAATATTGTTATATAGGAAGATTAAAAATTACACTTCATAATAGATTAATTACACAACTTTCTCATAAAACATTATCTTTTTAATTTATTAACCAGTATCCTTAACCATATTTTTTTAGTGAAGGTAGATTCAAATTTTAATCCCTATGACAAGGGGTGGATGAGGTTTGGAAAAAGCCATGGCCTACCTATTTCATTGCCAAACAAATAAAAATATGAGCAAGATTAGTACTAGTATAAGATTTTGAAAGAGGAAGGTGGGGGTCTCTTGCTCCCTCCCCCGCGGTTTATGCCGTCTAGAATTAAATCGAAGGGCCAGGGAGAAGAATAAAGACAAGGGCAATTGGATGAAGATGGAGGCGTGGCTGCCCTGTATCGCAACGTCACAATGACTGGTAGTACTACATACCAGTACCGCGCTGGTAAATGAATGGTCTGGACCCTAAATATTCAGAAGCAAACCATGTCCATGTACATCAAATGTCAGTTGAAGACCTTGGCCCATCATGTCAAGCCAATAATGGCAAATGTTTGTGGGGCGACGAGGCGGGACGAACATGGATAGTAGCTATCCGCTACCCGTCCCGTGGGGAAAAAATCAGTCCCGTGTCCGTCTATTATCCGTATTGTGAATGTAATTCAGTTAGTTGGTAGATGTTAGTTAAGTAATAACTGTTAGTTAGTTTTGTATACTGCTATATATAGCAGTTTGTCATTCAATAATAAGCATGTGAAAGTATTATTCAATTCCTAAAAGTTTTATATTCTCTTTACTCTTCCAAGAACAAAGAGTGTGAGTGTGTGAAAAGTGCCTCAACAGTTTGGTATCAATAGCTTTGTTCGATTTTGCTGCTTCAAGATCATGGCCACTCCAAATGGGAATTTTCCTGCAACTCTTCCCATTCTGACCAGCTAGAACTATAACAGATGGAGTGCACAAATGAGGGTGATTTTCGGGTATCAAGATGTGCTGGAGATTGTTAATGACGGTGTTAAAGAACTCGGAAAGAACCCTACTGATGAACAAAGGGTTGTCTATCGAGAATCCAAGAAGAAAGATTGCAAGACATTATTCTTTATCTACCAATGTGTGGATCCCGATAATTGGGAGAAGATAGCTAATGCCACCACTGCGAAGGAGGCATGGGACAGCCTTGATAAATCCAATGCAGGTGCCGACAAGCTAAAGAAAGTAAGGCTACAAACTCTTCGGAGACAATATGAGTTGCTGCAAATGGGGGAGCAAGAAACCAAGGACTTCTCATCTTATAGCAGCCAAAAGGATCATGAGGTATGTCAAAAAAACAATGAATCTTGGCATATTTTTTCCTAACGGTCTACAAGATGCAGAGGCAAAGATAGTGGGATATTCTGACTCGGATTGGTGTGGTGACAAGAGTGATCGAAAGAGTACTGCTGGATATGTGTTTATGATGGGAAAAGCACCAATCTCTTGGTGCTCAAAGAAGCAAAGTGTTGTTGCCTTATCTTCATGCGAGGCAGAATACATAGCAGCATCAATGAGTGCTTGTCAGGCTATGTGGATGAAGGCATTACTCAAGGAACTAAATCTGGAAGAAGCTAGTCCTATGAAGCTGTTTGTAGACAACAAATCGGCCATTGACCTAGCAAAGCACCCTATTGCTCATGGGAGAAGTAAGCATATTGAAACAAGGTTCCACATCCTTAGGGATCAAGTTAACAGAGGAAAACTTGAGTTAGTATATTGCAAATCTGAAGAACAAGTTGCAGATATACTCACCAAGTCATTGAGGTGCAGTAAATTTGAAGAACTTAGAGACAAGCTAGACATGCTTTCTCTAGACAAACTGAATTAGGGGGTGTATTGTGAATGTAATTCGGTTAGTTGGTAGATGTTAGTTAAGTAATAACTGTTAGTGTTAGTTAAAACAGTTATGAAATTGTATTAGTTAGTTAGTTTTGTATACCGCTATATAAGCAGTTTGTCATTCAATAATAAGCATGTGAAAGTATTATTCAATTCCTAAAAGTTCTATATTCTCTTTACTCTTCCAAGAACAAAGAGTGTGAGTGTGTGAAAAGTGCCTCAACAACCCGCACGGATATCCGTTAAGGAGATATCCGCAGATTTTCAAAATCCACGGGTATCCATAGATATCCATGGATATCTACTAAAAAATTAAAAAAATTAAAAAAACATAAATTGCAGAACACAAAACTCAAAAGAACATTAGAAGCTACTATGAGCCTGCTTGGTAAAATTAGCTGTTAGCGGATAAGCTACCTGATAGCGGATAGTGGATGAGATAGCTGATAGAGGATAGCGAATAAGCTAGCTTATTTTCTATGAAAGTGTTTGGTAAAACTAGGGTTGAATTAGCTTAAAAATATAAAATGACATAAAAGGACATCTTCATTAACGATTTTACATAAAAGAGAGAGAATAGAATAAAGGTAGAATTAAATGAAAATAATAAGGATAAAAGTGGAAAGAAAAATGAAACGATATAAGCTATAAGCTCAAATGCTACTTCAAGTAGCGTCTGTAAAAAACGCTATAAGCTCGTGAAAAAACGTTATAAGCTTGTGACAGATGCGCTTATCAAACGGGGCTACTTTCTCATCCGCTGTAAGTTATCCGCTATAAGCTCGTTGAAGTGCATTGCCAAACAGACTCTATTGCACATAGACATATAATAACAGATAACTTAATTACTCTCAAGTTAATTAACACCCATAAATAAATCACAGGAAAAAGACACCAACTTGCAAAGAAGATGACACATGCAACGCAACCCATGAATTACTGAAACCAATTTTTATTCTTTTCTCCCTCTTTTTTAAAGAACTTTGTACCGAAGAAAACAAAATTATTGAAAGAGAAATTGAAAGGAAGATTGGAAAAAGGAATTACTGAAGAATACAATCTCACGCAACAGCAGAAAGATGAATGTCGCGTTGATCTCTTTTGTCTTTGCGATGACGTGGCTGAAGGAGAGAAGGGGGAGGGGAGAGCGGTGCTGGTCTGATGAAGGGGGAGAGCAGCGCTGCTGGTCTGATGAATTGAAGGGTGAGGTTGAGTGAGGGTATTAGAAATTAGGGTTATTAGGAAAAAAATATATATTTTTATATTAGTATATGCGGGTATCCGTGGGTACGGATAATACTAAATCCGTACCCGTCCCGTTAACAAGCGGGTAGTAAAAAAATCCACTAAGACTTACCCGCGGATATTCATTAAAGTATCCAAATCTGATCCGTGACGGATTTTATCCGCGGATATCGCGGGTACGGATTTTTTGCCATCCCTAGTACTTCGGTCATTTTGAGTTTTGCTATTTTTTTGAAATTTTTTAAAATTATTTTTTAACATTAAACAAAAATGTTTTAAATAAAAACTAATATATCCAATGTCTTTAAAATATAAAAAATATTTTTAGTAATTAGGATGACGGTCCCCACTATAGAAAGAAAAAAGAAAAAACGAACAAATCTGCTAAGAAATACTAAAAAAAAAGGCTTTGTAGAGGATTGTTAGAAAGATTGAGTATAAGAATTTAGAATTATTTTATGTTTTTTATTTAAAATTTAATTTGGATGTATTATCTATTTAATTTTTTTTACATTATCAACTATTACAAGTCGTCCTATATATAACTTTTAAGGTGATTATTATAAAAATTAGATATTTTGAATAATGTAATAATTTTGGAGCTAATGCTGACCATTATTTGCATACCTAGCCTTCATGTCCTCCTCTTCTGGTTCATACGTTCTTTGCTGATGCTGTAGGAGTTTCACACACATGTTTGTATTTAAATTCATAGTACCTACAAATTAAATCTTTTTTTTTTGTACCAAAAAAAATCCTTTTATTTCTCACTTTTTCACCTTTACTTGTTTTGCATAGTTGCACTACTAGCTCTATAGACGGTTTGATATTGAATTGCTAAAATAACACAATCATCCATGTTCAAATCTCTGTTTTTGGTTCGGGAGAGAATTATCACTATATAAGGGATAAATCCTTGACGGATATTATTTGATGCTGAACATCTTCATGCAATCACTCACATTAAGATAAAGTGGCGGATCGGAATCAAGAAAATCGATGTGCAAAAAGTGAGATAATATCACTTATAGTAGATGGGTTTAAATAAGTTTTTGATCTTTACAAAATACATTAATTTTGATTTTAGTTCCTATTAATTTTTATTTTATGATTTCATCCGGATAATCTAATTGTTTTTATAAATAGTTTATACCGTCAATTGCAGATATGACAAATGGAACGTCATGTCATTCACATCACACTAACATGGAATGTCACGTCATTCACGTGTTACTAATATGGAATGTCACGTTAGCAATTAACGGAAAGATGATAGTAGAACTACTAACAAATTTTTTGAAAATACAAGTACGAAATTCTAAGATAAAATTTACAAAGACTAAATCCAAAATTGATGAACTTTGTAGAGATAAAAAACTTATTTAAAACAAAAAAATCATACATTAGGGGCTAGATAGTTAAAATTGCCAAATTCCTTCTTCTGGTATGATTTCTAGTATTCAGGGATATATGATAATTTCTTGTTCTTGTCCGACTTGCTCTAATTGCTCTAGAATTTGGTTAGAAAATCGCAAAAAATCATACATTCGGGACATAGGATTATGCCCAATTCTTTCTCGGAGTATGATTTATAGTAATCAGGGGTACCGAGGTAATTTCATATTCCTGTCCGACTTGCTATGAAATTTGGTCAGAAAATAGAAAAAAAAAAAGACAATACATTAATGTCACATGATTCAAAAGGACAAATTCTTTTATCTGATATGATTTTTAATATTCATGGTATCCAGACAATTTCTTATTTTTGTCAGATAGTTTTGAAATTTGACAGAAAAATAAAAAAACAAACCATTACACATGCATTGTGGAGTGTAGAGTGGACCAATAGTCAAATACCACGACCAAAGTCAAAATGTTAATAATCTTCCGCAAAGGTTTTAACCGCAACGTATTTCGCGGCGACGAAATTGGTCTGCGGCTGCTTAGAGCTGTTAGGGTTCACCTTACACTCATGTTGCCTTGCAGCCTTATCTGATTGTTGGACTGCTACATTAAGGTTTTGGGCCGTTAATTTGCAACCCATCACCATCAGTACCAAAACGAGCCCCAACCCATTTTGATAGCTACGAAACCTTTTTTCTACTTTTCCTTTCCATTCTCTTTGTGAACTTGATTCCAATTAGAGGGAAATCTAGCAACCCTCTGCGTCGCCGTCTTTTTCACTTGATGGCTTCTACTGTCCGCTAACTCTGCCCGTCAGTCAAAGTTAGAAACATCAATGGCAGCGACGAAAGAGAAGGTTAGCAACAATTATATACCTGATGATATTGTCTTATATATTCTGTCCAAATTGCCTGTGAAATCTTTGAAACGATTTACATGTGTATGCAAATCATGGGCTAATTTATTTGAAAACCCTCAATTCATGAGCATGTATCGCAACAATTTCCTATCTGAGGATGAGGATGATGATAATTTACGTCTCCTCCTAAAGCAGTCAATGCTTAATACCCATGATAACCTGTTTTTGCTTTCTGGTGAGAGGTTTGAGAATAGGGTCAAGTTAGATTGGCCGCCTCCATTGCAAGAGGATGACACTAATATTTTTATTTGGGGTTCAGTTGTTAATGGCATACTTTGTCTCTATCAAGGCAGGGATTATGCTCCAGCCCCAGAGATTGTGCTAAAAGTTGTGTTGTGGAACCCAACTACACAAGAATTCAAGGTCATTCCTCCTGGCTCTGTTGACTGTCCGCTTGGTGTAGACATTTGGGTTGAGCTTCATGGATTTGGTTATGACCCTGTCGCAGATGACTATAAGCTGATTCGGCATCTTTGCTTTTGTGAGAATCACTTTTTGGGTGATGTTCCGGAGCCTTTATGGCAGATATATAACCTAAGAAGTAACTCTTGGAGGAATCTTGATATTGAAATGCCAGATCGTGATCAAAATCAAAACGAGGTCTACTTGAATGGGGTCTTCCATTGGTTGGGTTTCAAACAGCTAAATGAATCCCCAGAAAGTGTGTTGGTGTCATTTAACTTGAGTGATGAGGTGTTCCATACAACACCCTTAAATTGGAATGGTCGTTATGAAGTCTATCATGGACACTTGGCGGTGTTGAAAGGGTCCATTGCTATGATCAAAACGTATGCGGATACTGCTTGTTTTGAAATATCAATTTTGGGTGAACTTGGTGTGAAGGAATCATGGACTAATATCTTTAGCATTGGACCCCTACCTTTCGTTGAGCATCCTATTGGAGTTGGGAAGAAGGGTGATGTATTCTTCAGAAAAAACAATGATGAACTGGCCTGGTTTGATTTAAGCAGCCAGATGATTAAATACATTGGTGTTAAAGGAGAGGATTCACATTGTCAAATAGTTATTTATAAGGAAAGCCTTCTTCCTATTGGAGGGATAAATAATTAGTTGTTTTTTCTACTTTAAGCTGAAAGCTTTCACCCAAGTGGTTCGAGAGTATTGTTATTAGGATGATAGGATCTATTGCTTAGTTGAAATGCTATGAAATTATTTGTATAATAATAATTGGATTGTCAGTTACCCACTTCATATTTTTTATCAAGGATATGAGGAAGAACAATTTAGTAATATGAATTTTTCTATATCAAATTTTATTTTTATTCTTTATCATCCGTTTTTGTTCTCACACTTTTTTTGGTTTCTATTCAACTGTATGAATGGTCTTATATTTTTTGTTAAATGGTCATCTTTTTACTGTATATATATATAGCTCATATTTGAGAAGCTTTAGAAAATTTCAAGACTCGAGTGAAAAATCATTGCATGAACATCATTACATTTTGTTTTTCTTAGAATTTGGGTTTGGGCCTAACTCAACCCCAAAAGTTAGCTCATAAGGTGATGGTTGCCCCCCCACTTATGCACTATTCACACCATATCACTATTCAATGTGGGACTCTCAACACCCCCCTCATGCCTAGGACTAGACATCTGGAGCGTGGAGTTTGCAAGACTGGACATCTGCGGGTGGCCCAACGGATCTCGGATAGGCTTTGATACCATCTTAAAATCTAACAAATAAGTAAGGATGATAGAGCAGAGAAAGAATTAAGACTGAATTGGGGGAATTTAATTGAATTAAACTGGGAAAAGAAGGAAAATGAGAGTAAGACTCTCTACAATAGTAGCCCAGAGCCTCAGCTCCTCAGAGAGAAGGTTCTCTCTGTCCCAAAAGATCCTAACCGAAAGGTAAATTCAGAATCAATACAATATTCCCCCTTCCATGCACTAAATCAGTGCAGATTCCTAACTAACTGCCAGCTAGGCAGTCACACTCTTCTCACCCCCACCTATTTTCTTTTTCTTACGTGTATAGACCTTCCAAATCGTGGGTTTGCTCACAGCACCTCATCATCGGGCCCCACATCAATTGGGCCACTCGAAGTCCTAACATTACTTCCCCCTTCAATATCAGCCTTGACCTCAAGGCTGAACTCAGGGAATTGGCTCTTCAGCATCAACTCAGATTCCCAGGTAGCATCCTCAGCAGGCATTCCCTTCCATTGCACCAGCCACTCTCTAATGTGTAGACCTTCTTCAAATCTGTCCCTCCAAGAAAGGGACTGCTCAGGCTGAACTATGGTGGAGTCTTCCATTCCCAAACCAGCAGGTAGATCAGCCATGACTTGATAGTCTCCCACGGCCTTTTTAAGCTGGGAAACATGGAAAATAGGGTGAACTCTTGAAGTCTCAAGAAGCTGTAACTTGTAGGCCACAGATCCCACCCTTTGGAGGACTTGAAAAGGTCCAAAAAACCGAGGAGCCAATTTTTGGTTGACCCTTTGTACTACAGATTGCTGTCTATTTGGCCTGAGTTTAAGAAAAACCCAATCTCCAACATCAAATTGCACATCTTTCCTCTTCTTATCAGCATAGTGTTTCATTAACTCTTGAGCCCTTTGCAAGTTGTACTTCAATTGCCTCAGGACTTCATCCCTATCTCTCAACTCCTGAGCCACGGCTTCCACCCTTGTTTCTCCCTCCACAAACTTCACCAAGGTGGGAGGCTCTCTCCCATACACAATTTGGAAAGGAGTGAAGCTTGTAGAACCCTGAAAAGTGGTGTTGTACCACAATTCTGCCCAAGCTAACCAATGAGACCAAGGCTTAGGTTGCTCGGAAACAAAACACCTTAAGTAGGCCTCTAGACATCGATTTACCACCTCGGTTTGTCCATCGGTTTGAGGATGATAAGCAGAAGACATCCTCAAAACCGTGCCTTGTAACTTAAAAAGCTCCTTCCAGAAAATACTTACAAACAGGGGATCTTTGTCACTCAATATAGATTCCGGGATGCCATGTAACCTCACCACCTCCCTGACAAAGAGGGCTGCAATACTCTTAGCAGTGAAAGGATGCTTCAAGGGAACAAAATGGCTGAACTTAGAAAGTCTGTCGACAACTACCATGATTGCCTCATTTCCATTACTTTTAGGCAGGCCAGTTATGAAATCCATGGAGATTTCACTCCATATAAGATTCGGTACTGGAAGTGGCTGGAGAAGACCCCCTGGGCTGGTGGCAGCATATTTTTGCCTCTGACACACATCACAAGACTTGACAAAATCTTGGATCGCCCCTTTCATTCCCTTACAATAAAGGTTCCCTGTCAACCTCTTATATGTGCGTAAAAATCCTGAATGGCCACCCGTAGGAGAGGCATGAAACTCTTTTAAGAGTTCAGGGATAAGAGGGGATGTGGCAGGCAGCACCAACCTGCCCTTGTGAAACAGCAGCTCACCCTTCACTTCATAACCAGGGTGAGCAGCAGGATCTGTCCGAAGCTGCTGCATCATTTCCTGCAATTCAGGATCTGTTTGTAAACTCTCCTGCACGTCTTTCCCTTGCTGCCAAATCGGGTAAGATATAAGAGTCCTTATTTCACCATCTTCTAGCTTCCTAGACAAAGCATCAGCAGCTTTGTTCTCATCGGACATTTTTGGTGGCATGAAAAGAAAAGGCAGGTCGGACCAATTGATAGAGCAGAGAAAGAATTAAGACTGAATTGGGGGAATTTAATTGAATTAAACTGGGAAAAGAAGGAAAATGAGAGTAAGACTCTCTACAATAGTAGCCCAGAGCCTCAGCTCCTCAGAGAGAAGGTTCTCTCTGTCCCAAAAGATCCTAGCCGAAAGGTAAATTCAGAATCAATACAATATTCCCCCTTCCATGCACTAAATCAGTGCAGATTCCTAACTAACTGCCAGCTAGCAGTCACACTCTTCTCACCCCCACCTATTTTCTTTTTCTTACGTGTATAGACCTTCCAAATCGCGGGTTTGCTCACCAGCACCTCATCATCGGGCCACTCGGAGTCCTAACAAAGGACAAAAGGCAATAAAAGATAAGATAGAATTCATGTTGAATGTAGAAGTATTATTTGATTCATCTTTAGACTGATATAGTGATAGCTAGCTTATATAGTGCCTGAGTAATGTGCATCAGAGTCTAGCTAGACCTCATTACATGGGAGTAAAACTATCATAACAGAAAAGGAACAAAAGGTGTGACTCAAGCATGACAAGTATGACATCTCCCTCATTCCCCTTGTGACTTGAATCCGTGTGAGCTTCGCTCAGGGCAATGTGAGCCATCCATGTTTATATCAGTTGAGTGGACCAGATTGCTTGCATTGTTAGCATCTTCAATGGCTTTATGCTTTGATTTCAACATCCCCCCGCAAGCTGGAGCTTGGTATAAGTCAAGCATGACCAGCTTGGAAAGAAATGGAATGAAAGAAGCAGGAGGCAGTGCTTTAGTAAAGAAATCAACAAGTTGGGACTTGGAAGAGATAGGAAGAAGTCGTAGGACCCCATTTCGAACCTTCTCCCGAACAAGGTGGCAGTCAATTTCCAAGTGTTTTGTGCGCTCATGAAACACTGGATTAGCTGCTATATGCATTGCACTTTAGTTGTCGCAGTAAAGTACAGGGGGTCTATGACACTGGATTTTTAAGTCCCCCAAGGAGGTACAGCAGCCATTGTAACTCGCAAGATGCAGTTGAGAGGGCTCTATATTCAGCTTCTGAAGATGATCTTGAGACAGTTTATTGTTTCTTAGCTCTCCAAGAAATAAGTGAGGAGCCAAGGAAGAAGCAATATCCACTAATGGATTTTCTAGAGTCTAAACATCCTGCCCAGTCAGCGTCTGAGAAGCCAAAGAGTTGTAAAATTGAATCTCTGGGAAAGAATAAGCCTCGGCCAGGACTCCCTTTGAGGTATCGGATCACCCTGCAAACTGCTGAGTAATGAGTCAAGGTTGGCGAACTAAGAAACTGGCTTAATTGCTGAATGGCAAAAGTGATGCCAAGTTTGGTAGTTGTAAGGTAGAGAAGTCTGCCAATTAGCCTTCTACAACCACCAATATCTTCATAAGGCTTTCCTGAATCTTGGTGCAATTTTATGGCAGGATCAAGAGGTGTTTTTGCAGGTTTGGATCCAAGAAGGCCCGTTTCACTCAATAAATCCAAGCAGTATTTCCTTTGACAAATGGAAATTCCACCTTTTGATTGTGCAACTTCAAGTCCTAGGAAGTATTTGAGAGTTCCTAAATCCTTTATCTTGAAGGCATCATCAAGTACAGCCTTAATTCGATTGAACTCCTCCAAAGAATTCCCTGCAAGAATTACATCATCCACATAGACTAGAAGTGCAGTAAAATTGTCATTTGTTGAATGAGTGAACAAAGAGTAATCTGAGGTGGATTGGCAATAACCTTGAGTGACTAATAAGGAAGTTAGCTTCTCATACCATTTTCTAATTGCTTGTTTGAGCCCATACAAAGATTTCATCAACTTGCATACTTGATTTTGTTTAGTGCATACCACTCCCTTAGGAACTGTCATGAACACATCTTCATTGAGGTCTCCATGTAGAAATGCATTATTTATATCAAGTTGATGCAAATACCATTTCTGCATAGAAGCTATAGCCAATAGAATCCGAACCGTTGTGAGTTTTGCCACTAGACTAAAGGTATCAAAAAAGTCCAGCCTTCAACTTGATTGTATCCTTTAGCAACTAATCTGGCCTTGTACCTTTCTATTGTACCATATGCCTTGTGTTTTATCTTGTAAACCCATTTGCTTCCTATTGGTTTGACCCTTGCAGGTAGATCAACCAAGTCCCAAGTCCCATTTTTCTGAAAGCCTCTAATTCTGCTTTTATTGCCTCATTCCAGCAAGAATACTTACTAGCCTCTCTTCATAGCTTTTTGGTTCTGATAAACTACTTACAGACAAAGAGAATTTCTGTTGTGCAGGTGATAACCTTGAGAATGAATGGAAGGCAGAGATAGGATAAGGAGTACCTGAAGATGTGGAATTGGCTGGCTTAGTTGAGAGGCTGCAGATGTAAGTCAGTATGGTGGGCTGGTCGATGCTTGTCTCTGGTTGATCTTCTCACACTAGGTGTCACACTTGGAGTCACAGGAAGGACACATTCTTGCATATCTATGTCTTCAACAGTTTCTGGTGCTGTTGTGGTAGAAATATCAGTCTCAGGAACTACCTCATGATCAGGAATTATCTCAGGTCTAGTATCAAGAGAAGTTGGAGAGTGATAATTAATGCCATTGGGACACAGGCTGAGTATTCTTGTATGGCAAAATATGCTCATGATAAGTTACATTTCTGAATACAAATAGTTCTCTGTTATTTAAGTCCAATAGAACAGCCCCCTTGACCCCAGGTTTGTATCCCAGGAAAACGCATTTCCTATCTCTGGGATCAAGCTTTGTCCTATGTGATTGTAATGTAGAGGCATAACACAAAGAACCAAAGACTTTCAACATATGTAAATCTGGTGTTTGATTATGTAAAACTGTGTATGGGGCTTTATTTTGTAGAATAGGGCTAGGTACTCTATTGATTATGTAAGTAGCATGCATCACAACATAGGAATTTGGGTTTGGGCCTAACTCAATCCCAAAAGCTAGCTCATAAGGTGATGGTTGCCCCCCACTTATAAGCACTATTCACACCATATCACTATCCAATGTGAGACTCTCAACACACACCCTTACGCCCAGGACGGGATATCTGGAGCGTGAAGTTTGTAGAACTGGACATCTGCGGGTGGCCTAACGGATCTCAGATAGGCTCTGATACCATCTTAGAATTTGGGTTTGGGCCTAATTCAACCCCAAAAGCTAGCTCATGGAGTGAGGGTTGCCCCTCACTTATAAACACTATTCAGGCCATATCACTATCCAATGTGGGACTCAAACAGTTTTTTTATCATATATCCCAATGATTGCGCCAGAAGTTGTATTGTGGTATGCATCTACGGAGGAATTCAAGGTCATTCTCCTTGCTCTGTGGACTGTCCGCCTAGTGTAGACATTTGCGTTGACATTCATGGGTTTGGTTATGACCCCGTGACATATGACTATAATCTGAATCAGAATTTTTTTTTGTTTTTTTAGATTGGTGTTGGTATGATGTCCTGGAGGATAGGCCAAATGTTCCAGAGCCTTTATATAAGATATATAGCCTAAGAAATAACTGTTGGAGGGACAAATGATGTTGAAATGCCTGCTCATGCTCTAACTGTAACTGGTTTTGTGGTCTACTTGAATGGGGTGTGCCATTGGTGTGGGGTTGTAAAGGATGCAAAGTACCTCAAGGGAGGGTCAGTTCTTTAATCTTCCCTTATTTTAATCTTCTCCTTCATATTCTTGTCATATTCAATGTTAACATACTGTCATGGTTCCTTTTCGGTTATATATTGTGTTATGGATTTTGTGAACTATGTAAATTGATGTTGAGTGATCATTGTTTTAATATCTTATGAAGTGCAGAATGTGGCTTCCCTTCAGGTTTTTGTGTTGTTTTAGGTTTTTGAGAAATCTTGAACTTAACAGAGACTGATTAATTTGTTTCAGTGATCTATTGACCTGGACCCTTCAATGACATTGCAGAAGTTGATTCCCTTTGTTTTAGAATTGAAATTGCTACCAATCTCTATTCTGACTAATTTTGCAACATTTTGTGTTTTCTTGTGCCGGCTAGTTCTACTTCAGTTATCTTCTCTACTAGTTTAGAAGGGATATGTGATGTTTTGGTTGGGTAGCTGCCAGTTAGTTTCTGAAGACAGAAGAACGGTTGAGACAAAAATGAAACTGTGTATTTTCACATCGAAGAAAATTGTCAGGAAAAGAGAACAAGGTTCAAGTTATTTTAGGTGGGTGTGGTGGTGTGAGGTTTGTGATGTGTATGGAATGTAATGGAAGCTATAAGGTTTTGGATGAGGGTTCTAAAGCTTTTTTTTTTTCTTTGGGTTGACAGGGTTCTAAAGCTTATTTTAGTCCCCAGTTTGGTGTTGATTATTTTACAGGCTTGTATTTAAGATTTGGTTGTTCCTTCACTAATCTAATTCAATTTTACACGCATCATTAGCTTTTCTTAGTAGAGTAAAAATGAAATTGTGTGTGATTTTCATATCGAAGAAAAGAAAGAATGAAGTAAAAACTGATATGGTCAAACTGCATCACCTGACTCCTTAGAACATTTTAGTATACCAATATTCTTTTGTGTTTGCTATTTCCTCAAGTTATTTGACCTGCAAAACTAAATTTTAAACATTCACTTGTGATTTTTCTGTCATACTATATTCATTTTGCTTGTTCCAACGGATATAGACCTGTTTCTTATGGGTTTTTCCCTATTTAGGTTGAAGATCCACCCCTGGAAGCCACAAAATACTTGAATTGCTGCAGAAGAATTCACCTGATTCATTGGAGACACATTTGCTCTCTTTTGAAATATATACAAGAAAACCAAAGATTTTGCTTGCCTTAGTTGAAACAAAATCTTCAGCTTTGTTTTGTCTTAGATGATTTGATACACTGGAAAAGCATTCTATGTGAAAATACTTCCCTTCTGCGCGGAATTTTGGCTCGGTTGATATGATATTGTGTCCATTATGTTTTTTAATACTATCCAACATATTTATATACACATTATATTTATATATTTTTATAATTCCATTTCATTCAGGCAGGCATGAGATAATATGTAATTAACATTTCTCTTATAATAGTGTCTAGCTACAAACTTTCCCCCCAAGTATTCCATTTTTTGGTAGACGGCGTGAAAATGAAATAAAATAACGTGATCGACTTATATTTGCAAAAAATGTAACTTTAATTACAAAAAAAAAAAGAAGGCAAAAAATGGTTTTTGAAATATTTTTGTGGATGAAGGAGAGAGATATTATTTGGAAATAGTTATAAAAATTAGTTAATTTTTTAAATTAATTTTCATGGATGGATTGGATATCCATCCGTAAAAAAATTATTAAAGTATGGATTGGATGGATTTTTTTAAATGGATTATGGATGAATTGGATTTTTTTAAGGAATTTTTAATGGATCATAATGGATTGTTTTTAATCCATCCATTATAATCCGAATAAAAATTTATCCAATTCATCCATTTTTCACCCATATTTAACTGCTGGGATCTTGATAAGAGCTTCATCAGTTGTGTATCGGAATCCTAAATTCAAGGTTGCTCAAGAGTTCTTAATTATTTCACGGTGAATTCTCTGATACCTAAAGTGTAATTTTGTCCTGTCTAGATAGCCCAATGAAATAGTGAGGAGCATTTGACTTGATTTACTAACATTACTCATTTAATTGAAGTAACACATTCTGATTGGGTAGGATAAATTTTATCCCAAAATTATTGGGGGTACAGGAGAAAACACCTTATTTCACCCTTATATACTTTTCAAAAATATAAGTTTTATTAAAGAAACCATCAGCTTTCTTTCAAGTTGTATATAAACTGAATCTTTCAGGTCCATTGCAAAACTTTCAGTAATATATAGCTAAATCTATCTACTTATCTATACATCTTTTCTAAACAGGTGCTTGATTTTTCATTTGTTACAAATATATAGCTGAATCTACCAACTAATATTCGACTGTCAAACCATGAAAACTTCTTGAATCTTGGTAAGAGCTGCATCAGTTGTGTACCACAATCCTAAAGTCAAGGTTGCTCAGGAGGACTTATAAGTATTTCAACCTTAGATTGTTTTAAAAAATATAAGCTTAGGTAAAGAAACCACCAGAATTCTTTCAAGCTGTATATCAGTTGACTAATATATTTCAAAAATTAGATGTTAAGTCAAACATCAAATACCTATAGTGTATAACAGTGAGAATGTAATAATATGCAAGTTCTCTGCCACAAAAGAGAGAAAAACTAACCAGATATAAAAAAGGACTAGGATAAGTTACATGACTGATAACAGAATATATAATTCAGTGGGGGACTGTGAAAGAATATCAATGTCTCTGCATTTGTTTGTCCATTTAATTTTTTTTGAAAGTTTGCTTATGTATTGAATGAAGAAGCACCTTTTCTATATGGCAATTTTAAGTATAGCCTTCAGATAGGGTCCTCTGCAGTGTGTGTGGGAACATTTTCTGTTGTATAAGTGCTACCTCCTGTCTGATTTGTTGTAGGGTATAAATGGGATCTGTAAATGAAAAGTTCTATATAACATTTGCAAGAAGAAAATCCAAATCATTTGAATTAATTGTGTATTATACTCGAATGTAGTTGCGCATTATAAGTTGCCACAAGTAGCATGGCTGCGATTGTGTTATAAGGGTTAGAATAATTTCACAATGAGAGTTCAAAGTCTGGAAATGATTGAAGTTATTTATACTAGTCCTCCAAAAAAATATGATTTCCTAATGACTCTTATTCCACAAAAGATAAAACAAGAAAATTCAGATTTTGATTATCTTCAGTTTGATTCCATGAAGAAATGTGGAATCTGTTTGACCCACAAGCAGACATCCACCAACAACATGGTAATTTAAAATTTCTTTCATTATGGTTGATGCATTTTTTTCTGCACTATTTTATACATTCGCAGTCTCATATTACAACTTTTATATAAATATATTCGGTTAAATATGTATTTAATCCCTATAAAATTTCATTTTTTCGTTTTTAGTTCCTATGCAAAAATTCACAACGACCCATTTATTGAACCAACCTAAACATCACCGATCTCCACTTTCACAAACTTTTCCTTTTTTTACGTATCTAGAAAAGAGGGAACATAACATATATTGCAGACTCACAGAGCACCATATGTTCGACGAAATTCCCCTTACAGAATAGAACCTTTTAACCATGGCTTGCAACAAATGACGGCGTTAACAACGCCTTCATTTTGTTCCCTTCACTGTTATTCCTACACACCACTTTCCTAGGACTCCCCACATTGGCATCATAACAACATGGTTGTAGCTCGCTGAGCGCTGAATCCTAATTCCATGGTATTGATGGTTCACCAGAATGTACTTCCTCACCTCTCCACACTCTTCCCTAGCTCCACAACTGAATGACTTGTTGAATTCGACCTCAAAAGCTTCAATTTTGATGAACCCAAATCATTGTTAATCTCACATTCCTTCAAGTTAATCACAACTGTGTTTTGCTCTATTGGGTTCTCTTCACCATCGACACGTTCTACTATAAAGCTTGTCTTGGATTAATTATTTTAAATAATTAAAATTATGAATTAGCATTAATTAATTATCTGAAATTATAATTAATATGTTAATTATGGTTAATAACATTTTATCAATATAATGGATTGTATTGGACTTATGTTCTGAATAGTCCGTGATGGGTTGGGCTATTCAATTGATGCCCAATGAGAGGTCCCTACTCTCTGTAACGGCCCGAACTGCTTTAAAGATTGCCGACTATCCCCACAAATCAACATGGATCTTTTCAGCGTGCTTTGTCCTCACTCACACGCTTTCTAGGAAACCTTCCAGAAGGTCACCCATCCCACAAGTGCTCCAAGTCAAAGCACGCTTAACTATGGAGTTCTTATGTTTTGAGCTCCCGAAAAGAAGATGCATCTTGTTGGTGTAGGTAGTACAAATCAATTCTTATTAGCCTTCCTTCAACTGTACAGTCCCATACCTGCACAGTCTCAGGATCCCTCTCATTCCGATGTGAATTCAGTTCATTCATGTATCCCTCTGCCTAGAAACCTGCCAGGAGCCGCTCCTTGTTCGTGCCTCATGCACCGGCGATCACTCCGCGCCCTCGTCAGCCCCAGGTGTTACATGCCCACCGGCTTCCTCTTGGTTCTTCCCTGAACCACACCGTACTGGGAGAGGTCCGCTCTGATACCATTTGTAACGGCCCAGACTGCTTTAAGGATTGCCGACTGTCCCCACAAACCAACACGGGTCTTTTCAGCGTGCTTTGTCCTCACTCACACGCTTTCTAGGAAACTTCCCAGAAGGTTACCCATCCCACAAGTGCTCCAAGTTAAGCACGCATGATTATGGAGTTCTTATGTTTTGGACTCCCGAAAAGAAGATGCATCTTGTTGGTATAGGTAGTACAAATCAATTTTTATTAGCCTTCCTTCAACTGTACAGTCCCATACCTGCACAGCCTCAGGATCCCTCTCATTCTAATGTGAATTCGGTTCATTCATGTATCCCTCCGCCTAGAAGCCTGCCAGGAGTCGCTCCTTGTCCGTGCCTCACGCATCGACGATCACTCACCGCCCTCGTCAGCCCCAGGTGTTACATCTACTTTAATGGGGTCTGCCATTGGTTGGGTAAACAACCAAATAAATTCTCAGAAGGGGTGCTGGTGTCATTTAACTTGAGTAATGAGATGTTCCATACAACACCCTTAGATAGGAATGGAGTCTATGATAGACACTTGGTGGTGTTGAAAGGGTCCATTGCTATGATCACAATGTATACAGGTACTGCTTGTTTTGACATATCAATTTTGGGTGAACTTGGTGTGAAGGAATCATGGACTAGACTCTTTAGCATTGGACCCCTACCTTGTATTGAACATCCTATTGGAGTTGGGAAGAAGGGTGATATATTCTTCAAAACAAATGTCGGTGAATTGGCCAGGTTTTATTTAAGTAGCCAGATGATTGAAGACATTGGTGTTGAGGGAGAGTATTCATTTTCTCAGATAATTTTTTATGAGGAAAGCCTTCTTCCTATTGGAGGGATAAATAGTTAATTGCTTTTTTAGTCTAACTTAAAGCTTTCACCCAAGAGGTTCAAGAGTATGGTTATTAGGATCTATTGTCAATCACCCCTATCCTATATTTGTTATCAAGGATATGATAAACAACAGTTTAGTAATATGAATTTTCTATATCAAATTTTATTTTTGTGCTTTTTTTCTACCATTTTGTTCTCACACTGTTTTGGTTTCTATTTCAACAGTAAGAATGGTCTATATTTTTTATTAAATGGCCGTAGTTATCCAGTAAATATAGCTCATATTTGAGAAACTTCAGCCAATTTCAAGATTGAAAAATCACTGTGTGAACTTCATTACATTCCTCCTGGCTCGGTTGACTCTCTGCATGGTGTAGACATTTTTGTTGACCTTCATGGATTTGGTTATAACCCTGTGACAAATGACCATAAGCTAATTCAGAATTTTTGTTTTTTTGAAGATTGGTGCTGGTATGAAGTCATCCAGGATAGGCCAAATGCTCTAGAGCCTTTACAGCAGATATATATAGCCTAAGAAGTAACTGTTGGAGGGAACTTAATGTTGTAATTCCTACTCATGCTCTTATCTTCTCCTTCATATTCTTGTCATATATAATGTTAAAAAACTATCATGGTTCCTTTTGGAATATATATTATTTGCTATGGATTTATTGAACCATGTTAAATTGCGCTTGAATGATCATTCTCTTAATAATAATAGCTTATGAAGTACAGGAAATGTCGAAATGGCTTCCCTTCAGAATCTTTTATTGTTTTTAATGTCTATGTATCTGCGTATGCACTCTTTTGCAATTTTTTCACACTCTTTTACTGGTTAAGAGGAAAACATTTTTATGTGAAGACATGCTATTATATGGCACAACAAATACCAATCCATTTTCTTTCATAATCTTGGTTGATAGGCAATACTGTTACAATGCCCTTGTGTTGTATCAGCTGAAGTAGGACATGCTTGTGGCCTACCAGCAAACACATTTGTTGTTGCCAATGCTTGATTTATGGTATTCAGGAACTTTTCACCAGACAATCTACCTCCTGTGATAGCAGTGTGCTACAATTGTGTTGTGTAACTGAATTTTTGGAATAAAATCAAATGGTAAAACATGATTTTATACATCATATACCATGATTGATAAAATATACTTACATTCATATGATCAATTTTTTGAACATTTCCTGGTATTTAGTTTTATCCTCCTCGTATGGTACAGTGATTATTTAATCATTTGATTGTAGCTGCTGTATTGTTGTATCATAGTGGAAATAGAAAGGATTACCTTCGTATTTGTGGGCATCCTTGGGAAGACTTATAAGGGATTCAAATTTCGTCCCACATGACAGCCAAAATATGGAAAGATTTCACACTGGCAGTGACTGGATTGCATAAACTAGGCTTTGCCCTTTGGATTATTTGAAAAAGATGTTTGTTTTGACTTGCTTTCCTTTTTTACAAGTATGAGGTGGATGTGACGAACTTAGTTTGCCTAAAGGTTTAACTGCCACAAAAAGAAACCAGATGCTCTTTTACAGTTAGAGAAGTTAGTTATTTAGTTAGGCTGTTACTTAACTTGGTTAGAGGTAGTTATGCCTTTTAGGCAATTGTAATCGGCTATATATATAGCTGAGCTTCAGTTATTATGTAAGCAGTTATATTCATTTTTCAATTGAATGAAATGAGTCATTCACCAATTTCTCTCGATTCTTCACTCTAACATGGTATCGGTTGAGTTTTTTTCCGCCATTCTCTGATCTTCTCCTTCGGTTCTGTTCTTTCTTCTCTGCAAGCTCCAATTATTGCAACAAAGGAAGATGATAACCCCTTCTACCTTCATCCTTCTGATAGCCCTGGTTGGACCCTCGTTTCTCAACCTCTGGCTGGCGAAAACTTCAATTCATGGTGTCGGGCCATGGAAATGGCCTTGGTTGCCAAAAACAAGCTAGGGTTCGTGGATGGTTCGATTGAACAACCCGGTGAAACTGATGCTCCGGCCTTTTGCGCTTGGAACCGCAGCAACAGTATTGTTGCTTCTTGAATCCTCAATTCCGGTTTCCAAAGAAATCAGTGCGAATGTGATCTATTCTTCCTCGGCCACTGCGATTTGGAACGATCTGCAAGTTCAATTTAGCCAAAAAAATGGCCCGCGCATTTTCCAATTGAAGAAACCGCTTCTTGGTTGTTGTCAGGATTCTCTATAATACCCCGATTTTCTTAATCTTTTTATTTAACCAGTATTTCAGTAATGTATTTTAGTTGAGGGTCTAGAAAATTGAATAAATTATTCTGAGGCCATAGTCACGCTCTACGCTATCGTAGGAAGCTATGGTTAAGTTTTGGGTCGAAAACTCAGACGGAGCCCGATCTGCGTTTTTCCTTGATAGTAGTGCTTTACTACTATTGAGACCTAATTTGGACCCGTGAACGAGACAATTAGTCTTAGAATCAAGTTTCCTATATTTTCGAAAAAGTTCGTCCTGACGTTCGAAAAATGAAAATAATATTTTATATTCGGGCAGAAAATCGATCAGGTAGACGATTCGAGTTGTCTTGGGGTTTTTCGAGAACTTTGAGCCAATGATTTTCATACCAGGGCTATGTTAAATCATTTGGGGACTCCTACAAATGTCGTGAGGATTTTCAATTTATCGGGACATGAATTGACCAAATTACCCTTGGTTAGTTTTTACTAATTGCCCTCTTTACCTTTCTTAACCCTTAAGTCTTCCTAAATATCTAATTCTCTCACCCACTCACCTTTTTCTTCCCTCCTCACCCGCTGGCTGGCTGTTGCTGCTGCTTTTCTTCTTCTTCCTTCTTCTTCTTTCTTCTTCCTTCTTCTTCCTCCATTTTCAACCTCATTTTTCTCAAGCTTCCTCAAGCTTTTTCAAGAAGGTTTGTGAAGCAAAGTTGCTCCTCTCATCCTCCTCTATCACCTAGAAGGTATAGATTTCATCCTTGAGATCTCAATCTTTATTTTCTCCATTTATTTTCATGAATTTCAATTTCTAGATCTCTCTAGCCTATTTATCTTTTAAGGGCCGAATGTATGGGTTTTTGGGGGGAAATGGGATTTTGTTCTTTGTTTTTGATTCCACATGCTGCATCCCTTAATCATGTAATCCAAGTGATTAGGAGGCCAAATCAAACTCTCACCTATTTTTCATGGAGATGGCCGAAACCCTACCTTGTGAGTTTAAGGGGTTTTGGTTCAAATTTTTGATAATTGATCATTGATTATGCATAAGGTATGCTTAAGGATCATTGATCCAAGAGTTGGTAGAATTTCAATGTCCCTAGCCTATTTAATTAATTAAGGGCAGTAGCTAATCCTAGAGATTAGGTAGTTTATGGTTTCATTATTTTAATTTCTGGTTGTGTTTTACTGTATAGAATCCGACAGAACTCGAACGCTCGATCACGCACTCGATTGACTGCTGCGGAGCCGCATTCGGAATCTCTCGGGAAAATCACCAAGGTGGGGGAAAGAACCGCAATATCGTCAGGGAGGCAACCTTTAAATAATATATATTGATATGCGTAGAGCGACCCAAACCCTACTAGAGGTCGTTTGATCGTTAGGTTGATTTTACTGCATATTGAGGATGCATGCTCTGTGATTGGTAGTCAATGTGATATATGTGATATATGTTATGCTTACTATATGCTCTTGATTGATTAAACATGATTTATCTGTAAGTTGATTTTGATGTTGTGTATATGCTGTTGTGACTGTTGATGTTTGAGTAGAATTAGGCAGTGATTTATGAGTAATCGGATGATGAATGTGTGGTGAGAAAGTCGAGATTATATATATGTTGTAGTGCTCAACCGAGTGATATAGTTGATCTGTCGATGTCGTGATGTGAGTTGATATCCGGTTAAGCCGGATGAAAGTTGGTCGTGGTTGCATATAAGTCGTGGTTGAGGCACTAAGTGTAAATCCTGAGATGAGTCAGTGAGATTCATGTTGCATCGTTGTTATTCATCACTGTGTTGGCATACGGACGATTTCGATCTTACCAGCGGGGAGATGGTCGTACCGATTAGTTTGGCGTAGGGACGATTTCGATCTTACCTGCGGGGAGGTGGTCGTACCAGTTAGTCGAATTGTAGACCGACGGGCGCATATCTCGACCTAGCCTGCGGGCGGGGGATATGTCGTTACCGAAAGTTGAGTTGTTAACGAAAGGGCGAATGCTCCGACCTAGCCTGCGGGCGGGGGAACATGTCGTTACCGTAAGTTGCGTTGTTGACGGGCGAATATTCCGACCTGGCATGCGGGCGGGGGAATATGTCGTATCCATGAGACGATTTGGGCCTGCGGGCTTTAGATCGAACCCTACTTTATGGGGGTGGCATAGTGATGATTGGGGCACCTTGATCCGTTGGGGATGTCGCGTCGTTATCGCGTCCATATAGTCGTTAGTTGCATGAGTGTGAAAGACAGTAGTTAAGGGAAAAATTATCCGGAAGTTGTTTGGTTGTCAGTTGTGATTTGGTGTGTTGCTATCTATATACATTATTTATATCACTGTTTTTCCCATGTATGACATATTACCGTTTCTTATCCCCTGTACTTTTCTATGTTGTATTTCTTTGTTCTCGACTGTACGAGAAGACCCTAATGAGGAGTTTCCAGAGGAGATTGACGGAATACCTGTTGAACCTGATGCCGGCGGGAGAGCCTCGGATCCCAATGCTGGGGGACCTTGAGCGCCAAGAGATGAAGTCGGAGTGCATTTTTGTGCTGATGTTATGTTTTTAGTTTTTATTTATTTAGTACTCTGAGGTATTTTATATTTGGTATTAGTGTTGTAGACTCTACTGATGGAGTCAATACTATTATGTATGCATACTTTATTATGGTATCAGTATGTATTGCATATTTTAATATTTCCGTAAATTTTATACTACTACGCTACGCTATAACTCTAATAATTATAAATGGGGTCACCAATGGGACCTCCTGGGAAGGGTGTAACACCCTGATTTTCTTAATCTTTTAATTAATCAGTAATTTAGTAATTGTATTTTATTAGAGGGTCTAGAAAATTAAATAAATTATTCCGAGGCCATAGTCACGCTCTATGCTATCTTAGGAAACTATGGTTAAATTTTGGTCAAAAACTCAGACGGAACCCAGTCTGCGTTTTACACTAACAATATTATTTTACTGCTCAGACGACCTAATTTTGACTCATGAACGAAACCATTGGGTTTTAAATTAAATTGCGACCGTTATCGGTGATTTTGAAAATTTTCAAAATATAAGTTTTCACGACTTTCTTGGGGCGAAGTACTAAATCGTGAAAGTAACGGGGCTAAAAACGGATGAACATGAAGTCACATCGCCTAGGAAGGCGTGCCTGTGACTCATTACTGTCATCATTACTTTTTACTTTTATGGAAAATATCTAGCTATTTATGAAATTAGAAAATATGTGAACGTGAAAAGATCAAAATGCCCCTGGTCTTTTTCGTAAAGGACGTTTACGTCCCTAAAATATCTAAGATTTTATGACCTCACCCCCTCTCTCTCTCTCTTATTTTCGTGCCTCTCTCTCTCTCTCCTCTCTCCCTTCACTTTCTTCTTCTTGTTCCTTTCTTTCTTCTTCTCTATTTTTTACCATTTTTCTTTCCTTCCTTCACCTCCATTTTTCTCAAGCTTCCACAAGGATTTTCATGCAAGTTTGTGAAGCAAAGTTGATCCTCTCATACTCCTCTATCACCTAGGAGGTATAGATTTTACTCTTGAGCTCTCAATCTTCATTTTTCTCCATTGAAGTTCATAGTTTCAAGTTTCTGATTCAAACTTCAAAAATCATTTTGAGACCAAACCAATTCCTATGAGCTAGTATCATCCCCTAATATCATAATACAAGAGCTTGTGATGAAATAAAATCTCTAGCCTATTTATCTTTTAAGGGCCGAATGTATGGGTTTTTGGGGGAAAATGGGTTTTTGTTCTTTGTTCTTGATTCCACATGTTACATCCCTTAATCATGTAATCCAAGTGATTAGGAGGCCAAGTCAAACTCTCACCTATTTTTCATGGTGATGGCCGAAACCCTACCTTGTGAGTTTAAGGGGTTTTGGTTCAAATCTTTGATAATTGATCATTGATTATGCATTAGGTATGCTTAAGGATCATTGATCCAGGAGTTGGTAGAATTTCAACATCCCTAGCCTAAGTAATTAAATAGGGGCAGCAGCCTTGTCCTAAGGTTAGGGGAATTTTTGATTTAACCGTTTTGATTTTTGGTTGTGTTTTGTTGTATAGAATCGGACAGGACTCGAACATCCGACAGCGCACCCGACTGACAGCTACAGAGTCGTAGTCGGAGCTGCACGAGGAAATCACTAAGGTGGGGAGAAAGAACTAATATCCTCGGGAAGGCAAGCTTAGTATAGAGTATATATATCTATGTAGGGGAACCCTAAAACCCTACTAGAGGTTGAGCCCTGGATAAAGTGCCTGTACCCTAGGTGTAGGTAGTTTTGGGCTATCACCGCTAAGTTGATATTATGAATGATGAGACTGATTGAGGTTGATTGTGTTGAATTATTTAATTGATTATCTGTTGGTTTTGTTTTGATGAACTGTCAGTTTGATGAATTATTGTCTGAATTTATGATGATAACTGTACTGGAAAGATCTTCTGTTGCGATGCTTATTGTGATTGGTTGGTTGAGTGTTGATGAGAGTATGGTGAGCGATGATGTTGTTCGGGTTGATATCGTTGTGGTCCCGATCGTGGAGCTGTGGCTCGTAGACGCAAGGCGTCGTGATGCTGATGCTGATGCTGATGTGATGTTGATGATGATGTGATGTTGATGTTGATGATTGATGTTGACGTTGATGTGATGCGATGTGTCGTGGTCATGGACGAGTGTTTAGGCGTGAGGTTCCGATATCAACCTGCGATGGATGTTTGTTGCATTTTCATAACATTTCATACCACAGCATTTGGTTCCAAAGGGGGATGTCCAATTAGGGACGTTACGTAAAATCCCGATGCGGGATATGATGTGATGTGATGTGATGTAATCCCGACGGGGATGTCCAATTGGGGACATGATGTATCGACCGACATGCATATAGGGAAGACAACATATACATAGGGACTAGTATCCCTCCTATAGGCTTATTCGAGAGAACGATGTTTGAGATGATTGTGATGGGTGACTTAAGAGATGGATGAGGTTGTATTATATATATTATCTGTGTTGTGTGATGTATATATATATGTTGTACTGATGCCCCTCTCCCATATTGATGATATATGTTTCTTATCTCCCGCTATTTTTCTGTATGTGTTGCTCTTATTTTATGGGAAGACCCCGAGGAGGAACCAGTTGCTGAAGAGCTGGACGGCATTCCTTACGAACCTGACGCTAGAGGACGTGCCACGGACCCTAGCCTCAAGAGGTTGGGCAATGATAGTGGCTAGCCAGAAAGCTGTCTCTTGGCTTAGTTATGTATTTTGATTTCAGTCTGTACTAATATACACTATGTAGTACTTTATTATTGTAGCCCTACTGATGGGGCAATGACGTATGTGATATATTTCTTTATATTTAAAGCTGTGTACTCTGAGGCGTAGCGTGCCGTAAATCGTTTTGCTTCCGCGCTAAATTTTCCGCTTCGCTTCGTATTAATAAGGCGCGCTAACGTTTATTATGCGATTAAGATTAGTTAATATCTTAGGTCGTACTGATGGGACGGCGGGTCGTCTCAAAGGGGTTGTCTCATTCTCTATCGGTTAGTCACTACTTCACCAAACTCCAAACTATTTGGGAAGAACTTGATGAGTATTGACCCATTCATACCTGTACTTGTGGTGGTGTTAATCCCCTGCTTACTCACTTTCAAGAAGAATATGTCATGATCTTCTTGATGGGACTTAATGATTCCTTTGCCCATATTCGGGGTCAAATCTTGTTGATGAATCCCATCCCTCCTATTAATCAAGTCTTCTCTCTGGTCATTCAAGATGAGAAGCAACGTGAGATTGGTATCCAAGACAACCTTAGCTCTTCTTCTGAAATTGCTTATGCCGTTCAATCTGATCCATCAAAGTCCAAGACTGCCAAAAAAGATAGGCCATTATGTGCACATTTTGGTTTCTAGGGACATACCAAGGACAAATGTTTCAAGCTCCATGGCTACCCACCCGGCCACAAGAAACATAAGCCATCTTCCGTGGTAAATCATGTGGTGGACTCTGCTGATGTGTAGTTTTCCCCACAACAATGTCAACAATTGTTAACCATGCTCCAAGCACAACTGGCTCGAGTATCTACATAACAATCAGATCAAATTGAGTCTCCTTCTCCTCTTGGTATGACCTTATCTTTTTTCTCCTCTCTTTTTAGTAATTCCAATATTCGGATACTTGATTCAGGAGCTAACTCCCATATTACTTGTGATTCACATTGCTTCCTTGACTTTCAACCCCTCATTAATAGATCAACCCCTTCACTCTAGTCTTTGGCATTCTAGACTTGGCCATGTGTCTGATAAAGTGCTAAAATTGTTTTGTAATAAGCTAGAATTGCATTAACCATCAATTAATCATTCCAAATGTTGTCAAGTTTGTCCCTTAGCAAAATTTCGAAGATTTTGTTTTGTTTCTCATAACAATTTCTCCCCACACCCGTTTGATCTGATTCATTGTGATATCTGGGGCCCCTATCATCATCCAACACATGATGGTAACCAATATTTTTTAACAATTGTTGAGACTGCACACGATTTACTTAAAAATTTTTAGAAGCTGAGTCAGCTAGCGGTTAGGACTGTTACCTAACTAGCAACTTATAAATAGGACTCAGAGTTAGTTAGTTAGGCATTCATTGATTAGTTTGAAATTTTGCGACTGAGAGTGCTCAGTGTAAAGAGGAAAGCCTCTTGTGTAACCTTTCTCCCAATTTGATATCAATAAACTCGGGGTACCGTCCCCTTTTGCCTAGTGTTCTTCAGTTCAATTCTAGGATTCCTATCAAGTTCTGTTCCCAATTTCTGATTACGATAGTTTTTCATTTTATCTGATATGGCCAGATCATATTAGATAATAAGTAACATTTTTTTGTTGAAATAGCTGACTTATTTCTTCTCTTGGCATGAATATGTGGCATATGGGACGTTGTGATGTTGGTAATGTTATGCCTCCTGCTCTGAATGAACTTCTCAAGTGTAAGTGATGTTTTTGTTAATCTTTTTTTCATTCTTCTCATTTTCCCCATTAGTCATTTTAAGTAACCATGCATACAATTTTTTTCCTTATAAAAGAATAAAGCTCGAGTAGGACATGGTAAATTTGACATTCCTGCATTATAACATAAATAAACAGTCATGTCATTAATACATTCTGTATATATATGGTGTTCTTGAGTTTTTACACGTGGCAAATTTCTTGAGGTTTTATATGATGATCTTTAAGTGCTGGTGATAGGATTGTTCCCTACCATGGCACAAACTTGGATTTGATTCCCATTTGGTGCATTTTGGGATTAATAATAAGTTTTAAAAAAAAAAATGGATTGACCCGGTTTAAAGCGACCAAATGACTTAATCAAGATTGGATAGGATGTTGATTCACGATTTTCGGTCAAACCGATCGGTTCGGTCCAATTTTAACATTAGATAGTAGTTATTTACAATAAAGGTAAACCTGTAAAATAGATTTAAAAAAAAAAACTGAGGGGTGAATATCGAAAAAAACATTTTTATAAAAAAATTTGACCACTATCTCAATCGTCGGTACGTTGTGGTCTGGATTACCGACAGAAATATCCGTTGATAAGTGGTGGCAGTGTCTGAATAGATTTACCGACTGATATAGTTGTCGGTAATGTCGTTGAGCATTTACTGACGAATTTAGTTGTCGATAAGATTAATTCTTTTTTAATTAAAATTTATTAAAATAAATATAAAATTAATTATAAAATTATTATTTAAAATAATTATAAATTATAATAACTTAAAATAGACAAAATTTAATGAAAGATATAAATTAAAAATATAAATTATACAAGGTCAACAACGTTGTCATAAAAAAGTTTAATCAAACAAATTTCCATAACTAATATAATAATCTTAATAGTCTGTATAGTCTCCTGGAGAAGCGTCATCTGAAGGCTCTCATTGTTGTCCCTCTTGTTGCTGCTGGTCATCCGTTGGGAGCTGCTGCTGCTAGTTTGTATATTCTTCCCACTCCCATATTTTTCAATTTTTTTTCAAGTCTTTTGTGTCAGGGTATAATCTACTAATACTATAATATTTGTCCAATTTGTGTTTTAGATACTTAGGTTAGTTAACAATGTTTTCAACCATAATCGATTTTTCATTTGTGTTTCACCGAGCATCACGAGCTACCGTCGCATCCACTTCCTCGCCGCTGCAAGTATATGGGAGGAAAATCCTTCATCTAAATGTTTTAATTTGATTTTAATTTTTCAGTGTTTTAAAGATCAGATCTAATTGCTTAGTTGAATCCATAATATTTAAAGATATTAAAGTAACATACATCCGCTCATAAATCAAAATATCATACAACATAAAAAAAATCAATTGAATTCAATATCATACAACATACCGCCCAAAATCCTCATTCCCAATTGAATTCATAAAAAACCAATCTAATCTAAATAATTCAATAAAATGAGAAGATAAAAATCATACAACCCAGATTGTTCAGCAACAAACATAAAATCATACACTTACACAGAATTATACACAACAAAAAAATCAAACATGAACAGAATGAACAAAGAGCAACCAGTAATGGTGGCAGCAACTCCGTGGTGGTGGTCGTTGTTTCTAAGATTGAAAAAATTTAACAAACAATAAATAAATAAATTAACAAATAAAAAAAGGGAAAGAAAAGGGAAGGAAGGAGGAGGAAGAAGATCTCACCTCTGAGGAGGGTGAGGGAGAGGAGAATGAGGTTTCAGAGAGGGGAAAGTGAAACGGGGAAAAGGAGCTTTGGTTTTTACTTAATGATACTTACGAACGACCTAACTGTCAGAACCATGTGACCGTTGTAACTTACCAACGGTTGTGTCCGTCGGTAAACATCCCGAGCAAAATTTTGCACATTAATGCGCTCCGTCGGTAAAGTCCTCTTACCAGTACCGACAGATAAGTCGTCGATAACGTGGTCGAAAGTCTGACGTTCTGAATTTTTCACTTTACCGACGGATGCAGCCATCGGTAATTGATGAATTACTGATGGAGTCGTGGCCGTCAGTTAATGTCCTTCGGTAATAGACATTATTCTTGTAGTGGGTTGCTTGGTCGTTGCTCCTAGGGATATATTTATGTATAGATTTGGAGGTTCCCGGGACCCTGATGGCGACAAACTAGTTGTTAGGACTACAGTCTCAAAAATAACTTTTCTGTGCATATATAATACGCCCAAAAATTCCACCCGGATTAAAAGTTAGGACTGTTTAAAGATTTGCCGACCGTTTGGGATTCCGGTGACCCGACACATCCGGAAAGTCGTCAGCAACATGCTCCCTCCCCGATGCGTATTGAACTTCGGAACTAGGTGTAAGTGTTGGGGATGAGTGTTCACTTTGGTTGGCTAGACTACCCTGTGTGTTGATAGTTTACTCATGTCATTATCGTTTTGGAACATATAATTATGAATATTTGTATATAATTTGATGCATATATATTTGTTGGATGAAATTTAATTTTTATAGTTGGTCCTCCCACCATCCAAGTCTGGTTTCGTTCCTGCTTGCTAAATATTGATCCTTTTCCACTTTGTGCTCCTTCACTTCAGGAGGTGCCTGCGGTATTTCCAGTTGTTTCAGTAAAGCCTTTATCCACACAAACATAGACCTCCCAAAGCCAACACAATATATTGCTTTACCAACCTCATAATTGTTATCTTGTCCAGAAAAACACTAAGCATTTCCTAGAGCTTAAAAAATATATCTTTGGCAGAAATTAGCCTTAGTAAAGGGTGTTCAAAAAATGTTGGAGATTCCAACTTTGAAATCGCTGGCCAACTATACAAGCCCTTCACCTTGTGATCCTTCACCCATTCAATTATATGATGAACCAGCTTTGAGACTAATAAATATAACAATCCAATCACAAGTTTGAAGAAGCCAATTTTCAGAATCTCAACTTTCAAGACTGTGCATGTCACATTACCAATCTATGGAACTGTGGGTGGCACCACAATAAACTAGAGAGGGTAGTCCAACGCCAACACAGGTTCCCAAATATGCAAACACGTCAAGTGCAAATTTTAAGTATAAACTAATGGGAACACTTGGACCCTATGACCATGGCGGAAGTACAAATCTGAAAGAAAGGATTAAAGTTGTGTAACTGTGACAACTTCGATGACTAAATCTGAGCTTTTATTACTTTGAGAGCCAACTTGAAACTAAAAGATAATGTGTGCTGACAAAAAATGTATTTCAATCTAAAAAATAAGTAATAAACTTATGAGAATGTTTTTATAAATTACAATCAACACTAAGTATAAAAGGAATGATTTTAAATCTAGATGTTAAGTGTAGTCCTCGAAAATCTACATTATTAATCAACAATCAGATTTATACATATTTCAAAAAATTTATGAATTATTGGGAAAAAAAGACCTAAGTAGCATAGAACCATTTTGAGAAGCTATAAATAACTTAACATCAGAAAACATTATTGGAGAACATTGGGATGCTTGCGGATCAGTTTTAAACATAAAAAAAGGCATTCGATCTAAAAATAAAAATAAATTACAGGTCGATTTGGATTAGATTGATTCTTATATCAAATCTGAACTAATCAATCCGATTAAAAATAATATGGATTGGATTGGATGATTCGATTTTTCGTAAGTCAATAATTAAAAAGTAAGTCTAAATAACATAAACAAAGACAACATATAACATCCTAAAAATCTAAACATTATGAATTAACAAGTATCAATTTTATGTTTAGAACAGTAAAAATAGTGGAAAATTACATCAATTTTATGTTTGGAAGAGAAAAAATAGTGGAAAATTAATCGATATATATTGTCAGTATAAAGATTTTTTATACTACTAATCAATCAGAGACTGACACATCATTGAAAATGATTGACTATTATCCTAACCACCTTAAAAAAATCAGAACTGTTCTCGTAACCCTAGCTACTGTGCAATGTGTGTGTATTGTCACCGCCGTCCTGTGTTGTGTTGTATTGTGTAGAGAGAACTAGAGACTAGAGGAGGCACACCCTGCCACGAACTCTCGTTGGCAGTCAAAGTTAGAAACATCAATGGCAGCGACGAAACAGAAGGTTTGCAACAATGTACCTGATGACATTATCTTATATATTCTGTCCAAATTGCCTGTGAAATCTTTGAAGCGATTTAGCATTGTACGCAAATCGTGGGCTAATTTATTTGAAAACCCTGAATTCATGACCTTGTACCGCAACAATTTCATATCTGAAGATGAGGATGATGATAATTCACGTGTCCTCCTAAAGCAGTCATTTCCTAGTATGAATCATGATAACCTGTTTTTGCTTTCTGGTGAGAATAGGGTCAAGTTAGATTGGCCGCCTCCATTGGATGATGATTTCGATTACAATAATATTTATATTTTGGGTTGTGTTGTTCATGGCATACTTTGTCTCTACCAACACAGGGATTATTCTCCACCCAAGTTGTATTGTGGAACCCAACTACAGAGGAATCCAAGGTCATTCCTCCTGGCTCTGTTGACTGTCCGCCTGGTCTAAACCTTTGCGTTGACCTTCATGGATTTGGTTATGACCCTGTCACAGATGACTATAAGCTGATTCGGAATTATTGTTTTTATCAAAGTGACTATTGCTGGGATGATGATTTTCCAAAGCCTGTATGGCAGATATATAGCCTTAGAAGTAACTCTTGGAGGAATCTTGATGTTGAAATGCCTACTCATGCTCTAAATAACAAAGATGTCTACTTGAATGGGGTCTGCCATTGGTGGGGTTATAAACGACCGCATGTATTCTCAAAAGAGGGCCAAGAGGTGCTCGTGTCGTTTAACTTTAGTGACGAGGAGTTCCATACAACACCCTTAGATATGAATCATTGTTATGCTTATGCTGATTATCATAGACACTTGGCAGTGTTGAAAGGGTCCATTGCTATGATCACTATGTATGCGGATACTTGTTTTGACTTATCAATTTTGGTTGAACTTGGTGTGAAGGAATCATGGACGAAACTCTTTAGCATTGGACCCATACCTTGCGTTGAGCATCCTATTGGAGTTGGGAAGAATGGCAATATATTCTTCAGAAAAAACAATGATGAACTGGCCTGGTTTGATTTAAGCAGCCAGACGATTAAAGACATTGGTGTTAAAGGAGAGGATTCATGTTTTCAAATAGTTACTTATAAGGAAAGCCTTCTTCCTATTGGAGGGATAAATAATTAGTTGTTTTTTCTACTTTAAGCTTAAAGCTTTCATCCAAGTGGTTCAAGAGTATTGTTATTAGGATCTATTGTCAATTACCCGTCATATTTGTTATCATTATACGAGAAAGAACAGTTTAGTAATATGAATCTTTCTACATCAAATTTTATTTTTATGCTTTAGTATCCGTTTTTGTTCTCCCGCTGTTTTGGTTTCTATTCAACTGTATGAATGGTCTATATTTTGTTAAATGGCCATCGTTTTAGTGCTATTTAGATAGCTCATATTTTGTTAAACTTGTCATTTTGTTATATGGCCATCGTTTTACTGTATATAGATAGCTCATTTTGTTAAATGGTCATTCTCCTGGCTCCGTTGACTGTCCGCATGGTGTAGTCATTTGCGTTGATCTTCATGGATTTGGTTATGACCCCGTGATATATGACTATAAACTGATTCAGAATTTTGGTTTTTGTTTTTAAGATTGGTGTTGGTATGATGTTGTGGAGGATAGGCCAAATGTTACGGAGCCTTTATGTAAGATATATAGCCTAAAAAGTAACTGTTGGAGGGAACTTGATGTCGAAATGCCTGCTCATGCTCTAACTGTAACTGGTTTTGTGGTCTACTTGAATGGGGTGTGCCATTGGTGTGGGGTTATAAAGTATGCAAGGTACCTCAAGGGAGGGTCACTTCTTTAGTCTTCCCTTATTTTAATCTTCTCCTTCATATTCTTGTCATATTCAATGTTAACATACTGTCATGGTTCCTTTTCAAATATATATTGTGTTATGTATTTTGTGAACTATGTAAATTGCTATTGAGTGATCATTGTTTTAATATCTTATGAAGTATATGAAGTGGCTTCCCTTCAGAATCTTTTATTGTTTTTAGTTTTTACTGTCTACGTATCCACTAAGAGGAAAACATTTTTGTGTGAAGACATACTGTTATATCTCACAGCGAAGACCCATCCATTATCTTTCATAATCTTGGTTGATAGGCAGTACTGTTAAGCGCCCTCGCGCTGTATCTGCTGAAGTAGGACATGCTTGGGACCTACCAGCAAACACATTTGGTGCTGCCTATGCTAGATTTATGGGATCCAGGAACTTTTCACCATAAAATCAACCTCCAGTGCGGTTCAAGGACTCAGATGTACTGTCCTATATATGTAGAAATCCGGGCTGGTGAAGTGCATGACTTCTGGCATATCCTCTTTGGCCTTCTTACTAACTTGATTGAGGAATCAGCGCTAAATGTCTCCTGTTCCTGCTGAAATGGTCCATTTGGATTGGGGAATCAGCATTAAACTGTACCTACTAACTTGGCGGTGTTGAAAGGGTCCATCTGCAGCGACTGGATTGCCTAAACCATGCTTTGCCCTTTGGATAATGTGCAAAAGGTGCTTGTTTTGATTTGCTTTCTTTTTTTACAAGTATGAACTCAATTTGTCTAAAGGTTTAGCTGCCACAAAAAGAGACTAGGACAGGCTGGGTTCCCAATTTCTGATTAGGATAGTTTTTCATTTTATCTGATGTGGCTAGATCATATTAGATGATTCACATTTTTTTTGCTGAATATCTGTCTTATTTCTTGTCTTGGCATGAATTTGTGGCATATGGAATTCTAAGTTGTGACTTTGGTATAAAACTGCCGTTAGCGGCCTAGCTGTCCTCTTGGTTGGTGTTGGTAATGTTATGCCTGCTGCTGTGAATGAACTTCTCAAGTGATTATTTTGTTAATATTTTTTTTCATTCTTCTCGTTTTCCTCACAAGTCATTAGAGTAACCTTGCACATAAAAAAAGTTTTTTAGCCTTGTAAAAGAACAAAGCTCAAGTAGTACATGGTATATCTGACATTCCTGCATTATTACATACATAAACAGTCATGTGATTAACACATTCTGTATTTATATGGTGTTCTTGAGTTTTTCACACTGGTGGCAAAGTTCTTGAGTTTTTATATGATGCTCTTGAAGTGCTGACATTGTTGGCAGTGTAGTTGAATAAAGGAACTGATAGACCTCTGGTATTGAGGTATAGATGAGGAATAGTAGAAAGGGAGGCAGCAGATCTAGTAGTCTCTTTTCATTGACTGCCTTTGTGGTGTACCTCCCTGAATGGCATACTGATCACATCAGTTTACCAGGAGACCCAAACTTTTGGATAGGGAGTTTAGAGATTTCTTATACCTCTCGAGGATGATATAACTCTTTAACAACTAGTGATTCCAAGTTGCCTGGTCCTGAATTATAGTTGTGCAGAAGATAATTTCTGCCTGGTCTGCCTTGGTTTCCACTGGATTTGCTATTTATTCAAATTTGGCTTCCATTTCCCACTCTACATTTGAGATATGTCGCACTTAAGTTAATGGAGCCATCTACACCTTTCCGTATCCAGGAGGAGTTTGTAGGCAATCCAAAAGTAGTATTATGAAGGAATAGACTCACTGTATTTTTCAGAAATGCACTCACTGTACAAGGAATAGACTGCTAAAGTGTCTCCAAATTTGTTTGATTATAATATTTGATTAAATTGACATGTCTTTCTTAAACCAATACCAACAAATCATTTTTGTTGGCAGAACACAATCCATTTGAGGTGAAGTTTTGGTCTATTTTATTATATATATCCCTATCTGAAAATTGAAGCTAATGGTCTATTTTATTATATATATCCCTATCTGAAAATTGAAGCTAAAGCACCAATCATGCATGACTTTGTGGTAGTGTAAAATAGAAAAAAAGATAAACGGGATGATTACAAGACTGATTTAAGTAGCTAGTTTTCCTTCCAGCTAGTGGAAGTAACTGTAACTTATGTCCCTGCAAATTTGTTTTCTCTTCTGTAACAATTAAGAAAAGGTTTGGGTTCTACATGTTGGCAACTTGCATACATGGATACTATGTACTACTTTATATTTTCAAGTTGCATATATTTCACATAAAATAACCTGCTCAAGTATCTCCGCAATTTTGCATATATTTCACATCAAAGATTCTTGATAACTTTATTTTTTTCCCTTGAATTTTTGCCCTGTATTTGCACTGAAGATGATTTTTGATTTTGCCCTATTTTTTGTTCTCCTTCCAAATAGCAGTAGCTATCTAATAAATACTGTATAGTATTACAGCTAGTTTTTTATGCTTTTAAAAACAATAGAATAGTGTTATTTGCATATATTAAATGAGTTATTAGGGGCTACTCCCGCTTATTTTTTATAACCTTCAATTTTTTAGCTCTTGACAGCACGCATGACAGTATGTTTGAGTACAGGATGAAATAAGAAAATAAAGGGTCATTGCCTTAGACCTCTACGAAAAATAACATGTACTACTAATAAAGATATTCATAATAAAATGAATAAATCCTCAGTTTGGTCCCTGAAATTATATGGTCTTATCAATTTGGTTCCTGATATTTTCGAAATTTTAAAAACATCTCTGAAGTTGTCAAACGTTAATCAATCTAATCCCTCTGTCAGGAATCAAGTTGATACGATCTTATAATTTCAGGATCCAAATTAAGTATTTACTCATAATAAAATACAAAAGATTAAAGTCTTACAATCACATCTCAAAATCAAGCGTGGGATATTAGGTTAATACCTACAATCATAATTAAAAAAATAATACTTCTTTTGACACCAATGGTCTAGTGATAGAATTGTTCCTTATCATGGTACAAACTTGGGTTTGAAGAATGACTTCATCACGAGTCGGTTCACAATTTTTCCGGTCAGAACGATTGGTTGGGTATAGTTTGAACAACATTAGATGATAGTTATTGACAATGAAGGTAAACCTGTAAAATAAATTTTAAAAAAAACTGAGGTGTGAGCGTGAATATTGGAAAAAAAAACATTTTTATAAAAATAATTGCCACTAAAAACTATTTAGTCATTTATTATTCAACATATCAATGAAAAAAGAATATATAAGAATAGATAAATTACAAGATAAAAATAAAACTTGTTTCTTTTTTTATGAGAAGTATTGTAAAGTGTACAAATCATAGAATAAAATACGAATACAGGTATAATAACTATTTTTTATCAAAAACGACAAAAAAATCAAAATATGTAATTAGTAAATATAAATAAAAAAATTATGATTATGTTATATTTATTAAAAGTCTCGTTTCTAAAAATACATCTATCTCGAGATTTGAATGTGTGTCAAGGGGAAAAAAACATGGCAGAATCAATTAAGATAGAGTTCACTTACATGAAAACATTTATAGGATTACCCATGTTCATATCATACCTTTATTCACTAGCTTATATCTACCTCTAGACAACTTTAATAATCTTTAAACTTTAGTCCCTTGGAGTCTCAGAATAAATCCTATTCCCTATATACAGAAGATGGGTCATGCATTGCAATCTGCACTATAACGCCTTTCGTTACATTAATAATCCAAATTAATAACTTAAATAAAAAAAGGTAAATAAAATTTTTCTTAAATAAATACTAAAAAAATATTTAATATAATATTAATCCAATATAACATAATAAGTTTTAAAGCCTCAAAACCGGTCGTCTATAACATCTCGCATAAGAAAATAACAAATATGATGAAAAGGTCCTCATGGCATATGTCATACAATACTAACCAAGCTAACTACTGTAATAAAGTCTTCAAACGTCTGGCTGATCAACAAGGTCGTTCTCAGGCTCTGAAAACAATACTGCTAATGAGATATAAAATCCCAATGAACAGAAATACCTTTTTAAAAGGTTTTCACAAAAGCATTATTCTCAGCCGGTGTGGTAACCGGAAAAACTGTCTATGGTACCCGCTATTTTCAAAATAATAAATAATATTTATATATACTAATATTAACAATAATTATTCAACAACACATCACAAGCAAGTATGACAAAATCTCATGTATCAAATAATCTCGACATCCTTATATGTCATATGACTTTCAAACTGCACATAACAATGGCGTCTCATTGCCTACCTTACTCATGAAGGTATTTCGATGTCACCTTCTCTTCAGTGACATTACTCATTTCGATACCAACCATTGTACACCGGTGGTATTACTCATTTCGACATCCCAACGTGTGGCGATGTTGCTTTCGATACCCCATTATGGCGGTATTTCATATTTCGACACCCCAATTCATTGACGGTGTTACTTTCGATACCCCTATCATAGGCGGCATTGCAGCAAATAACATTCATCACATTAACAGTTATTGAATCATGCCAATATCACAAATATCATCAAATAATGCATATATAGCATGTCAATTCAACCAAATCACGTATGTATCATATATATCATAGCATCAATCTCAATAATAAACATTTAATTGACATCAGGAACACCTTAGAAGGAAAACCCCCAAATTTATAAAATCAGGATTTGACCAAACGCATGATTATTTTCCAAAAACACATTTTTGAAAACAACCCAAACCCCAAATCAATTTGCACCATGGAAAAGATGAGAAAATATATTTCTACTCCTTAAACTCCAAACAAATCCTAACTTTTCACCAAAATTCCTTGCTCTCCTCGCTCACGTTCTCTAGCTCTGCAATTCTAAGCTTCCTGCTACACATCAGCGTAAATATGTCCCATTTCTTTATATTTCTTTCTGCGTTAAAGACTGATTTGCAGCGGGAGCTCCTACACTTCTCCGGCATTTATTTAAGCAAAGATAGGCTTTTTTTTTCAATTAAAAAGAAACCATCTAATACAATAGTTATCATGGGCCAGGTTTTCTTTTGAGAGGAAGAAAAACAATCTATCAAAGCCTTGTACGTGAATGGTATATTGGACATTTGTTCCATGTTCTCAATTAAATTAAAACACTTGCAGGACCCATTTTTTTTTAGCATTCCAAATGTATACTTGGTTCCCCTGTAACTTTAAATTTGTCTAAAACAAATCTTGTAAATTGAATACTATGTGGACTCTCCCACTTTGTATTATGTTAAAACCAAATGGGTAGTACGTGAGTAATAATCTAATACCCACTTCATTTATTTTTATTTTTTTTCATTCTTTCAAATCAAAGTAGTTAATCTTTCTTTTTTTTATCAATTTAATTTAATTATATTGAAATTTTAGGATGTTATATTTTCTTCCTTCCTTTAAGAATTTCATCCCCGAAATTAATACCATACATGCTCGTTCAAAACTTTACATATGCACAGAGCAAAACGTTTTTAAAGTATCTTGGCTGATAAGATCTGGATACAACGCATAATATCCTCTCCAAGCAACTTCCTCAGGAGTTAACCCTTCCCAAACTACATTCATCATAGGAATTGTTTTGTTCCGCAGAGTCTTAGTGCTCTTATCGATGATCTAACTAGGCCTGACTTAAAGATTAAGTTATCCCTCAATTATATGATGAACCAGCTTTGAGACTAACAAATGTAACAATTCAATCACAAGGTTGAAGAATTCAGTTTTCAGAATCTCAACTTTCAAGACTATGCATGTCCCAACACCAATCTATGGAACTGTAGGTGTCACCCCAGTAAACTAGACATGGTAGTCCAACGCCAACCCAAATTCCCAAATGAGCATGTAGCTCAAGTGCAAATTTTGTATAAATTAAGGAGAATGCGCACTCGTTAGCAAGTCCCATAAACTAATGGGAACACTTATACCCCGTGATCACGACTCAAGTGCAAATCTGACAGAAAGGATTAAAGTGGTGTAACATTGACAACTTAGATGACCAAATCAGAGCTTTTATTACTTTGAGGGCAAATTCTAGGGTGGTTCATGTCTCCCACCATGAGCAAGCCTACTTTTACAAATTTCTTATTATTTTAAAATTCTTATACTTTTTAAAATTTATAAAATCACTCCATCTCTTTCTCTCTCACCCCTTCTCTCACCTCCTCCCTCAAGCCGGTCCGACAACCCATCGGAGATGTCACCGGAAACGGAAAAGTCGTCGGAGCGGACGTAGACCACCATCACCCCGACAGATTTGGTGATGATATATAATATCTTTATATGGCAAAACGTTGCAGACCAAAAGGAGAGACTAACGTGGATCACAATTTGTAGAATGAGGTCTATGAGGGCAATAACACCGAAAAGCGCATGTATCTGGGTTTTGGTCGAAGCCACACCTCCCTCTACTCCTAGTACACGCGCTGCAATTACTAGCATTCCAATTCAACACAAACCCTTTTCTCAGTGCCTCTCGGTCCCTTCCTTTTTCATCTTCGACCGTTGCATTCACCACCCCAGCTTTGCAACTCTTCCATGTTATGCTCAAAGTTGGATCTTCCCTATATAAGGCCAAAACCGTACTCGTTTTGTGTAACACACTTCGTTATATTAGTAACCTGAGATAAACTTATATAAATAAAATTTAGAGAAATAAATTTTTTTCATAAAATAATACTTCATTAATAATGATAATCTCCAAAATAGTCTTTACATCGATAAATCTTTAAATACTGGAATAACAAATTTAGTTCAAAAGCCTCAAAACCAGGCATCTACTAAAAACCCAAATAAATAAAATAACATAACTATGGTCTTAGCTCCCAAACGGCTCCAATACATCATAATACTAACCAAACAATGATAAGGCTAAGGAGAAATTCTAGTCTTCAAGCCTCCTTAGTCTCAAGAATATCATTCTTGTGTTCTGAAAATAACACTACTAATGAGATGAGAATCCCAGTGAATAAAAACAGTTATAAAATAATTTCACAAACAATGTTCTTCTCAGCCGGCGCAGTAACCGGGAAAACAGTCATGACATCTGTTACTTTCGAAAATAATATAATTTTCTATAGTATCAATAATATAAAAATATTCAGACCAACACAATACATAATTCAATATCAACATTCAGCATTTAAGTCATGTACTTATTCTACCAATCATAAGCACACAACAATGACGTCTCATTACCCACCCCTACTCATGAGGAGTGTTTCGACCTCACCTGCTGTGATGAAGTTACCAAGTCAATACCCCTGCAATGGTGGTATTTTTCGACATCCCTGCTGTGGTGATGTTTCTCATTTGAATACCCATACAATGGTGATATTTTTTGACATCCCTGCTGTGGTGATGTTTCTCATTTCAATAACCCTACAATGATAGTATTTTTCGACATCCTTGTTGTGGTGATGTTTCTCATTTCAATACGCCTATAATGGTGGTATTTTTCGACATCCCTGTTGTGGTGATGTTTCTCATTCTATACTCCTACCATGGGATATTTCTCAATTCCAATACCCGTACAATGGTGGTATTGTCAACATTCCTATAATGGTGATGTTTTTCACAAGGTCAATACCCCTATGATGGTGGTATTTCCTCAACCCTTAATACCCTTGTCGTGGTAGTATTAAGTGCATATCAAACAATCAATAATCAACAATCAAATTATCATGTTATAACAAACATAGGCATACCAAAACTCTTCAATATCTCATGAAAATTACAGCACATAAAAAGCATATCAACTCAATCATCAGTTAATTCATACATTGACATAGAATAACAATCATTCATGGCATTCATATCACAAAAATCTCTATTTTAAACATCAATTTTGTTTTTGCACAAAACCCCCAAATTCAGAAAATAGGATTTGATCAAATATGAATTCTTTCATTGAAATTTTACCATAAATCTATAGATAAAACAAACCCCTTTTCCCCAAAATCGTTTGCACCATGGAAGGGTGAGAAAAATCGTTTTTACTCACCTCTTGAAGACCTCCAAGAATCTCAAAGCATTTTCCACGAACACGCTAAGAAAATTCCAAGAAATCTCCTCATTCTTTTAGGGCTACTCCTTTGATCTCCCTACCTCAAGCCTAAGGTCTCTTCTTCTCCCCAAATCCTTGCATTTCTTCTCTTCTTACCCGCTTATGAGATTCTAGGTGTAATTAGGGTTCAAAACCACATCCTAAGGGTGTTAAAAGTTCCATTTATAGAGACCCAAAAGCCCAAAACGCGTAAAAACGCGTCATGGCCCACTTACCCATTGTCTAGTTCGATCTTTCACATATATCTTGAGTTAAACATATCCAAAAATTACGATCTTTATATCGTTGGAAAGATAAAAGAAAGATATACAAATTTCATGAAGATTACAAAATCTGAATCAAAGGTTTGGAGTGTAAAACATGGGATATAAGTTGGGAAAATGGTGTCAGCGCTAGAACGTGAACAACGTGTACGAATTTGGATATATCTTGAGGTACAAGGATCCAATTTGGACGAATTTGGTGTCTATGGAAAGCTATGATATAGAGCTATAATTCATATGAATACATCGAGTCCAAACGATATCTTTATGAAAGGAAAAAAATACAATTTACGTAGAATTTCGGATAAGAGGAGGTCTTGATTTTGGGTAAAAAATACAATTTACGAAAAAAAAAATGCCCCTCTTTGTGGTCTCTCACGGTGGGAGACATGATAGGGTCTCCCACCTTAGAAGCCACCTACTTTGAGAGGCAACTTGAAACTAAAAAAATAATAAAAAGGACCAAAAATGTATTTTAACCTAAAAAATAAGTAATAAAGTTATGAGAATGTTTTTATAAATTATAGTCAATACTTACTAAGTATAAAAGGAATGATTTTAAATCTAGATGTTAAGTCTACTTCTCCGCAAGAAAAATGTTAGCAACACACTCTCTAACACACTATTTTCCATACGCTCACTCCTATTGATTGAAATTCATGCGAATCCTACAAAATTCAAGTGGGACCCACATAAATTTGTGGAATCCACATGAATTTCAAATAGAAAAGAGTGTATTGAAAAGAGAGTGTTAGAGAGTGTGTTCCTAGCACTCCTCTCTCGACAATTTATACAATAAAAATACTTAAAAATCTACATTATTAATCAACAATCAGATTTATATATATATTTTTATAACCAGATTTATACATATTTTAAAATTCATATGAATTATTATTGGAAAAAAAAAGACCTAAGTAGCATAGAACCATTTTGAGAGGTGCCATATCAATTTTGAGATTTATACATATCAATTTTATGTTTGGAACAGTAAAAATAATGAAAAATTACATCACATCAAAGTAATAAATATTATTAGGGAAACAAAAATCAACAAATAGAATAATATGACTTTGTATCTTATAAAAGGTCTAATTTTTTTTTAAAAAAAATTGGTTATATTCAAATTTTTTTATCGATTTGTATCTAAGCACCCATATTAAATAAGTTAAATAATACTTTGTTATAATGAAAAATTAAATTAATGAATCTTGATAATTGAATCTTATTTGAATGACCAACATGGCAACATTAAAAGATAAATATACTACCTTTTGGTTAGTATATCTTTTTGGTCACTTAACTTACTTTTTAGTTTCATTTTAGTCCCTTAAATTTAAAAGTTTCAATTTGATCCCTTAACTTGTCTCTGTTAATACAAGTCAGTCCTTTCCAACAATGACGTAAGAAAATGAATTTCAAATCGGTCTTTTAAATTGTTAAGAAGTTTCAAATTAGTCCATTAACTATTAAATGAGTGTCAAATTTTTCTCTTAACTTTTAAATGATTTTCAAATTTGTCTTTTAAATTATTAATACATATGACACTTTCGTCACTTTTGTTTATGTTATTGACAAAGAGGACTTACTTGTATTAACAAATATAAGTTAAATGATCAAATTAAAACATTTAAAAGTTAAGGGACAAAATTAAAATTAAAATAAATTAACAGACAAAACGCTATTTTAGCCTAACCTTTTTTTTTATCATATGTGACCGTTAAGCAACTTCAACATGGGTCAAAATTTAGGGTTTCACTTCATCATGTTACTATATTAAAATCAGAAGTGTGTGTACTGTGTAGGAAGAACTAGAGAGTCGCACCCACGAATCCCTCTGCAGTCAAAGTTAGAAACATCAATGGCACCGACGCAAGAGAAGGTTAGCAACAATATACCTGATGATATTGTCTTGTATATTCTGTCCAAATTGCCTGTGAAATCTTTGAAGCGATTTAGCTGTGTACGCAAATCATGGGCTAATTTATTTGAAAACCCTGAATTCATGACCTTGTACCGCAACAATTTCCTATCTGAAGATGAGGATGATGATAATTCACGTGTCCTCCTAAAGCAGTCATTTCTTAGTATCAATCATTATAGCCTGTATTTGCTTTCTGGTGAGAATAGGGTCAAGTTAGATTGGCCGTCTCCGTTGCAAGAGGATTACAATAATATTTATATTTTGGGTTGTGTTGTTCATGGCATACTTTGTCTCTATCAAGACAGGGATTATCCTCCAACCCAGATTATGCTAGAAGTTGTATTGTGGAACCCAACTACTGAGGAATTCATGGTCATTCCTCCTGGCTCTGTTGACAATCCGCTTGGTCTAAACCTTTGTGTTCACCTTCATGGTTTTGGTTATGACCCTGTCACAGATGACTATAAGCTGATTCGGAATTATTGTTTTTATCAAAGTGTCTATTTCTGGGATGATGATTTTCCAGAGCCTGTATGGCAGATATATAGCCTAAGAAGCAACTCTTGGAGGAATCTCGATGTTGAAATGCCTACTCATGCTCATAATAACAGAGATGTCTACTTGAATGGGGTCTGCCATTGGTGGGGTTATAAACGACCACATGTATTCTCAAAAGAGGGCCAAGAGGTGCTGGTGTCATTTAACTTGAGTGATGAGGTGTTCCATACAACACCCTTAGATATGAAGGATTGTTATGCTGTTGCTGATTATCATAGACACTTGGCAGTGTTGAAAGGGTCCATTGCTATGATCACTATGTATGCAGATACTTGTTTTGACTTATCAATTTTGGGTGAACTTGGTGTGAAGGAATCATGGACTAAACTCTTTAGCATTGGACCCCTACCTTGCGTTGAGCATCCTATTGGAGTGGGGAAGAAGGGTGATATGTTCTTCAGAAAAAACAATGATGAACTAGCCTGGTTTGAATTAAGTAGCCAGACGATTAAAGACATTGGTGTTAAAGGAGAGGATTCATGTTGTCAAATAGTTCTTTATAAGGAAAGCCTTCTTCCTATTGGAGGGATAAATAATTAGTTGTTTTTTTCTACTTTAAGCTTAAAGCTTTCACCCAAGTGGTTCAAGAGTATTGTTATAGGGATCTATTGTTATTTATATCAAGGATATGAGAGAACAGTTTAGTAATATGAATTTTCTATATCAAATTTTATTTTTATTCTTTATTCTCCCTTTTTGTTCTCACGCGGTTTTGGTTTTTATTTCAACTGTAAGATGTGTCTATATTTTTTGTTAAATGGCCATCGTTTTCGTGTATATATAGCTCATATTTGAGAAACTTTAGGCAATATCAAGAGTGAAAAATCACTACCTGAACTTCGTTATGTTTTGTTTTGTATCATATATCCGAATGATTGCCCTAGAAGTTGTATTGTGGAACTCTTCTACGGAGGGATTCAAGGTCATTCCTCCTGTCTCTGTTGACTGTCCGTCTGCTGTAGACATTATTGTTGACCTTCATGGATTTGGTTATGACTCTGTGATAGATGACTATAAGCTGATTCGTAATTTTTGTTTTTTTGAAGATTGGTTTTGGTATGAAGTCGTCGAGACCCTGTGATAGATGACTATAAGCTGATTCATAATTTTTGTTTTTTTGAAGGTTGATTTTGGTATGAATTCGTCGAGGGCCAAATGCTCCAGAGCCTTTATGGTAATTATATAGCTTAAGAAGTAACTGTTGGATTGAACTTGATGTTGAAATGCTTACTCATGCTCTAATAGCAACTGGTTTTGAGGTCTATTTGAATGGGGTGTGCCATTGGTGGGGTTATAAAGGATGCAAAGTAGCCCTCAATGGAGGGTCACTTATTCATTCTTCCCTTACTTTAATCTTCTCCTTCTTCATATTCTTGTCATATTCAATGTTAGCAAACACTATGTTAAAATTGCTGTTGAGTGATCATTTTTTAACATCCTATGAAGTACAGGAGCTGGCTTCCCTTCAGAATCTTTTATTGTTTTTAATGTCTATGTATCCGCGCATGCACACCTTTACAATGTTTCATAATGTCTATGTATCCACGCATGCACTCTTTTTTTGAAGACATATATGTCCTGGCGAAGACCATTCCATTTTCTTTCATAATCTTGGTTGATAGGGAGTACTGTTAGAGCGCTCTCATGTTGTCACTGAATTTTTGGAATAAAATCAAATGGTAAAACATTTGTCTCTGATGTTTAGTCAGTGAGGTTTGTATAGGCTGGATTTTATCAAATACCATGGTTGATAAATTAGACTTACATTCATATGATCAATTTTTTGAACATATCCTGGTATTTAGTTTTATCCTCCCCATATGCTACAGAGATTATTTAACCCATTTGATTGTAGCTGATAAATAACTGTATCATACTGGAAATAGAAAGGATTACCTTCGCATATGTGGGCATCCTTGGGAAGGCTTATAAGGGATTCAAATTAGTCCTGCATGACAGCCAAAATATGGAAAGATTTCACACTGGCAGTGACTGGATTGCATATACCAGGCTTTGCCCTTTGGATTATGTGCAAAAGATGTCTGTTTTGACTTGCTTTCTTTTTTTACAAGTATGAGGTGGATGTGATGAACTCAGTTTGTCTAAAGGTTTAACTGCCACAAAAAGAGAAACCAGGATAGGCTGTGTTCCATATTCATTATGATAGTTTTTAATTTTATATGATGTGGCTAGATCATATTAGATAATAAGTAACATTATTTTTGCTGAAATAACTGACTTATTTCTTGTGTTGGCATGAATCTGTGGCATATAGGATTCTAAGTTGTGACGTGGTATAAAACTGCCGTTAGCGGCCTAGGCCTAGCTGTCCTTTTGGTCATAGTGGTGTTGTTGGTGATGTTATGCCTGCTGCTCTGAATGAACTTCTCATGTGATGATTTTGTTAATCTTTTTTGCACTCTTCTCATTTTCCCCATCAGTCATTTAAGTAACCGTGCACCTAAAAAATGTTTTTTAGCCTTATAAAAGAACAAAGCTCAAGTAGTCCATGGTATATTTTGACATTCCTGCATTATTACATACACAAACAGTCATGTCATTAATGCATTCTGTATTTATATGGTGTTCTTGAGTTTTTATATGATGCTCTTGAAAACATTCAATCTTTATGGAAGGGTGATAGAGTTCTCTTACATGTGATAGAGTTCTCTTACATGAAAACATTTATAGGATGAACCATCTTCATATGAAACCTTTATTCACTAGCTTATATCTACCCCTAGACTGCTTAAATAATCTTTCAACTTTAGTCCCTTGGACTCACAGAATAAGGCCTATGCCCTGTATATAGAAGATAGGTCATGCATTACAATCTGCACCCGATGTACTTAAACTATCATCAATATCATCTTCACCTTATTTAGTTACACACTACTACCATTACTTGTTATCACTCAACAATCTGATGAGCAAGTTGCTTGGTCCTTGCCCCCCATACTTTGAATTGAAGAATATTGATCCTTTTCCACTTTGTGTTGCTTCTCTTCTGGAGGCGCTTGTGGCATTTTCAGTTGCTTCAGTAAAGCCTTAATCCACACAAACATGGAGCTGCCCAAGCTAACCCAAGATATTGCTTTACCAACCTCATGACTGTAATCCTGTCCTGAAAAACACCAGCTTAAGAGCATTATATTTCCATTGCCGAAGAAAACACTAAGCATTTCCAACAGCTGAAGAAATATATCTTTGGCTGAAATTGGCCTTAGTAAAGGGTGTTCAGAAAAGGTTGGAGATTCCAACCTTGAAATCACTGGCCAACTACAACTAGACAACTTCACCTTGTGATCCTTCACCCACTCAATTATATGATGAACCAGCTTTGAAACTAACAAATGTAACAATCCAATCACAAGGTTGAAGAGGCCAGTTTTCATAATCTCAATATTGAATTTCAAGACTGTGTCCCAATACCAGTCTATGGAACTGCGGTTGGCACCCCAGTAAACTAGAGAGGGTAGTCCAACACCAACACAGATTCCCAGATGAGCATGCAGCTCAAGTGCAAATTTTAAGTATAAACTAATGGGAACACTTAGACCCCATGACCATGGCTCATTCGTGAAAGCACTAGAGAGGGAGGAAGAGCCTTCATTGATAAAAGCTAGGATGCAGATAGAGAGGAAATGAAAGAGTTTTTCTATGTCAGGCCCTTGCAAACCCATATTGTTGTGTTTTCTCTGAAGAGGGAACAGAGCCAGAGGAGGTTAGATTTAACGAAGTGTTTTGTGATGGTTGATCATTTGAAGAACTCCTTCAGCAAAAAGGGTCATTTATAGAACTTAAAGAAACTTCCTAGAAATTTCCATCTTCATGAACACTTGGAAACTGTTGTCAAAATAGGAACATTGAAGTACCTGCAATTCCTATATATACGTTATGTTAAATTACCTTCTTGAAGTATTGATGCTTTCCACTGATGTAAGTACACCAGAAACTTCAGAGAACTTTCTTGATGCTAATTTAGTGTCAAAGTAATAGTAGTTGTAATATTTATACGTTTAATTTTCCAATGGATGCTACTATGTAGGAATCTCCGCGTGTTAGCTCGCTTTGGCATGAAAAAGGTTATTGTGGGGTATATGAATAATAATATTTGGTACGAATTTTGTTTGGTGCCTATCACAAACAATGTCATGTAACATTATTTTCCACTTTCAATGGACTTCTACCGTGATTTTTGCCAATCCGTCTTTTATTGGTTCAAACAAAACTCGTACCAAGTTGGATGCATTGTCTTTCGAACTAAATAGCAAACTCATATGGAGTCAAGTTAGATTATTAGTAAAGTAGTCACAATAGATAAATAAAAAGAAAAGGATAACCAAAGATAACAAGAGATAAAAGTAAAACTAAATTCTACTCAATTCAAAAGATGAGAGTTGAGTTGTTATTCTATGTTCTATCACCCCCTCCAAACTAGAGGTTTCTACACGAAGGCCAACACACCGGCAATTTGGTGTTGGTGAAGCATAAAGATTGGCGGGGCCGGGTTACAAAGTAGATGAAAGACTTCATCTTGATTAGAAACTATCTTGCCAATGAGGGTAAGATATCACGTCTGTTAGTACCTAATTTAATCTTAAAAGACATATTCGAGTGTGAACCGAACCAAACCTCTTGTGAGGTTTCTACGTCTATGGCCAGATTGATGTGGTCTTTAAGAAAACTTGTGAGCCATACTTGAACAAGATTATTAGATATGTGCCAGGATGTAAGTGATTGAACTTTTGCCTAGTGACATGCATGACCAAAGGAAGAGATCATAGGGAGGGACTATTAGAGATATAGTTAGTTGGTTGCTAGTTTGTTAGCCTATATAAAGGCTTGATATAATCCATTTTGTAATCACTTTTCTTATTCTCTCAATTTCATATTCACATTTCTCTCAATTTCTTTCATCCTTTCATGGATGTCATGTTTCCTAATTGGGACATCGAAGTTTCTTCTATAAAGTCACTGAGGCCAAGGGGCATTAGAGTTTCTCCATTAATAAAGTCACTACCAAAGGTTCTAGTGGTAGTTATAGGGTAAGCTATTGATACACCCTTCATCAGTGGACCTGTTAACCATGCACGGACATGTCTGTCAAACCAACTTAATGTAAGTAGTTATGATTGGGTTGATGATCGTTAATATTGAGTTGATCCAAACATATGCTTGGGTTTCTAGGTGCTATAGGAGAAGGGTGTCAAACCAGCACCAATGGAAGTAGTTATGATTGGGTTGATAAAGTAGCTAGGATTGAGTTGATCCAAACACATGCTTGGGTTTCTGAGTGCTATAGGAGTGGGATGGTAACCATTCTGCATCATGGAGACCTTTGGAATAAAGGCAAAGGGCTGGTTTGGGCAAAGAGTGACAAACTTCATGACCCCTTGAGGATGTGTCATGTGTGATTAGTTGCTCTGGCAAAAGGCTGGTTGAACTGGTCAAGAGTCAGCCTAGACTATTCATTAAATAGACAAGGTAATAGAGATAAATGATCAAATAAAAGATAAACTTAACTAAACAGACAAAAGATAAAATTAAAACTAAATTATACTAAATCCTAAAATAAGATTAGTTATTATTCTATACTCTATCATTTAGTAGTCCATGAAAGTTGGTTTACTGAGTCTGAGAAGAGGAAGGGAAAAGGGACAGAAATGTTAGAATGCGATAGTGCTTTGATGTCTATAAACTTATTGACACTTTTTTTTTAGTTTTTTTTTAAGAAACTTATTGACACTCTGATGATAGTATTATGTATAGTTAAAATTTGATTAAATCCTTCTTAGTTTTGTTTTTTTACTTCTTCGCAAAGAAAGATATTCACATCGTTAGAGATATATTACTCTCACAATCATGGTATATCAGGTCTCATTATTTTTTGCACATACATTCTAATTTTGTTACCTAAAAGGTAACGAGTCAGAGATGTACAAATACTTTTTTCTTAGTAGTTTTTGAGCTCAAAAAATAGGTGAGGCTTTTCTTTTTTGGTCTAGAGTGGTCCGTGGACAATCTCTTTATTTTCTTAATATAAAATATAACAAAATTATGCATCATTCTCAAATAGCAAGAAAATCAATAATGAGAATCTGCGTTGATTAGCAAGCTTCGTCCTAAAATTCTCAAACTATAATCCGCATAATCAACACAATTTGATCAACAATAACAATAATGCATTGAATTAAAATCAACTGAGCAAGAACACTACAAACTCCACAAAGTTTATGAAACAGGCTGGGTAATGTACTTCCCATCCTTGGCCCTATTCTTAATAAAACGTATATTATAGGCATAATCCCCATTTTTCACTGCTCATACTTGACTTGAGTCATATAAATCTGAAGATAAACATAGGCACGGTTACAATCATTATCTCTTAATCCTAAGGTGGGGTCAATTCACTGTTTCCAGAGAGCAGGAATATGTGTCTTATATTCCAAAAAATAAGTGGATTCCATCCACATTTTTCACAAGAGTTCCACCCGTGTTTAAAATATTTATCACGACAGAAAAATAATCATTTGAACCTATTATTATGGATAATATATTGATTTGAATTGACTTAAATAATCTCTCAGTAATTATTGTTCCGTAATGCATGGTAAACATTTTGATCGAGAGTTCATTTATTTACAGTATTCTAATTATCTTTTCTTTTCAAAAAGAACTCACAACTATTTTTTTTTCTAAACAGCAGAGGATCCAAATTTCCATATATATAAAAATAAAAAAATAAAACAAAAGGACATTAGGTTAGTAGATTGAACTTGAAGCCATACAATTGCTAGTTTGCTACAGACGAGATCCGGGGACAATCATATTAATGAGTAGTTTTCTTCACAAATGAAAAAAAAAAGTTACTGATAAAAAGAGTATGAATTTTTTTTTTTTTGGGCTTTACAAAAGAGTATGAATTTTAATTTCCACTAAGAATGGATTATTGAAAACAAGTATTTCAATGAATTGTTAATTAAAAGTTATATATTCGCAAAATGAGTAAATACGTCCAATTATGGAGGGAGCCAGATAGCGAGCCTCTTGTTACATCTAGCTCGACAATGTCCTGATGAATCCACTCTTTCAACTCCTTTTATAACCTTGATTATCACCCGATGAATCCTCTTTCAATCTTCTCTCATCCTTAAAGCAAGTAGTAGTATTGAAGTATGCCTGGATTCCAGTACGAGTTATTCGTATCCATCAAAATAATTCGGTGCATGATAACAAACGAAAAGAATTGCTAGAAACACAAAATACAAAACTAGAAATAAATGTGCACTTAGAAATAGAAATATTTGTTTCTGACAGACACAGTTGTGTAATTGATGTTTAGCACATCTAAAATATAGCATTCTTGATCGACTTATCCCAGCAACCACAACCTATATTACACCATATCTTCCATATTCTTTCCACCACTTGAATTTCAAAAGAAATCACTCTTCATGCAAAAGCTTCACAAACAAGGTATCATTTTCCATCACCAGGCCCACCAAAGAGGTAACCCAGAGAAGAGCCACCGCCAGGTGCAGCATGGACCTTGGTTGAAGGTCGGTCCTGCAGCCAAATTAAGAGAAATACAATCTAAGCATGGGGGAACAAGCTATATTGAGAAAACTTATGAGCTGAGCAGAATAAAAGTAAAATGAAACAAAAGGAGATATCTAGTTTTTCATTTATTTCTTCATTGTTTTGGGAAGTATCATCTTGATACAGTCGCAAGCACAACAACCAAGCCTTATTCCACTATTTTAAATGCTGATAAGCGCATGCAGGATTTAATTTGGTTTACAAAGCAGATGCTCTATCACTGATATAAAGATAATGACATAAATTAGACATTACAGTTTAAATAAACATACTTAGGTCAATATTCAATATCAACCAATAGGAAGTCAACTTTAAGCATTATGAAAAATGCACATTTTCATAGGAGAAAGCTAACAAGTGCCCAATCAAAAGTGGAAAATTTGTATAGAAAGATGGTGTATTTAATATATTAAAAAGTGTTATACTTAGTTTTCTAATACAAAATTTCCTTTTGTTAATTCCTTAACCAGTAGCAACGCCCTTTCATATATAAGGGACAATGCTGATATAAAAGGTTAAATGCATAACTAAGGAGGTTCACTCTAATCAAATAGGCAGGTCAACACTTTTAAATTTTATGAGTATGGAAGTAAGGGTCAACTCAAATCATAATTTTTATTTTCCAAATATTTGATACTTTCCACACTTTTTCAGACATTAATACAACCAGAGTGAGACAACAAAGCCACTAGTGAGGTGACTACAGGAAACATCATCTATATGAGTGCATAGTACCACAAATGACAAATGAGTAAAACATAAGAGAAGCTAAACATACATTTAGGATAATCAAATGTACCAAAACTAGCAAGGCAATTATTGCAGCGTTCCAGATTAAATCCGCAGCGCTTCAGTATTCATGACTTAGTAAATCAGTTCAGAGCTTAAACTACCATCCTAACACTTAAATTGGAAAAGAGGAAAACAAGTATAAGAAGAACAAATAATACCGTGATGAAGTTGCCGGTGTTCTGGCCATCTACAGAACTACTATTGATACCAGCAGGCTTACTTGGGTCTATTGTTTTTGGGGCAACTGGTTTTGAAGGAGGCTCATTATTTACAGTCTGCCCTTCAGGTTGGGCATTATTTGTTGCTGGTTTTGGGGCCTCTCCACTGCCAAAAAGATAGCCCAATGAGCTTTGCCCACCACCACTGCTAACTCCACGACCCATGCTCTTCAACTGCTTTACTGAAAGGTAAAATTCAATCTCTGTCTTCATGTGGGTAAACAAGATTACATAAAATTAGAAGCAATAAAAGAAGCACAACTAGAAAATGATGGAAGGAAATAAACTGAGAAACTAAAAATACTTATCAGTCACTGCCAAATACCCCCAGAACATTAATCAAATGCATTTGCATTCAAACTACTAGCACATACTTTTCCATTTCTTTCTTAAAAGGACAGCTAGCAACGAGTAGCAACTAGAAACTCAGTAACAATAAACCACAAATAAATTAGCCAAGACGCAGAAAAACAACAACTTGGCAACATGGCTGACACCATTTCTATGTTTCATCACTACCACAATTTTCTTCATCTAGAGGCCAACGAGCCTAGTACATTACATTCCATCAACACACCGTTTTAGGATACATCTTATCAATTCTTTTAGTAAATGTACAATACAGCAGGAGCAATAGGCACATAATCATAAAATGGAATAATGGGTCATCTATTCTTTTTCCATTATTATTTATACAACTGCCAAAGCCATCTCCACCTTCCCCCTCCCTCCCTCTCTCTCTATGTTGCATTTTGGCTTTGAATCTTTTCAATGGGGATGAAAATTTAGAATTTCTTTTTTCTTATATTTACCTCCCTACTCACCCTCCCATTTTCTCTAAATCTATTAGTTTCAATTTATGACAAAAGCAATCGATATTTCTATTAACAGAAAGTAACAGAAAAATTGGACACAGTAGCATTCTGCATCAAAACTTAGCAGCGTTATTCACAGTATAATCATAAGGGGAACGTGGGGAATTAAATTAAATCAAATTAAATTAATTGAAATCAATATAATCATAAAAACCCATTATCTCAAAACCGCCATTCTACGAAATTTGAAAGTTGAAAAAATTAAATAGAAACTAGATCTAAACGAGGGAGATGGAGCCGAAAAAAAGATCTGGCATAAAGGAAACAAAATCAAAAGAAATGCATATGGTGGGGGGTTCCAGATCCAGAAGAGAAATGCAAAATTACCAGTGAAAATTGAAGGGAATGAGAGCGAAAGATGAAAAAGAAACCCTAATTGGAAAAGAGAGATCTGAGAGGTTACGTTACCTTAGGTGTGGTGTTTGGTTGGAGGAGCAGATCTGAAGGGCCGAGGAAGAGTGGTGAGATGTGTATGCGATATAAATAGCCCCTCACACATTTCAATAATCAAATCAAATCAAATATATTTAAATTCGGTTTGTTTAAAAAATAAATAAATTGCAACTTCTCCTATATAATTTTTAGGTTGTGTTTCTATCATAAAAAAAATTGTATTATGTTTTGGATTTGGGTTTTATTCAAAAGAGTTTTGTATTTGATAAGTATACGTGGGTTTGGAAGATCTTATACAGAACTTATGAGAATAGTTTATGAAAACTTATACAAATAGTTTATGAAAATAGTTTATGATCTTTTCATAAGCTCTTTTTAATTTATTTCTATAAGCTTGTGAGAGAAGCTTATGAAAATAAGTTATTTTTAGCTTATTTAAAAAAGAGTTTATTGAATAAGCGCTTAATTAAACTGTTCACCCAAATGCAGCAATAATTTAATTGTAATCCATTGTGAATATTAAAAAAAGTTATACTATTATCATTTAATTATGTGCACTTTCGAATTACTAAAATGTTTGATTTTTATAAAAATTATTTAAGACGTCTAACTCTATTAATGTGTTAATATATGATTTGATTATACTGAGAAAAGTGGTTTTTAGATAAAAGAAAAAGTTCTTTTAAGTTTAATATGATATATTTAGGAAATCGATTTTAAAATAGAGTTTAATTGCTTTTTAACTGACAATCAATCAGAAATCATGATGTATGTGATTTTTAAGGTAGTTAGGATAAAAGTCAAACACTTTAGCTTATGTGTCATATTCTGATTGGTTGTCTATGTAAAAAATATTTACACTGACAGTATATCCTTTAAAGTATAAAACTTTTTTTAACAACCAAAAGCAATTTTGAGATAATTTAAAACTCTCATCACTATTCAAAAAATTGTTAAAATAATTTAAAATCAATCACATTTTTTCTATTTTATGGCTGGCGAAGAGAGTGGTATAAAGAAAGGAGATTAACGATGGCCATGCCCATGAGCCATTTTCATTCTAGTCGGGGGTAGAAACTGTGATTTCACTATATCAACATTTGGGTGTGCGTTGTTTGAAGCTTTTGGAAAATTAATTAGCTTTCACACGATAATGAATGAAGATTTAAAGCACGAGGCTGAGAGAAAGCAATGGCGAGAGAGAAATAGAAGTATGAGACACAATCGTGAGAAAAGACGTGTGTGTACTGTGTTTGAAGTACGGGACAAGGTTGTGTTATCATTTTTTAAAAAAAGAAGCCATATATGCATGTGTATTACCTATCAGTAACACGGTCGTGTATATATTAACAAAAATTATAAGATGGGAATGTGTCATATGTACATGACACAGTCATGTCTATTATCAATAAAAAAAAAGAAAAAAAAAAAGATTATAAGACATGATCGTGTCTATGCATGTCTATCATAAAGAAATTCATTATTTTTGTTTGTAATTTATTATATAAAAGTAATTAGTATTTTTATAATACAAACGAAACAACTTATCTTAAATTGTTTTTCAGAAAATATATCCAAACATAAAATTGATGATCAATTATGATAATAATAATAATTGATTATACATGTAATTGATTATTAAAATAATATATCTTTCACAACTAATTCTAACATGTTCTAATAGTAGATGAAATTTAAACCCTTTTTAGAGAAATAATATTTTTAATTTATGATAGTGATTAATCTTTGAAATAACCTCTCTTATATAATACTTAATGTGATAGAACATAAATTTATGAGAAAATTATAGTTTATTCTTTTGTGGTTTCGAAATTAATTATAGTTTATTCTTAGAATTTTATTGTGAGCGAAATCTCAGTTGTGTCTATGCATATTTTATAACATGAGGAAATTATTGATATCTATAACTTTTAATTTATTTATCATTTTGTAATATGAAATTTATTTTTCTCTTACTTTGGAAAAAAGGTTTTGGAAAATTGTTAGAGAAAGAAAGAATGAACAACGACTAAGCCGTGGACGAGCTATTGTCTTAAAAGTAAGATTCTAGTAAGCCCAAGGTACAATCTGACAACCCGACTTATTCCCCGAGTTAACACTATAGTGTGTGTATCTGTGTGCGTCTAATAGTGCAATCTATTAAGATCCTATTCTTATTTCTCTTTTTTTTTTATGTTTTTTTATTAGATTCTTATATAAGAATTAGTTTCTTATAAAAATAACTGTTCTTACATGTGAATATCACATCATCTTACTTCAGTGCAACCCAGTAAAAACCAGTTCTTAATTTTAAGAACTAGTTAAACAACTCTCATTAAGTTGTTGTTATAGGTTTTCCTCTTCTAGCCGTTGCATTGTGATTCTTATTCATTAATGGTTTTAATTGCAACAATGAAAGCGGGCTTATGTTTATATTGTTTCTAACGTGATTCTTATTCAATTAATTCGGTTGGCTTCTAATGTTGAATTATTATTGCTGCCATTATCTAATAAAAAGTTTTTTTTTTTAAAGTGAGTTTATTTGTATAGTAAACAAGTAAGGGTGTAGTTATCCTTAGTTTAATATAAAATACATCGTGTTTAAATCCATTAAATAAAATAGTTTAATTTTGATATATTGTCAGTGTAAAGTTTTTTATACTGTCAATCAATTACAAATCATTATATGTGTGACTTTTAAGATAATTATGATAAGAGTTAAACATTTTTAATGACGTTCCAATTTATGATTGGTTGACATGTAAAGTTTTTTACACAAACATTGTATAACTATTAAATCTTAAATAAAAAAGGAGGAGTTGAGATATGATGATTTTTGGCTTATTCGATCCATTTAAAGATGAACATGTTGATTACTGTGTCTTTAATAGTATTTTCACCAAGTAACTTTTATTTGATCAATCACCTAAATTCGTGGGATGAATTTTTGTCATGACCTTAATTACTTGAGTAGCAAAAGAATGAATTTTTGTCTTGACCTTACTTGAGTAGCAAAAGAACATGGCTTCCCATAATCATTATTGGAGCACCATATGGTGAACATGCAGCATGTTGAGGTGAGGTGGCATATAATAGTAAGGAACATTAATATTCTCAATTGGAACACTGCCTCCTCTTGGTATGCCTGTAAATACTATATGATCTGATCTATCGTGTCACCCCTCAAAACAATATATATTAACTAGAAAATCAAACACATAAGCCCATGGGATCGTTGCTACAATCACTCTTTCGAAATGTCTTCCTATTGTTTTCATTCAGTTAACCCAATACCTCATTGTTATATCCACAATAAACATTTCATAAGCCTTCACAAATACAACACGAGCCTCAACTGATATCATCCTTACATCCTCATCAGCCTTTATGAGCTTCTTAATCCTAACCAAAGGCAAACTATGATTTTCAAAATCTTTAGTCTCCTTAATTTCCAATTACTGATTTTCCTAGAAGTTATTTAGTTGTTACTAAAATTCTTGTTATTGTGGTTGGTGGATGTACCAGTAAGCAACTAATAAGCATATTATTTCTCTCTCAGGTGGGATGTGGAGGCAAAAAGATAACCTGCCTCAGATGGAGATCAATGGGTGGATACCATCATATATTGATTTGTGCCACATGCTTGTGCTAGAATACCATGGTCATCCATGCTGGTTTTGATCCATATTTTCATCCATGCTGGTTTTGATCCATATTTTTGTTGTGAACTTCAAAATTTTCTTTTGACCATTTCAGATGCACAGAACAAGCAAAAAGATATCATAAAAAATAAACATACATATTGAAAGGAACATTCAGAAAAATTCATGTAAACTGTAACTATATATCATTGCTCCAAAACACAAATGATATACAAAGAGTACGTACATATACCGGAGTCCTATAGTCCTATAGATCAAGAAGACTCCTCATGTTGACTTTGAACATAACTTTAGAATCTAACCAATGACATCACCATTACTTAGAGTAACAATTTTTTCCCTTTGGTAATTAGCACTAGGAATCAACATATGATTGGTCCGAGTGGTAACGAGCTTGAACCCCTTAATCAACTGGTTAAAGGTTCGATCATTGGCTCTTGCGTATGAAAAAAATCTGGTTGGGAGAGGTCAGCCCTTAAATGTCGTCCAGTACATCGAGGAATTGTTTCCCCAGTTATGCGCGGAGGATACCTTGGGAAACTAAAAAAAAAAATTGGGACCAAGAGGTTTCCCTATTGGCACTAGTTAATACTTATATGTGATTATTAAATTTCATTCATTACCAAAAGTGAACCACATCATTAATTTCCCCCATATTTGTCATTATGTTCTACGAACAAAATTCTACGATCCTAAAAAATAGTGTCTCGGTGTCCCTATCAATCAAAGACTGAGGATGTACATAAGTGTCAATGAGTTATGATTTTATTTTATTAAGTGATAAATTGTCATTGGTGAGAGTCAGAGAATGTGACAAGAAAGTGGGACAGAAGATCTTCATCTATATTCTACTCCGTAATCCAATATGATTTTCTTGAATGGGGCAAACATGTAAATATTTTTGAGGCCGAGTAAACCTTCTTTTCTTTTTTTTTTTGTTTTTTCTTTGTAGAGGGTGGAATGAAATCAAATGTATAAAATTTGACTCTTCTAAAATGAGTCATTACTTTAGAGAGAAAAGTAAAGGATCTCGATGAGAAAATCAATAATTGATAAATAGTGCTACTATGGGCTGTTCTTACATGCAGCCTACACAACACCCAGAAACATCATGTAACAAAAGCATTGAGTAACGAGTTAACTCAATGCGTCTTGTCAATGAAAAAATATGCAGAGCCTTTTAAGCTCTTCATTGTGAAGACAATGTTTTTCCTCAGGTTTATGAGTTTAATTTGTTACTTGATAATAACCAAAACAGAAAGACTGCGTTTGTCTATTAGCAACAAAAAAAAAAAAAAGAATAAAGACTGCGTTTGTAAGCTCCCAAGCAGGACACATTAGCTTTCTTACAAAATTAAATTAAATAAAAGGTTCATGTAATGATTCTTTGGTTGTTCATATCTGTCGTGAGAGGTCCATGTATTTATGGAAAATAATATAAAAAAGGCATATAGATATTTTTGCTTCTTATCTTTATATTTTAATTTGACCTCCTAACTTTTATTTTTATAAAATGGTTGTTTATTGTCCTTTGTCATGATTTTGTTACTCCCTCAACAGATGTGATGATGTGTCACTAATTGGTGTTGGCCACATTCTCGTCTTGTCAAATTCATATCATCACCACATGATAGTCATATCATCACCGTTATAGTAACACATCATCGCTTATGTTAGGGTTTGTAAACTGAATCACCATGGAAACTATATTGAAGGACTATTTGCAACATGAAGGACCAAATTAACAAAACTGAAAAATAAGAAACCAAATCATCTAATAAATATATTATATTGGATATTTAATTTTTTCTATAAATTTTTTATAAACGTTTCCACTATATCTTGTACAAATATTTGAAAATAAAAAATAAAATAAAAACATATAGTGTTTGGATTCACGGCAAATTCACCTTCAACATGCTTTTGACTAGTAAAAGCAACTATTAGTTGCTTCTCAAACCCACGTCCAATGCATTTTCAACGTGGGTCCAAACACCTACTTAGTGATTTTGAGTTTTGGTGTGAAGGATAATTATGTGCATGATAAGTAGTAAGGTGGGTTAAAGTTGCAAAACTTTTAAGCTTTTAATATGGTAAAGATAGCAAAGAAAGGGAGGAAGGTAATGAATCCAAATTCCTCACTTCTATTTTGTAATTTTAGAAAGCTGCAATTTCAAAACCATATTTAGTATAGGATAACATCTCTTGTCACATTCCCTTTGACATATTAAGTTAATGTCATGTTAACAAATATCCTAAGGTCACTGGTTAAGGAATCCACAAAAAACAAGTTTTTATTATAAAACTAAGTATTTCACTTCTTCAAATATTAAATATATCAATTCTCAATACAAAAATTCTTTTCTTGGTTCCTTAATAAGTGTTTTTAGAACATTCGTTAGCATTCTCCATTAATATATTGGATATTAAAATCAAGTAATTTTAAATTGTATTTTCTTAACCAAACAAAATAGGGCACACGAAGGAAGTGGCATAAAGAGTGTGACAAGGCAAATATGATCCCATTTGATAAAAGTTAAAGTCATGATTTAAAAAATAAATAAAATTGTATTTCGCACCCTAAAATTGTTGCTCACCAAACTTAATAAATTTAAGCCCCGTACAAAGCTTATTTGAAAGTTTAAAACAATTACAAAAGAAGAAATTATTATAGTCTATTATTCAATTAAAAGTTCTCTACTTACAATATGATAAAAGAAAAATCGAATCCATTAGACCACCCATAAATTTAATAATTACAATATTATACAAATTAATTTGAGTAAACATTCAATCTTGTTGAGCTAGGTGTTTTTCAGTTAGAATAAACGACTTATGTTAAGTTTGTTAGGAGTTAGTTGGTTTCTTTGTTAGTTAAGTTGGTTATCTTACTTGTACAATGAGCTCTATAAGAGCTATTTTCTGGTGTTCAATAATCAAGTAAGAAGTATTATTCATTTCATTCTCTCTGCATTTAACATTTTGGCATCAGAGCTCCTACTGGGGCCTGAGAAGAAAAGAAGCATAGTATACTTTAGAGTGTTAAAGAAATGGCGAGCGAAGGTAATTTGTGTAACCGGCGATCCCTCGTTTCGATGGCCATTATGACCATTGGAGCATGCTAATGGAGAATTTTCTTCGATCCAAGCAGTACTGGAGCATGGTTGAGACGGGTCACAGAACCAGAAGAAGGACAATCTGTGAATGACGCGCAGCAGAAGAGACTTGATGAGGCAAAACTTAAAGATTTGAAGGTGAAGAATTAGCTGTTTTAAGCAATAGACAGGACAATCTTGGAAATAATCTTGCAAAAAGATACCTCAAAGCAGATCTGGGATTCGATGAAAAGGAAGTATGAAGGAAATGCCAGAGTAAAACGATCCATTCTTCAAGCTTTGAGGAAAGAATTCGAGGTTCTTGAGATGAAGACAGGTGACACCATTACTGACTATTTCTCTAGAGTTATGAGTGTTGCTAAAAAAATGAGAATACATGGAGAGCACATGAAAGATGTTACAATAGTTGAGAAGATTCCTAGATCCTTGACTGACAAATATAACTACATTGTTTGCTCAATCGAGGAGTCTAAGGATACAGATGTTCTTTCCATTGATGAACTTCAGAGTTCACTGATAGTTCATGAGCAAAAGTTTCACAAGAACCATGGAGAGGAGCAGGCTCTGAAAGTTAGTTCTGAAGAAAAGACTGATTCTGGAGGCATAGGAAGAGGTGGTTATAGAGGAAGAGGGAGACAAAATCGAGCCACAGTGGAATGTTTCAAATGTCACAAAATAGGGCACTACAAATATGAGTGTCCAGATTGGGACAAAGAGGTGAATTATGCAGAATTCAATGAGGAGGAAGAATTACTGTTAATGGCTCATGAGGAGAAATATGGTATGCAAGGAACTGATGCTTGGTTCTTGGACTCGGGGTGTTCAAATCATATGTGTGGACACAAATCTTGGTTTTGTGAAATAGATGAAGGTTTCAAACAACAAGTGAAACTTGGCAACAACATGCGAATGGAGGTGACTGGTAGAGGAATTGTAAAGTTGAGAATGAGTGGAGTTACTTATGTGATTTGTGATGTATTTTTTGTGCCTGAACTCAAGAATAATCTCTTGAGCATAGGACAACTGCAAGAAAGGGGTTAACTGTGATGTTTCAATCAGGAAAATGTAAGGTGCATCATCCTGAAAAAGGATTGATTCTTGAGACCAGCATGACAACAAACAGAATGTTTATTCTGTTAAAACAATCACCTATCAAAAAGGCCTCTTGCTTCCATACAAGTGCTCAGGATCTTTCTTTTTTGTGGCATTGTCGATATGGTCATTTGAGCCATAAAGGGTTAAAGATTCTGCATAGTAAGAAGATGGTTCGAGGTCTCCCACATTTACCAGCCTCAGAAGTGGTGTGTACTGATTGTATGAAAGGGAAGCAACATCGTGATCCAATTCCTAAGAAGAGCTAGTGGAGAACAACACAGAAATTGGAGCTGATTCATGCAGACATTTGTGGCCTGATCAATCCTACCTCTAACAGTCAAAAGAGGTATTTTTTGTGCTTTATAGATGATTTTTCTAGAAAAGCATGGATATATTTCTTAGTTGAAAAATCAGAAGCTTTCCATCATTTCAAATGTTTCAAGAATTTGGTTGAAAAGGAAACAGGCCTGCCAATTAAATGCCTTAGAATAGATAGAGGGGGACAATTTACTTCCATGGAATTCAATGAATTTTGTCAGAAAAATGGAATCAAAAGGCATCTAACCACAGCCTATACTCCTCAACAGAATGGAGTGGCTGAGAGGAAAAATAGGACAATCATGAACATGGTCAGAACATTGCTATCAAAGAAGAAAATTCCCAAAAGCTTCTGGCCTGAGGCAGTAAGATGGACAGCATATGTGCTAAACAGATCTCCAACTTCAGCAGTAAAGAATCAGACTCTAGAGGAGGCATGGAGTGGTTTCAAACCATCTGTTGAACATTTCAGGGTATTTGGATGTGTCGCCCATGTGCATATTCCAGATGCTAAGAGAACCAAGCTAGAAAATAAGAGATGCAAGTGTGTACTTCTTGGCATGAGTGAAGAATCCAAAGGATACAGGCTATATGATCCACACATAAGGAAGATTATTGTGAGCGGAGATGTGGTTTTTGAAGAAGAAACTCAGTGGAATTGGGATATCAATCACAAGGAAGAATTAATGGTGGACATGGAATTGCATAATTCTGATAATGAAGAGGAGAGTGAAGCAAGCAGTGAGACAAATGAAGAAGGAAATGGGCGTGATATGCCACATACTGCAGAACCAGAAGGTGACATTAATAGAGAAGGCAGAGATAGACATCCTCCTGGATGGATGAGAGATTATGTGACTGGTGAAGATCTTTCAGAAGAAGAAGACACATTTAATATGGCTTTGATTGATTCAGCTGATCCTGTATCTTTTGAGACTGCTGTAAAGAGTGAGAAATGGAGGATAGCTATGAATGTTGAGATTAATTCCATCATTAAAAATGGAACTTGGGAGCTTACTGATCTACTAGCTGGTGCCAAAAAGATAGGAGTCAAATGGATCTACTAGACTAAGTTAAATGAACTTGGTCAACTGGATATGTATAAAGCAAGATTAGTGGCTAAAGGGTATTCACAACAGTATGGAGTAGATTATACTGAGGTTTTTGCCCCTGTAAGTAGACTGGACACTGTGAGGATGATCATAGCAATTGCAACTCATAGAGGATGGAAGTTATATCAACTAGATGTCAAGTTTGCTTTTCTGTATGGCAAGTTGACTAAGGATGTATATGTTGAACAGCCGAAGGGCTATGTAAAGAAGGGCAGTGAACACAAAGTCTACAAGCTTCATAAAGCTTTGTATGGACTTAAGCAAGCTCCAAGAGCATGGTTTAGCCGCATAGAGTCTTATTTCATCAGTGAAGGTTTTCAAAGAAGCAAACATGAGCAAACTCTTTTTCTGAAATGCAGCAAGGCAGGAAAAATTCTCATTGTCAGTGTTTATGTAGATGATCTCATTTACACTGGTAATGATGATTTTTTGATAAGTTCTTTTAAGAACTCAATGAAAAAGGAGTTTGATATGACTGATTTGGGAAAGATGCGATTCTTTCTTGGTATTGAGAATCTCCAAGTAGATCATGGGATTTATATATATCAGAAAAAATATGCCATGGAAGTCTTAAAACGATTTGGCATGACTGATAGTAATTCTGTTGGAATTCCTATGGTTACAGGACACAAATTGTATAAAGATGAAAAGGGAGAAAGGGTGGATGAGACATACTACAAGCAAATGGTAGGAAGCCTCATTTATATCACTGCCACTCGACCAGATATGATGTTTGCTGTTAGTCTTATCAGCAGATTCATGAGTCAGCCAACAACTTTGCATTTCCAGGCTGCCAAACGAGTCCTGAGATACTTGCAAGGGACTGTGAATTTTGGCATCTTATATAAGAAGGGAGGGAATGAAGAATTGCTGGCTTATACAGATAGTGACTATGCAGGGGATATGGAGGATAGGAAGAGCACATCTGGTTATGTTTTTCTGATGAGTGGTGGAGCAGTAGCTTAGTCCTCCAAGAAACAGCTGATTGTTACATTATCTACCACAGAGGCAGAATTTATAGCTGCAGCAACTTGTGCTTGTCAAGTTGTTTGGATGAGAAGAATCTTAAAGGAGTTAGCATTCACTCAGGAAGGCTGCACAACTCTGTTATGTGACAATAGTTCAGCAATTAAGCTGTCAAAGAACCCGATTATGCATGGTAGAAGTAAGCACATTGATGTGCGGTTTCATTTTCTTAGAGATCTTTCTAAAGAAGGTGTTATTGAGATGGTGCACTGTGATACAAAGGATCAAGTTGCAGATTTGATGACCAAGCCTTTGAAGTTGGATCTCTTTCTCAACTTTGTGAGCAATTAGGAGTATGTGAAGTTCCTAAGTTAAACTAATTCCATCTTTGCACGAAGGTTGTTTCCTGGATATGCAATAGTTTAAGGAAGGGAATGTTGAGTTAGGTGTTTTTCAGTTAGAATATACGACTTATGTTAAGTCTATTTGGAGTTAGTTGTTTTCTTTGTTAGTTAAGTTGGTTATCTTACTTGTACAACGAGCTCTATAAGAGCTATTTTCTAATGTTCAATAATCAAGTAAGACGTATTATTTATTTCATTCTCTCTGCGTTTAACAAATCTCGTCCCTAAAATTATAAGGTTGTATCAACTTAGTCCCCACATTATTAATATTCCAAAATGATCATCGGAATTGCAAAATGTTAATCACGTTTGTCCCTCCATTTGGATCTGTTAGCACATGCATCCCTGACATTATTCACTTAATTTCAAATGCATCCCTGACATTACCAACTTAATGTCATTATAGTCCATGCAAATATCAACGGAGGGACGAATCTGATTAACTTTCTGCAATTTCATAGATCATTTTGGAATATTGATAATGTGGGGAACTAAGTTGATACAATCCTACAATTTTAGGGACTAAATTGGATATTTACTCAAATTAATTTTCAAGTTTCGAGCCTTATGGGGTTTTCAATCCTTACTGGTGAATTAATTCCCCTCGTATTCCTAATCAATGTATGTTCTGTGAAGTGCACTGTACTGTCCTAATGATATGAATGCGTAGTGATAAATTTCAGAATCTTCAGTGTTTTGATTAATACCATAAAGAACTTTTTTAGCCTTCAAAGTCAAGCAATGTATGTAACACCCCCCCCCCCCCACAACAACAATATTCCATCACAGTCACAGCCATATTAATTTCAATCCAAGGGCATATATGCCCACGTTGGAAGGTGTATATGAGAGATGCAACACCCACAGCAACGCCTACACCACTTAGTACAAGCCTCCACATCCCTGCAAATGGTCAAGAACCATTCCTAAGAAAGCATAGTGAATATATTCTATACACTTTAAATTTGGACTAAGATGTGTCTATTTGAAATATAAACAACAGAAAGAGGGAAAAAAACAAAAGAAAGAGGAAGAAAAACAAACTCCAAGCATGTTTAAAAGGGATAAAACTTGTCTAAAGTGAGTTTGGGTTTAGAGTGAGAAAGTAATGTTATATCCATCATTGATTACTTAAAATGCATTAAGATCAACCCATTAAATGTTTTAAAATGAATACACTTTTACTTTCTCACCTTACATCCAAACTAACTCACTTCAAAGGAATTCTTTCCATTTAGAAGTAATTTGCCCCTTCCACATGTCACTTGACCTATTGTTGTCACTCTTAATTTGATAAAATGTATAGAGATTTAAGATTTTAGTCAACTAAATGATTTAAGAATAAATATATCATTACTTTAGATACCATGTAAATGTGATATAATATAATTTTTAATTCTGTTTCTTGAATTATGTTATCATTTTTATTTTCCATTTGCAGCATCCTGAAAATTTAATATATTTAATATTGATTTTCTCGTTTCCCTTTTCATTTGTCTTATTTTTATTGTTACTATTACCACAATGCATTTGGAAACCAATTGATTAAGGTCAATTTGGTAACAGTACGTAAGAAATAAAGATGCTAAATATGAAATGTATTAAAACTCATATTTTCCAAAAGGATCATGTTAACCGGTGTTCATTGGTTAAAGAATTAATATATAGAAATTTTTTTTATTGAAAATCACAGTTTTTCAACTTTTAATGTATTAAATACATTATTCTTCAATACAATTTTTTCTATGTTAGACTTTTTAACTAATACCTTTAGAACACTGATTAACATTTCCCCTTCCAAAATACAATTCCAATTTTAATCTATATTTATTAAGCATTCATGTTAACTCATCAAACATTTTGAGTAGGATACACACCCAACTGTAGAACTAGAAGGTTGAGAAATATCAAAATGATTTTAAAATTGGTTCAACCAAATTGATTCAACCGATTTGACCGTAGATCGGATGTCTCCCCAATCCTTATCGGACTAAATAATTGGGAAAGCGATCCAACCATACAAAAATCGGTTAAATTAGTGTAAAATTGGTTTCCGAAAACCGGTCGTTACATTGCTTCATTTGTTTTTTTTTTTTAAAAGTATGAAAGTAATTTTGGTCCGTTTTATTTGTGAGTTGGGGGTTCCAGTCCATACCCAATTCACCTAGGTCGGGGGCTTTTACATGTTGCAGTTATGTAGTTCAATGTTGAAATCATACTGTTTATTGAATCTTGAATCTGCAATTGAACAATTCGAATTTGATATGAAAAATTGGAACTTGAATTGAAATTTGGTTGACTCTCTCTCTCTCTCTCTCTCTCTCTCTCTCTCTCTCTCTCTCTCTCTCTCTCTCTCTATATATATATATATATATATATATATATATTCCGGTTCGACTACCGGTTGAATCGATTAAAGCTTAAATCACTCTCCTTTTTGGTCCTTCGATTTGACCGATTTTTAAAACATTGAGAAATAAACTAAGGATGCGTTTAGAAGAACTTATAAAGAACTTATGAGAATAAATATGAAAATAAACTTATACAAATAACTTATGAAAATATTTTATAATATTTCTTTAAGCTTTTTTATCTTATTTCAATAAGTTTGTTAGATAAACTTATGAAAATAACTTATTTTTAATTTAATTGAAAAAATTTATTAAATAAACGTTTAATTAAGTTATCTATCAAAACGCGTCTGCTCTAACATAGTAGCACAATAGCCTTATAGGCCGCTCTCAAGACCTGGGATCGAAACAAAATTGGCTACTGCATTTTCCGCCATGTGAGCAAACCTGCATGAGTTTCAATCCCGGGTCTTGAGGGTGCCCACAAAGCAATTGTATCACTACGTCAAAAACCCACTTGGTTATTTTTGACAAATATATTATATATACAAATCTTTATTATAAAATTTACAAATTTGACATATATCATTTCATTTTGTTCAATTAGTGACTCAGTGGTTCGATCGGTGACTCATTAACCTGATACCATGACCAAATTGATGACCAATCCGAATTTTATAACACTAACTAAGAGGTTAAAAGAAATTAATTGTTATGATTCCTTGTCTAAAAAAACATTTATAATTCATTAAACTTGCTTTTTTTTTTTAATAATAACCTACAATAATCAACAAAAATTAATAGACGAGCTAACCATGCACCTCATTATTAAGCTCCTGTAACCAAAAACAAAAATCGAAGCTTCTGAGTATTGCTAAATTAAGCTGCGGATAAAAGCCTCTATCATGAGAAAGCCGAAGTGAGGCGGTGATTGATAGTGACACAGTATATTACACAAATAGAATGTAAGAAGAAACTAGCAAATTGAAATTGACAAATCATGCAAACTCTTTAAAGAAACGGGAAAAAATACTCTGAAAAAGAAATTCCATTATAACTTTATGACACTGTAAGGGAATAACTACCAGCTAAGCTTGTGGAGTAAATTGGGTCTTGACAGAATTTGTTTTCAATGTTGACATAACCATAAGGTAACTGGCCTTATCCTACAGATAGTGTTTGTATTCAGTGATAGTAACATGACAAAGCAAAGCTACCAATTTATAGTGTTATGGAAGACATCAAATCTTGCTAAATGAGGGAGAAAATAACAGTAGCCCTCACTGAAATTGCTACGCAGAGTATATAAATATGTATTTCAAAACATGACATTTCAGACTAATCACAATTCATATTCTTAAACCCATTAACATCTACCACTACCACTCAAGAAATTTGACTACTCAGAAAATATATATTTTTTCTTTATCAAGTGAGATTGAATTGAATAACTTAGACGATTTCATAGTCAGTGTACTGATATCCATTGTTCAAGCTGAACCACCACCCCGATGAGGTTCTCAACAATAAGGTGCACCCTTCACCACTTACTCGTTCTTCAATCTCAGTAGCTATAGCTGCCCAAGAGAAGAAAAGGTGGCAACAACCAAGAAAGAGGTGCTTGTCATTGGAGGATTCAGTGGCATCTCCACATCTCAGACATCCAATGGTTACCAAAGAGAAGCCCTTTAAAAAAGCTGTCATTATTAAAAGCCAGCGGCAACATCCATAAACCACTGGCCAGATGCCCGGACATATTCTGAAGCTTGCATTGTTCTGTTCCAACAGATAAATGAATGAAAATCAAATATTTCTGCCCTAAATATATTTAGAAAGAATAGAGCATTATTTTTTCTTTGGTGCAGGGAGGGGGACTCATGTGCAGTAGTGTTTCATAAAAGAGATTAGCTGCAAGGCAATTTGACTGCATATCTGATTAACAGTTTCTGTTAGGTGTTAAGTTCCACATTGGCTGGGTATATGAGTGAAGAACCATTTATCTTGGGCAACCCCTCCCCCTTGAGCTAGCTTGTTGGGCCACCGGCAGATGTTCAGAACTTCAAAACTTCGCACTCTAGATGTCCATTCCTAGGCATGAAGGATGTGCGTGTGTTAAGTGTTAAGTCCCACATCGGTGGAGTATATGAGCAAACAACCATTTATAATTACTTGGACAACCCTCCCCTCCATGAGCTAGCTTTTGGGATGAAGTTAGACCTAGTTAGTCTAATAGTTTCATTGAGCCAAGGTTGTTCCTAGGCAGAAAGCAGAACCAAGACACTAAGGCTAGCTAATCAGATCAACTTTATTACTAGATAATGCATGAGAAATGAGGAGGAAGTATCTATAGCAGCTTTTCTCTGGTGTATTTGGTTGGACAATAATGACCATATTTTCAAGGGTGTCTCTTTGCCCTTAAATATGCTGGGGATAGGATTATGTGCACGGCTTCTCTTCAGTGCTTAATTCATGATTGCCTTAAGAGAACAAAGAGGTGGACCAATCTTGGCGAATTTCAGGCTACTTTAGCTTGTTGCTTTCTTCTCTCTCTTTTTTTCTTTTTCTTTTTATGAACATTTCTTATCCTCCCCCAAATGCACATTCTTCTCTTTCATTTAATATACGCTTCTTTCATAAAATAAAACCACAATTTTGACCCTCCTCCACCCCAACCCAAAATATAAGCAAGACAAATTTTCACATACATTCAGAACAATAATGAGGAATTACATCGAAATGTAAAATCATGGATGAAAACTGTCATATTAGCCCATATTAAAACTATAAACAAGAAAATATATCAAAAATAATGGAATGTTAATTACCAGTTTAGTGGCACCATTAAGGATTTAATTCTGCATGGCATAATATTGAGGAGCCAGCTCGGTTAACCATAGGTAGTCAATTCTGGTTAAATTTCGGACATACTTGTTATTAGTTTGGAGCAGTTCGTTAAATATTATGCACTCTGGTTTTTGCCGGAATAATACAGAAGATGGGTGGATCTGCACCACCTGACCACTAGCCAAAGCCCTGTCACGTGACTAAGCTATAAGAGTCTTTTTATAGAATTGAAAGCAAAAGCAATATATGATAAGCATTCCAATTAGCAGGTGAGTCAAAATATTGATAACGAATTTCAAAACTAAATTATATATTCATGAATGGAGTTTGAACTTGTTACAGAGGGAATACATGGCAAGCCACCCTGGGGGTCCTGCCGAAGAGTTTCTAAGTTGAAATTACATACCTGTATGTGCCGTCTGGCTGCTTTACAGCTGCATTGAGGAAAAAGGAAGCAGCAAGGCATCTGCGGTATTGAAGCATATCATCTCCACAAGAAGCAGGATTCAGACCCATCTGTTCAACATGTCCCTGAATCTGCCTGCAAAAAAAAACATTTTAAAATTAGAATGCATAAATATCTAGAGTACACTATAAAAGTACCCGATATCTTGATATATAGCTTAAACATAACACTACCTGTGAATGTCACAAGCATGCCTAAGAGAACGGCTATTAATAAAATTTTCCTTGCACCATTTTCTCAAAACCTTTTCGCTTTTTGTTTTGTCCATTTCAATTGATCTCTTCTCCAATAAATCATTAGATGCTCGATACACATTAATCAAAGTGATATGGTCTCCCTCTGGACTTGAGAAGCTTTTCGTTGCAGTTCTTGCCTGGTCAAAAAGGAAGAAACACAATAAATAAGTATAAGGAAGAGAGAAAGTGTATGAAAATATACAAAGACTAGAATCTTCCAACAGTTATTACTAACTGCATACATTTGAACCATCCATATGATAATTACAAATATTTTTGTTAAATGATCAATAGAGTGATGGCCTACTGTAGTATATAATCACTGATTCATCTTTGTATTTATGTTTTCATCATAACATCAAAAGAGAAAATGACAGGAATGTAATACAGTCAAAATTCAATCTCCAAACCTCTTCTAACTTGTCATGAGGAGCATAAAATATGGATTCCACAGACAGCATTGCAACGGTTATCAACATCTCCTTCAAGCAGTTAAACTGACTAGCTACAATAAGAGCTTTGGAATAAACAGGGTCCAAGGGCAGCCGAGCCATTTGATTTCCAACTGGATCAGATAGCCGACAGTCATCTGTTAGGGCACCTAACAAGAATAGCTGCTCCAATGATTTGATAATAGCTGCCCTGCTCAAACATGTGATGGGCACAAGCTTTGAGTAATGTTTTGCATTGAGGGAAAACACTTGCAGATACAATAACAAGGGTTTTGTTAACATGTGCCCTAATGGCACCTGTTAAGAATACAAATAGCATTGCTCACTAATTATTAATTAATTAAAGAAGAAAGTATTAAATGTTTTTTGGATTTAAAATATTAAATGCTTCTACTTTTCCTTTAATAGTTTCTATTTTTTATTCCTTAAACTAAAAGTAGTATATAAATGTTACTTCTGAGTTACTTCATCAGTGTATAAATATTCCAAAAAGAATGTCGGCATTAATATATACAGTATTAATTGTTTGGTTATTTATTTATATAATCGTCATACCTTTCTTATTAATTCCACATATAAATAACATAGGCCCATCCTTCCTCAATCATTTTATTTTTTCAATATAAAGAAAAATTGATTTGAAGGACTTAATATTCAATTGAAATTTTATCTCTAGGTTTAAGTCATAATATAACAATTAGAGATCTGAGGTTAATATTTAGGTCAAAAGAATTTCCTTGGTAAAGAGACAATTATACCATCTTGTTAAGTGATTTCAAAAACCCCTCTAAATTTTTTTTTACAAAAAAAAAAAAAAAAAAAAAAATCCCAGCACATGCATATTTTAAAATACAAGCAACCAGAAATTATCAACAAAAAAGGGGAGCACATAAATATTCACAGATATGCAAATTTAAGAAAAATGTCAAACCAAAATTCTGAAACAGTTCTCACCTTGAAGGTTTCTCAATGAAATCGAACCCTAATATGTCATCAACACCCAAAGCCTTAAGCTGTAAAATGACATTAGAAAGGTTGCACCGCTTAATCTCTGGCTTTGTTGAATCCTCGAGTTTATCAAATTCATTTTCTGGATATAGCCGGAAGCATTTTCCAGGTCCTTCACGCCCAGCACGCCCACTAATACCAAAATGTCACTAATCAATTTACGCTACTCCTCCAACAAAATCATTTTACATATGCATTAATGTCATTTAAGATGATTTAGCTAAAATTAGTTATGTGAATAACATATCAAACAACAACAACAACAATTAAGCCTTTTCCCACTAGTTCGGGGTCGGCTACATGGTTGTATCAAACATTATAACCAAAATAAGATTTAAAAAGAAAAGCTATACCTAAATCATAATTCAAGAATGAGCTACTATATAAAATAAAAATATTCCAAACTTAAAATGCTTCATGAAAAATAAAATGATGATGCTTTACATTCAATGTGGTCAATGGCGGATGGCGGTTTTTGGCGGATGGCCAAAATTCCGCCATATAAACATGGGATTGCGACCTATGGCACCGCCATGGCGGGTGGCGCTTCACAAGTTGCCTAAGGCAGCTGGCACAAAATCTGCCACGATGCTAGATTCACATCTCAAAAGTCTTTGTTAAGCAATACCATGATTTAAGAGTAAAACCAAAGGTGCCCATTACAAAACTGAACTTAAAAGGAGGAAGGAAGTCATCCTCAGTTGAACCAAACTTGCTTGATTTTCATTAACTGAACTAATTCAGGCAATATTTGCAGCAACAACTGAACATTAAACACACTCAAATGTAATCCAGCAGCACACCTTCTTTGCAGAGCCTGGGACTTGGATGTAGGTACTACAGCCAAAGATTCCATGCCTTTGCCGGGGTCATAGTAACGTGCTTTGACAAATCCAGGATCTATTACATACTTGATTCCAGGAATTGTTATTGATGTCTCAGCAATATTAGTTGCCAATATCACCTTAGAAAGCAACAGAGTTTAGTTGAATACAATTAAAAACAAGTGATTATCTGATATGTTAAAAATCTCAAATTATTTTAAATATACCTAACCTCACATTAAATAGGCGATGCTCAAGTTGAAAATGTGCTGACAGACACCATTTTGTATATCCGTTTACTATTTACTATATAGGGATTATAACCAGTTGAGATGACATAGTTCCTAAAGGAAAAGCGGTGTTGGACTGTTGGTTAAGTGAAATAAAACATTAAAGGTAGTAGGGGTGACGGCAAAGATGTTAGCAATTGCAGTGACCCTTGATGACAAATTGACAATAAATTATATAAAGCTTGGTTCACTAATGGCAGATCATTGGTTGGTATGCAAAAATGCTGGTAGAACGGCAGAAGCATTTGGCCATTTGGGTAAGTGCGACAGCAATCAAAAATGGTAAAAATAGTATAGCACAATCAAACGGAATCACCAATAGAAGCAGCAAGGACAATGTTGCAAAAAGAATGATGTTGGTGCTGAAAACAGAGGCTGAAAATGACATCAAAGGAGTTGGATCACATTCACAGTGCAGAATACTGTCTACATGGTAATGATTAGTGGTAAGACAGTGCGTGTTATCAATCATGAACGAAAAGGGAAGATGATCATCATATGTGCCCAAGCGAACATCCAGTTTAGAAATTTGCTCAACAAAAAAATGCTATATGAAAGCATGTGCATACGTTCTAAACATACTGAGACTCTAAATGAGACAACCAGCATTTACTTTAAATTGTAGACATGGTCAGAGAAAACAGAATGCTTGAAGAGAATGAATAGAAACCTAGACAAAACATGTCAACTGTTAAAAATAAATAAAAACAGTTTTAAAACGATTAACTTGCACTTATTTTCCCTATATTTTTATTGAATTCTACCCACAATTAATACACCAATTAAAAGAAAGATCAAATACATAGCTGAGATACCTTGCGAAACCCAGATGGAGCTGGTGCAAAGACCCGCAGTTGCTGCTCAGATGGAAGAGCTGCAAAAATGGACACAACTTGAAGCTTTTGACTTTCTTGAGGTAACTGTGTGAGTTTCTCATTTATAAGCCTATCAACAGATTCAATCTCTTCTTGCCCAGTCAGAAATACTAGTATATCGCCAGGGGCCTCCACTAAATGAATCTATAAAATCAAAGACAGTTTAAGAAACAATGTTATGAATTTTATTTCTCAGTCATAACACTATGTTATAAATCTATAAAATAAAATATATTAGCAGCAATATGACGGAATGACTAATGCAATGCACTAACGTGAATGAACAGAATGAGACACTGCATGAGATACAAAACTGTAAATATACCATAAATACATATGCAGAACCAATGCACCAACAGTGATGCATTGTTTAGGATCCAAAACTTTCTAGCAATAAAATAAAAGTTAAATCACATTATTAAATTACATAGACTGATTAAACCAATGACCTGGAATATTGTTATCATGGCAGCATCTACATAATCTGACTCTGCATGGCGAGTATAAAATATATCCACAGGAAACTGTCTCCCTTGGATGTGAACAGCTTTGGCACCACCAAAGTACTCAGAGAAAGTGCGTGCATCAAGGCTCGCAGACATGATGATTAACTTCAATGGAGCATACTTTTCATGGCGGTCCTTTTTATGGAAACAGCTGCTCTGACCACCATTTTCTTTTTCCAATGACATGACACTATTCCCATTCTTGTTTCCAAAATTAAGGCCCCGACCATCACTGACAGAATTTGACCGAGCAAGTTGTACAGTTTTTAGCAAGCCCATCAAGACATCAGTGTGGACAGTTCTCTCATGTGCTTCGTCAACAATTATAACAGAATACTTAGAAAGATATGGATCCAACAATGCTTCCCTGTAAGCACAATGAAATGCATATCAGGCATCAGCTCTCCCATATAAAAAACTGTACTTACAAACCATGGAAAACAAGATACTTAAATTCGAGACGTCCTTAGCTACTTACCTCAGAAGCAATCCATCTGTCATATATTTGATCCTTGTGGAGCTGGAAGTAGCATCATCAAATCTAACGGAGTACCCAACCTTTTGGCCCAACTCAACACCACATTCCTCAGCAACCCGTTTGGCCACAGTAACGGCAGCTACACGTCTGGGTTGAGTTATCCCGATAACTTTTCCATCATGGCAAAATCCAGCACGAAACAGAAACTGCGGAATCTCTATACAGTGCAATGTAATAAATAAAACATAGTAAAATCCACTATCGTTAAAAGCCTTATTTTCTTTATTGTCCTGAAAAACTAAATTATGAAGGATATTATCATCAATCATCTATGTTTTAAAAACCAAACCAGAGATCAAACCGGCGAGAGCTAAGGTTCATGGTTCGATTGGTTTGACTGGCTAAACTAATGGTTCAATTGGGGTCAGACCGAACAACAAAATATGAAATGATGGGACGGGAAACATGATTGGTTCGCAGTCTAACCAGTTGAACCAGCCAGTCCATTCTGGTTTTTAAAACATTGATTACCATAAGTCATAACTGCAATATTAAGAGTAACTTACGTGTGGTTTTTCCACTTCCAGTTTCACCAACAATAATCAAAATATCATTTTTTCGGATTTCTTCAATCAGTCTTTTCTCAACTACAACAGAAACAATGCCAACAACAAGCACATTCTGAATTATTATCATTATACCACATGCTGAAAGTAATAAGAACATAAAAAAGGCACCACAAACCAAACTAAAGTCTCAGCCAATACCCGAAGCAATAGGAAGAGACTTCCTCTGTTGTGCAATCTTTTGTCTCCTGCACAATAACAAGTTACAGATTATAACCCTAGAAAGCAAAAATTCAAAAAAAATAAAATAATTAAAAGCTATAAAAACAATATAAAATTATCGCTATTTTGAAGTATTAGTGCTACGTAGCTATAACCAATCTCATTAAAAAAATTGTGTTTTTATTTTTTGGTTAAATTGCAAGTTGAAGTGAGGGTGAATATGGAAAATAGAAAGTTGATTGTGTTTGGTTAGTGGGGTTGGAAGAAAGAATGAAACTTGATATACCGAGCAGAGAATTGGGATTGACGATTGCGGTTTGAATTGGAGAAGTTGGCAGAAGCAGCCATTGAAGGCATTTTCAAAGTATCAGTTAATGAAACTGTTGCAGTAAACGACGGCGAGTTCGCTTCGAAACCAAATTCCTAAGGTAACCCTCAATCTACCAATCTCAAATTACATGGGTTAATGAATTTTACAATTTAGAACTTTTGAAACAAAAAACCTGATGTTCAAACCGGTCCGGGTTTCAAACGGTTTACTGGTCAATCCGGTTTTTTCAGGCTGTAACAGTTTGCTAGTGGTCTAATGGTGCATCCAATTTTTTGTGAGTGCCCGACCGGTCTTGTTCACAGTTTTTAGTGGATTGAACCGGTCCGTTAGGTGTGATAAATGTGTAAAAAAAAAAAAAAAAAAAAAACAAAAAAATCAACGTTAATCAAATGGATTTAATTGGTATGCACTGTCAGTGTAAAAATTTTTTACACAGTCAACCAATCAGAAATTGACACATAAGCTAAAATATTTGACTCTTATCCTAACTACCTTAAAAGTCACTCATACCATGATTTCTGATTGGTTGACAGTATAAAAAACTTTACACTGACAGTGTATAGCAATTAAACTCTAATCAAATTGTACATTTTATATATATTTTATATATAAATATAAATATAAATATAAAATAATAAGTGCCCTAAAGACACTAGTTAAGGAATCAAGAAAAATAAAATTTTCATTAGGATTTGATGTATTAAATACATGAAGAAGTGAAATACTTAATTTTTTAATAAATTTATTTTTTGTGAAAATTCCTTAACCTGAAGGTAATATATGCGTAAATATACCATAGCAAAATGATAGGCGGTGTTTGTATTTCCATTTTAAAAATACATAATATATGCGTAAATATACCATAGCAAAATGATAGGCTGCGTTTGTATTTCCATTTTAAAAGTACATTCACCCACACCAAAAAATTCTCGCTTTCATATTTGACACTAAAAAATTTAGGGAATTGTCACTCAAGTGAAACATGTGCAAAGAAGTCCAATGGTTTCATCATCTTAAACTAAGACTTTTAGGGTGGGAGACCATCACATGTCTCCCACCATGGGCAGGCCCATCTATGTAAAAAAAATTATTATTCTAAAACCCTACATTTTTTCAAATTTAAAATTTGACCCTGTTTCTTTCTCTCTCACTCTTCTCTCTCAATGCCCTTCTTCCTCTTTGATGAAGAGTTCTCCCGGTGCTCCGGCCGCATTGCTGTCATCGCCGCAAAGGTCGACGCCTTCATCCGTGACCTCCTCCATGACCTCGACACCGTTCGCGCCAGGCCCGACGCCGCCGACATCAACGCCGAGTAGAATTGCTCCCTCTTCAAGCAGAAGTACATCTCCGTCGCCGCCGAGTTCTCAAAGCTCGAGTCTCAGGTTTCCACTTGTAGAGAAGCCAACAACATCTTTCGGTTGTGCAAAACGTGACAAGAAAACCCATTGAAGCCAAACGCTTGCCAAGCCTTGGGAAGGAAACAAGGAAGGCATGCACAAGAGAGTCAAACCCAGCCACCGTTCGGAACATGGGAAGGAGGATCGAGCGTGTGGTGGCTAAACAGAGGGCAAAATCTGTCGACGTCGTCAGAACTGTTGACAAAGTCAGAACTGTCGACGGCGGTGGTCCTGGAATCGGTTGTGGGGGAACACAACTGACAAGGCGGTGGGGATGGAGTGGGGTGGTGGAGGAGAGAGGGGAGAGTGAGAGAGAAGGGGAAGGGGTGAAAATTAATTATTATTTTTTGCACATAAAGGCTTTCTAATGTCTCTCACCATGAGAGACTTGTCCAAGAGGCTCACCGCAGAAGCAGCCCTTAAACTAAGTTAAACTATTGTCTAGTCCATTTGTTGTTTTATTTCTTTTCACTTAATTTACTTTTTCTTTATTATGGAATCTAACATTCTCTTCATACCTTTCGTTCATAATCTCATGTTTAAAAGTAATTTTACTATAACTATTTTAAATTAACTTTTTAAATATTCTGATCGAATATAATTCAATTTTTTAACGATTTAATTGATATACACTATCAGTGTAAAGATTTTTTTACATTGTCAAACAATCAAAAATGGCCACATAAGTTTAAATGTTGGACTTTTATCCTAACTACCTTAAAAGTCACTCATACCATGTTTTCTAATTGATTGACAATATAAAAAAAATTTACACTGACCATACATAACAATTAAACTCTTCTTTTAATATCAATTATTTTGAAATAACACAACTAAATCTAAACCAAATGAACCCTGAATGGATGTTAGTTTTTTTTATTGACAATGGATGTTATTTTCGATATGAAACCTTCAGATCCTTTGAGAAGAGATTTACTTTTGCCTAATGCAAAATATTTTCACATAAATACCCTTATCATATTAAAAAAATAGTTTAATAAACTTTTTAATCCCTTCAAAGAAGGCGAGTTTTGTTTTTCGTCTCTGCACTTTTTTTTTCTTTGGTTTTCATCCTTACAAATTCAAAATATTTGATTTTAATCCCTATCATTAGTGACTCATCATTAAATGTGACGTGATTAACGGGATGTCACGTCAACACTACCACAATGCACTACCGATGACAGAATAAAATCAAATGTTTTGAACTTGAAGAGACAAAAACCAACGGAAAAAAATATAAGGACGAAAACCAAAACTCGCTCACTTTTTAGAGATCAAAAAATTCATTAAACTTGAAAAAAAAAAAAATTAAATTTTAGTAAAAGATCATACATTACACAATCCTATTCCTTTTATCACTATTTCAATTTTTTCTCCCGTTGTCTCAGCATTATCCACTTGACCTGCAGAATAATTTTATTTGGATAAGATTTCTTATGCAATTACTTAGATCGGAAAAGGAAACGAAGCTATAGAGAGATAGTTAGATCCAAGTGATTTACAAATTTATGTGAAAAAAAACGAAGTAGCAAGATAAGATAGTGCAAGTAGAAAGTGAAAAATACAAAGATGTACTGTTTTTACAACGAAATAAACCTCAAGTGAGCAAAACTACGTCTATAAATCCCCCTATGAATAAATAAACATATATGTTTATACTTTTTTGAACATGTTTAATTATTTACTATCATTGCTACTAAAAAATATATAACAAAAAAAACCTAGTATTCTCAAAATTTTCTTAACAAAATGCTATGCTTACAAAATGGAATATACACTTTAGGTCATGGCTATATCAAGTACAGTTTGGTCTCCATGCATGCTATAGTATTTAGCAGCAGCAAGTAACACGCAGCTGAGAATACCAATTTTAACCAAAGACATTGGGCCAAACATGTTTTTGTTCCTATCTGGTTTCAAACCTGATTCAAAATGCCTAGGCAAAACTTGAGATGAAGTCTTCATAAAAGATGAGTAGGAATCAATTTCAGCTTTTGTTAATGCTGGTTTCAAAGAATTCTTCACAATCTGGAAATGGTGATCGGAAACAACAGTAGCAGATATGTCTTCTCTTAGAGCAACAATTCCAGCTTCTCTGCATAGTCCTTCCAGTTCAGCACCTGTGAAGAGCTCAGTATCTTCTGCTAGTCTTCTGAGATCGACATCGCTTCCTGTTTTCATCTTACGCGTATGTACACAAAGTATCTCATATCGAGCCTCCAAATCAGGTGGTGGCACATACAGAACCTACTAGAGTGAGAAAGAATGTTTGACCAACCCCTTCAACTTGCTAACAATGTCGACTGTTTGAAAATACTTCCAACAATATTTTTAATTTTAAGTGAAATTGATTTCATAAAATTCTTTCATCATTGCGCTCGTGCATGCACAAATTTTTCATATATTTTAACTCGCATTATTCAAGTTACAGACAAACTCCTTGTTTTAATTATAATATAACAACATGAATCACAGATATGTTGTAAATAGTGCTTCGTACCAGATCAAAACGTCCAGGGCGCATTAGTGCAGCATCAATTGCATAAGGGCGATTTGTAGCCGCCAAGACAAGAATTCCCTGAGGAAAGAAAAATACGGAGATATAGTTAACTAGAAGAAAGAAACTAGATGACGTCTATCAATCTCTTGAATTCAGTTTTATGCTAACTTTTTCCTTTTTGATAAAGGAAGAATTCATTGGTAGAGAAATGAGGAAAGGGTGGGAGGAAAAATGTCCTCCCTAAAACAGACAGCAAGGAAGAAAAAGGTATACTTACTTTAGCTTCTTCTAAGCCATCAATCTCAGTCAGCAGAGTGGATAAAAGCCTCTCTCCAACCGTAGCACTATTGCTTGAACTATCGCCCCTGCAATTAAGGGAAAACATAAGAACATTACTTCTTATGCACTAAAAACATAAAAAAAGTCCCCGTTCCCATCTCGCAAACCATAGAAACATTTGCATCAAGGAAATCCATATTGAACTTTAGATGCAGCAAACATCTTAAACAAAAAATCTACCAAAAACACAGTTCAGTATATATGGTTTAGACGCAATCCTGTTTTATGGGACGGTAGATGTTATAACTTATAACTCTACAAAATAAGACTAATCATTGAGATCCACCTCACTTTGGTGTGCTGTTCAGTATAACAGATTAGTGCAGAACAGCATTTTCCTTAAGCTAAATCAAATGAAAACTGATCATGAACTGCTATCACAATGTGTAAGAGCCCGGCACAACATCGCAATGATGCTTAGCATAATTTGTCATATACATATAATCCTCACACAAAGAAACCTTACTGACCGTTTGGCAGCTACCACATCAACCTCATCAAAGAATAATATACTGGGTGCTGCAAGGCGTGCTCTCTGAAACGTGTTGCGAAGCAAAGCTTCCCCTTCTCCAACATACATTGAGTACAATTCTGCACCACTAATTCATCATTTATTACTTCAAATTTTTCATATTGTGGAAATCAGTTTCATATAGGAACTGGATTGCAAAAAAATAAGATGTAAAGACAAAAGAATATATCCACAGAGCATGACAATGTTGTCGAACTGTGGAATAAGAAATTTCGAACATACCAAAGCATAAAATCACAGATATAGAAAATAATACAACCGGCACTTATCCACAGAATGGGAAATAATAGAGGGGAAACAGTTGAAATAATGGGGGTTTCAAACTAGCAGCCAAACATCTAGTCATATTGGTTTACTGCATTTATGAAAGAAAAAACTTATTTTGTTGGATTTCAATCCAACTTAGTTTATTACTTTGGCATGTATGATTCTACAATTTTTATTTTTTTTAAAGCCATGTATGTATCTTAGAATGATTTCAATACTCGTCAACTTGAAAAGGACAACGCCACTTTCAAGAGAAAGATATAAAAAAATCCAGCGCAGGACTTGTGGAACCTTGAAAATAAAATAGTGGGTGCCAGTACAGGGGGATCTGTGTCTTTCTCTGAAACGACTATCATTTTCTTAAGGAAAAGGAGAGGATTCATTCCATCTTAGCCATAAACATCATTGCTAATCATCTGAAGACTCTGCCACACTGCAAGGAAATCCTACTTAAAAACATTAAAATTATTCAAACCTCAAGGAAAAGAAAGAAGCTTGGGCAGCATGTGCAGCAGCTTTGGCAAGGGTTGTTTTGGAACATCCTGGAGGGCCATGGAGAAGAATCCCACGTACAGGGGATATTCCCAATCTTGAAAATGCAGCAGAATGCTTAATAGGCCATTCAACAGCTTGCTGGAGCTTTTTCTGTTCAAGGATACACACAGATAACACTGACTTCTGAGTTTCACAGAGTAAAATCAAATGCAAAATTTACAAACCTTCAATTCTTTTAATCCCCCAATGTCTTCCCAAGTCACTTTGGGAATCTCCACAGTAACACCTCTTGTTATACTTGGACCAACGACAGACCTCGCATTCTTCCAATCCTCCATTGTTAAACTGAAATTACTGGGATCTTTATTTGTATTTGAGGACCTTTTAACTGCAAACATGGTAGCTTCACGACACAAAGCCTCCAAATCAGCTCCAACATATCCATTGCATGATGCAGCAATGATTTTTAAGTCAACACTTGGATCCAAGGGAATCTTCTTTGTATACAACTGAAATAAGTTAAAACAAAAACCAAATCAATTCACCCTGTCAAACTTTATCAATCAAGAATTCTATGAAACAAGCAAAATGGCAGAAACTAAACTGAAGAATTGACTTTTCTTACCAAACAGTTGGCCTTAGAAACTACATAAACAAAGTAATGTTACTGTGAAGAATCAAATCAGCGTAAATGCTTATGTTGTTAGGTGGAGGCTCATGAATGGTTTCAAATTTGTAGCGCGCACACCTCACAAAAGAGCTCTTTGTTTTGAAGCGTGGACAATGCACAAGCCCACTTTACCTATTGCTAAAATTTAAGTTAATTATGAATAGGGGACAACAAGGCTGACAACTTGGTTGTAGAGGCTCCAATATCATCTCAAGAACCAAATCACCCTCCTACAAGCTCAAGCTGTTAGGTGGAGGCTTATGAATGTTTTATATCTAACAGTTACCTTAAGAATTTGAAAGCGCTCCTCTTCATTTGGGACAGTAACTTCAATTTCAGCATCAAAACGTCCAGACCTTCTTAGGGCAGGGTCAATTGCATCCACTCTGTGCATGCAAAAACCAGATACATGAAATTCAATGGAGAGCAAGTACTAAAAGAAACAACAAATAAGGTGAAGGAGAACAGCTGACGCAGTGCTAAAAGAAAACCTGTATTATATGACTAGAGCCACAAGTTTTAAGAGAATCAGATAAGCACATAAGAGCAATTTACAGGTTCCGCACAACACCAAAGAATAGAGAACCAAAGATGAAAAAATATCAAATGACAGCATACCACTCTTAATAGTCCATCTCCAACAAGATACAGAAAAACAACTTTAAAAACTCACTTATGTTAATATTAATCCATCTTGTTAGTAAAACAACTTAAACATTCAATGGATAAACATTCTCGTGCCAGCCATCAGATGTAGGATGATGATGCAACAATCCGCTGAAGTTACACATAAAATTACATACAGCATATGAAAGATTTATACTTGCAATATCAAATTTCTAAGTACAGTGTTCAGGTTTAGAAAGATGGACATGAAATAAAATACGCAAAACTAGTGCTTTAGTCCCTTAAGTTAATTTAATTTTTCAAATTGGTCCTTTAAGTTTTTTTTTTTTGTGACAAACAAGTCCCTTAAGTTTTTTTGCGACAAATAGGTCTCTTAAGTTTTTATGACAGTGTATGGTCTTGCTATTAAATTAGTGAATTATACTTAAGGGACCAATTTGAAAAATTAAATTAACTTAAGGGGCCAACGCACTAGTTTTGCCAATAAAATAATATTACAGCCTACAGGGTGTGAAAATTGAAATGCATAAGGGAACCAAGATACATTCATACCCTATAATTTCCATTTTCCCATAAATTCATAAATAATCTTCTGGAATACAACAGAAAACCTGTTAGTTGATGCAACCACAACTACTCCTGGTGTAGAAGAGGTTGGTTTATTTGAGTCCATCAGTGTAAAGAGTTGGGAGGCAACTCGGACATCTTGCCCCCTTCTGCACAATATGAAATTCAGTAAGCTTGCTGCATACATAAATAAATTCTTTCTAAATTCAAAAAAAAACATCACTAGAGCCACAGGTCCACATTAGCAGATTCTTTTATCTTGGAGGATATATATATATATATACACACACACACACATTATTATTACCAAACTAATTGGATTTTTTTCATGCCTGTGGTCAATTCAAACAAGATGGAACTCAATTATCCTTGTCAAACTAATCAAAATACAAAATGAGCTAACCAGAAGGGGGAACATAACCATGTCCTATATCCACTATAAAGATAAGAAAGGAAGTTAAAATACTGTGCTTGATAAGCACCCGGAAAAAAAATACCATGATTGATATTATAAATTTATCCATAAAAAATGGTATCAAAATGAAACCTACAAACTTTTGATGACACTCTATAGACGTACAAGTTAGAACACATCCTTTCAGATCATGCCAAGGTAAAATGTTGGACAATATATAACTCCTCAAAATAAGTTCAGGAGTGGGGGAAAAGATGATAACAAAGTCAATTGCTATATATTATGCATAGAGTGGAGAGTTCTCTTACAGGAGACTTTTTTCATAGTACATTTTATCTAGTATCATAAAATAGTGAAGACCGTGTTAAGAACTAAATTGATCCTAGTAAAAAGAAGTATGAGACATAAGAAGGAAAGTAAGACAAATACGAAAGTATTCAGCATAAAAGTCATCAATTGTCCCATACTTGGAATCTCGACGAGGACAGAGTGCATCTATTTCATCTATAAAGATAACTGATGACTTGCCCAAAGCCACATGAGATGAAGCATCTGAAAACGCCTCGCGGAGAATTCTCTCACTTTCACCGGCATGTGCTCTATGAACAGAGTGTGGGCTGCATAATACATAAACAGACAAAGAATGACACGCAACAGACTCAGATCATAGAACTTCGGAACACAAGATCCACAAAACTTCAATTCAAAAGACAAGTACCTAATAATTGTCAAATGTGCCCCACATTCCCGAACAACTGCTCGTACCAAACTTGTCTGCAATCACATTCACATTCAGGCATAGATATAACTAATGTTAAATTTATTAAGCAAAGCAAAATGGTAAGTTTGACTCAATATAATCGATTAATCACGTTATATTAGGACATCAAATAATTATCTAAAATAAATTACTTGTGGATGTGGAAAGATAGATGCAACAAACTTGCATATGTCACACCCTAACTGGGGTCTATAACTGGCCAGAACTAGGGACTAGCTCCCTAATCCCAAATCCTCACTTAAACCTGTTCACATGGTGTACTGAAAAATAAACTTTAAACTTCTTGTTCTGACTAAATTTTATGTATGTTCAGACTTCAGACCTTAAATATATACATCATTGCATGCCTTAATCCAAGAAATAAAAATAAAAAATAAAAAACAATTACATGTTTAAAATAATAATAACAATAATAAGATCTACAAAATTTGAATCTTAAGGAACAAGTTGTAAGGACTCAGTGAGTACAAGTTATCTTAACAGCAAATAAATATTTCGACAAACAAAGTTCTAAAATTCACCAAATCAAATTTAAATTGCCGCATAAAACGGCTCTCTAAATATCTGCTTGAACCAAAAAAACAACACTATCGTGTACTTCACGAATTAAATTAAATTAAATTACATAATATTTGATATAAAAAAAAATGTAATGGAAAATAAAGGTTCTATGTTAAATTAACAAAAGAGTGATTTAAAGAATTTACCTTTCCAGTGCCTGGTGGACCATACAGCAACAACCCTCGCGGCCACTGGAAGCAAACCGAGAAAAACACAAATCAAAAGGGAAAAGGTAATCGAGGGTTAGAAAGAACAAGACCCCACATGATTAAAACAAGCAAAAAAAAAAAATGAAGGGCAATGGTAAAAAAACTGAACTTTAAGGCCAAGCTTCTGAGCTTGGCGAGAGTAGTGAAGAGGGAATATGATGAGTTCTCTTAGTGCTTGAAGTGCTTCGGCGTTGCCACCAATGGCTTCCTCAGCCCTCCACTGCTTGTTTTTGCTATCACTGTTATTGCTGCTGCTGCTGCTTTCCATCTGAGTACAAATAGCAGAGAATGAATCGTGTAACGGAAACAACTGGAGCTGTCTTGCGCGAAACGGAGCTTTCGTGCGGCGCTGAGAGGGAAGTGTTCTGATCTGACTTCTGAATAGTTGGTTCTGTTGGGAGTAGCTGGCCCTAGTTGAAGCAGGCCTTTCTGTCTAGTTGGATGTCGGGCCGCTCTCTAATCGTACTCGGCCCACGATCGGATTCATATCACGGTCAAATCCATCGTGACCTGGTTTCTCACATCTGGTTCTTAGCTTTGTGAATTATGATGATGATGTTTGAGAGGATTTTGAATTAGGGTGCGTTTAGAATAGCTTATAAACAGTTTATGAAAATAAACTTATACAAAAAACGTACGAAAATAGTTTCTGATATTTTCATAAGCTCTTTTTAGCTTATTTCAATAAGCTTGCTAGATAAGTTTATTAAAAATTAGCTGTTTTTAGTTTATTTGTAAAAAAAAAAAATTTATTGAATAAGCGTATAATTAAGTTGTTTACCCAAACGCGTTCTAGATGTATGAAACTATCTTTTAATTAAGTCCGAGGTATGAGTGTGATTCAGACCGCTTAGAATTCAGTTAATTCTTTTATTTTTATTTTTGGCTTAATTGCGCTTTTGATTCCCTAAGTATCACGATTGTGCAATTTTGGTCTCATCGGTTCCAATTACGCCAATTGGGTCTCCCGGATATCCCGATTGTGTAATTTTGGTCCTCGAGATTCCAGTTGCGCCAATTAGATCCCCAAAGTATCCTCTTTATTACAATTAGATCCTTAACATCAGTAGCCTACGTGGGACTGATTTGGCACTTAGTGAAGCTGATTTCACAGCTTACGTAACATTCTTATGTGTCATCATTGACACCTCAAACTTGAATGGTCACGTGTACATCACATGAGTATAGGGTTCCACTGTTTCTTTGCAAATAACATTTCTGCATCCTAAGAAATTAGGGTTTCGACCTGTATCTAAAGACAGATTGGATGTCAAAATGTCCCCTACAAAGAAACATCGGACCCCTATACTCATGTGATGTACACATGATGTGAGGTGTCAATAATGTCACATAGTAATGCCATGTAAGCTGCTCAACTAAGTGTCAAATCAGTCTTACGTATGCATTGTAGGCTACTTGCACTAAAAAAATGCCCAATTGTGATATTTGGGGGACCAAAATTGCACAATCATGATACTTGGGAGACCCAATTATCGCAATTGGAACCTAGAGGACTAAAATTGCACAATTGTGATACCTTGAAGACCTAATTGGCTCAATTGGAACCAAGGGGGTCAAAATTGTACCATCGTGATACCTCGGGGATCCAAATTGCTATTAAGCCTTAAATTTTTGTGTACGTCCATTAAAAGTAAAATGAAACAAATGAAAAAAAATACAATATTGATAATTTATTTTATTTAAATATAATATATAAGATATATCTTTATTATATATAAAAGTAAGGTAGTATAGGGTTAACTAAGGATAATTTTGTAGATTGTCTTACGGGCAATTTGGTAAATTCATTAATTATTATTATTAATATATTTTTAAACATCTTAAAGTAGGTAAATAAAACCAATATAAAAGTAAGGTATCTTTATACATAAAAGTAAGGTAGTCTAGGGTTAACTATAGGTAATTTTGTAGATTGTCATAGAGGAAATTATTGATCTTTTTTTCAAACTCTTAAAATAGATAAATAAAACCAATATAAAAGAAATGTATCTTTTTTTAGGAATTCATGCGGGTTTTTGCAATTCAATCTATTGATTTTTTAAGTTAAAGTTTTAAATGTTTCTTTATATCATAGAAATGGTTAATATTTTTAACACTTTCTATTATAACAAAATATTAAATTATCAGTAGTTTTTATTTTGTTATTATTTTAAATTTACAAAGACAATTTACCTTTTCAAATAATTTATTTATCTGTGCATCGTACAAGTATATCGGCTAGTAATAACCAATAAGACATTCTTAATGACGATACCCCAATTTTTTTTTTCCGTTAGGTAGTTTTTCCTTTGGCCTTTTTGCCCATTGTTCATAAAAAATTAAGGTTTAATTGCATTTTTGATCTTCAAGGTATCATGATTATACAATTTTGATCCCTTTGGTTTAGGGATGGCAATGGATAGCTTACCCAATGGGTACCCGCAAAAATTACCCATAATGGGTATGATAATTACACGCACAATGGGTACGGGGGCGAGGACGGGTAATTACCCGCAAGATTTAATGGGTATGGGTGCGGGTACAGGTACCTTAGTACCCACCCCGCCCCATACCCGCATATCTATATATTAATATTTTTAAATTATTTTATATATATATATATATATAAATATTAATATATTAAACTTGGGTTACCTCTTTGGTGATCCAGAACTAATTCCTCAGTGTGAAGGATGCTTTTCATTCGAACCTACCATGTGTAAAATAGATAAAATTGCCTTGTTATTAGACTAGTGAACTTGTTTCTTGTGTAATTGGACCAATTGCCTAGACAATGTTGGAGTGGCTGATGGTCGAAAACTATGCTAATTCATCGGTTTGTTGTGTTATGAAATTATGTGGGTTTCAAATACTGAGATTTACTGTGTGGGTGAAATATATATATATATATATATATATATATATATATATATATATATATATATGTATGTATGTATGTATATTAAATTAAAGCAATTGATTGAATTGAAATGAAAGTTAGCCTATTACTTTCTTATTATTCCTAAGTTCCTAATGTCGTTCAGTTGTTCATCACTTAAGTTCTTATCTTTCCCGAGTTCGTATTATTCCTAGTCCTAACGTAAGACTTTAATAATGTTCTTTTTTGTTATACACTATCATGATATTTTTTTTGAAAACATACTAGAATACTATGCCTTGTTATATACTATTATGATATTTTAGACTTTAATAATGTTTTTATTTATTGATTCATTTTTTTAGTTAATTAAAGTGCGGGTAATGGGTGAGGTATGGGTACTTAGGTACCCGGCGGGTAAGGCTACGGATACTTAAGTTCCTACCCACGCGGGTATGGGTCCGGGCTCGGGTATTTTTTTTAAAACGCGGGTATCAATTCAGGTATCACAATTGTGCAATTTTAATCTTTCGGGTTCCAATTGTGCCAATTAGGTCCTCCAAGTATTATGATTGTGCAATTTTAACGCAAGTAGCCTACGTGGCTCACATGGGACTGATTTGGCACTTAATGAGACCAGTTTGGCAGCTTACATGGCATTACTATGTGGCATTAATTACATCTCACACACTTTAGTGGTCACATGTACATCATGTAAGTATAGAGGTCTAATGTTTCTCTGTAGAGGACATTTATGACATCCAATTCGTCTTTTGATGTAGGTTGAAACCCTAGTTTCTTAAAATGCAGAAATGAAAAATGAAAAAAAATACAAATGATTAACAATGTGATTAATAAATATTTGACAAGTCACACATATGGTGATTTATAATTGATTGATAATGTGAAAAAGTTTACGATAACAATTTACCAAACCTAAACTTCTAAATTAAACCTTCAATGTTATGTATTTATCATTAAATTAAGGATCTTACTAACCAATGTACTAAGAGCATTGGTTATGGAATCAAAATGTATAAATTTTGTATTGAGAATTGTAACTTTTAAACTTTGAAAAAATTAAATACATCAATTTTCAATACATAGTTTCTATCTTCGTTTTCTTAATCAATGTCCGTAGGATACTGATTAACATTTGTCTTAAATTAAATCTTAAATAATATTAAATCAATCTTAAATGACAATAATTATTATTAAAGATCAATTTTTTATATAATCTTAATAGTACTTATAAATTGAAGACTTATATAATGTTGCATATATCTTTAAAAGATTATGTGATGTTTTATGAAGAATTTTATTTTGGGTTGGCAAAGATATTAACCTCAAAATATAGTTTAGGGTTTTAATCTAACGTTGTACTTTTTTTTATAGGTACGAGTTTTAGTCCCCTAATGTTATTTAATAATTTTTATATTATTCGATGAATTTCATGTGAGATCTATTAAATTATGTGGACTCACTCTTTATTCAGTGGATCACATATGAAATTCATCCAATAATAAAGAATGTGTTGGAGAGAGTGCAATAAAAAATATGTTGCTAGCATTGCTGATGTTATCGGAAAAAGTTTCGATTTAGGTTCAATCAGTTCAACCGGATGATCTAATCAGATGATATATAACAAAAAATTTCTCCTAAGTTATAACATTCAATACTTATATAATATTATAATTATTGAAAGTTAAAACAATATATTAAAAATTGAACTTTCCATCTTTATAATATAATATAATAATATTATTAAAAAGTTTATAACTTTATACGTTTTAACTTTTAACTTTGTGATGATCTGGAATAAAGGATTAGCCAACAGATTAAGTTTTCCTTTTTTTTTTCCCACTTTTTTCTGTTTTAAAATTTTGATTTTTTTAGTAGAAATCGGTCAGATTCGATTTAATCCAATCCAACCGGATTTTGGACCGCTTTTAACGATTTAAAATGATCTAACCACAAAAACGTTTTTGACCCCTGATCAGGAACAGACAAGAGTCTTATTCACGATTCAAACGGTCCTATCCGATTTTCATAACCTTGCTTGAGATAATCCTGAGTCATATCTTTTAACCACCTCCTGGTTCCCTCTGATCCTACCTAGGTCCCGTTTGAGTAAACAACTTATTTAAACGCTTATATTAGAAGGACTTATGTGAAATACTTTTATGCATTAAACTCCTTTTAAATTAAGTTATTTAGTGTTTGGATATATACTCGAAGAAATGCTTTTAAAATCTATAAACTTGAGAAAGAAAGATGGAATGGTTGGTTTTGACGTAATTTCAAATTATTATGGGGATATAGTTGTCTTTTAAAATATGAAAACAATTTCTTGCATAAGCTTCCACACAAGATTTTCCAATAAGCTAAAACAATTGGCTTCTCAAATAAGTTAAAAACAACTTCTGGGGGTTGATAAGTTACTTATTTAAGCTTATCCAAATCCTATTTTTTTTTATAAAAACACTTATATTAGCAGAAAATCTCTAATAAGTTGTAAGCCGTACTATCCAAACGGAACATTAATAGCTCTCCTATTGATGGGGGGCGAATTTGAGAATTTGTAAGTTCAATATGGGTAACTTTTTTTTTTACAACGTTAGTAATAAGTTGTAGTTTATGCTTTTATACAAATCATAATCATAATTACCTCACCACTAGCTCAATTCTTAATACCTTTCGAGTAACTTTATTTGTAAAACTAACATTGCTCCTCATAATAAGGCCCAAAAATAATTTGGAACATTATTGACATCTAAAGTCTAACCTAAATAAGAGAAAGAAGAATCCATAAAAAAAAAAAAAAAGAAGAGAAAGAATAGCCATCATGCCAAATGTAAGTATGCAACCATGTAAGATGTGAATGCAAATAGAGCAAACTACTACAAAATGTTTCAAAAATATTAGAAATGTTTAAATAAAATTCAATGTGATGATATCTCTGATACTCTTTATAATTTTGGGGGTAAAGTTATTCTGACACAATTGGAATACGTCATCTCAATTAAATAAATTACCAAAACTCTTATAATATTTTTACCATCTAATTGAGTCACCTAAGTAGAATAAAAATTATCTTGCGGCCCACAGAATTTACCTTTTACATATGTTGAAGATATATATAAATTGAATTAATTATGAAATAGTTTATTTGTTATACTCTGGCACTCTAAAGCATTTTTTAAAAAGACATTTAATCATAAGTTATTATATCAATAATAAAATTTGACTCGTATCCTAATTATCTTAAAAGTTATTCATACATGATTGGTAATTGATTGATAATGTAAATTTTTTTTACACTTTATATTACCAACGCATAACAATTAAACTCCTTTTTTTAATATGAGTTTGATTGTTATATATTATTAGTGTAAAGTTTTTTACACTAATAATCAATCAGAAATCATGATATGGATGAATTTTAAGATAATTAAAATAAGAGTCAAAAATTTTAATTTATATGATAATTTTTAATTAATTAACTATATAAAAAAAATTTCATTAACAATACATATCAATTAAATCATTATAATATTTCTTGATTCTACAAAAAGATTATAACACGCCATTGTAATTCAAATATTGCGTCAGTGAAGAAAATTATTTTTTTATTCCAAACAAACCTGAAGAAAGACGACACGTGCTCGTAAGACGTAAGCACATCGTCTCAAAGCGACGCCGAAGGGTCGTTCTCATCGGTTGGTGATTGATGTAGGGTGCTAGAGTGCATTCCCCTCACCCATGCTGACACGTGTCGTCCTCTACTTGTTCATACACGTTGCATCCCTACGTACACCAGTGCTTTTGCAGGTCCTTTTTTGAACCCTTTTCTTAATACTTTTTATTTTTCTATTATTTTAAAAAAGTGCAACTTGTTGAGTGGGTCCCACCTCCATGATGATCCTTTCTTTCTCATGGTATGTATTGGGACCACGTGAGACATGTCTCGGTGTCTCACGCTCCTCTTTCTTGAATGAATACCTCATCGGTCACCGACAACTCCTGTTACAAGTGACTTTGAGTATTTTTAATGATAAAATTTTATAAAATTTATTTTAAATTTTTAAATAGATTCATATATATCAATTTAAATTTATAATATTTATTTAATTTTTATTTTAATGGGAGTTTCTATTGTTAAGTTTCTTCACTTCTCTCTTTCTTCAATATCCAATATTCTCTCTCTCATTTTTACATTATCAAATGTAAAAAAATAATATTTAAATACTATAGAACTCTTTTTTTAGGTTTCTTAGATAAGAAACCCATTTTAAATTTAAGAAACCTAAAATCATATATCACATATTATAATAATATTTTATTCTTAAAAAATCCCTATAAAACTCTCATTAAAGATGTTCTTAATGAACTTTTCATCGTTGACTTAATTAATTTTGTTCGGTGGTTCCTTTTTTAGTTTGACCCATCTTGGGTTAATGGCCATTTTGAGCCCTTTGATTTTTTAATGAATCACCTTAATGTTAGGAAATAAAAAAAAATAAGATTATTATAAAATTAAAATTAGAATTCTCCGTACATAAATTACATCACTTCATCATGAAAATTTGTTTTTATTTTAAATTATGTCCTTAAAACAATGATTAGTATTTCCCTTTTTAATTAACAAAATCAATTCTATCTTATTATATTCTTATATAAACTTAATTACACCCTCACTTTTATAATATTTATTATTTTAAAACAAATATTATATTTTATGTCATTTTAAAAATTCTAAAAGTATGTTCAAATAATAATATATTCCAAACATGCTAATACTTATCACACTAATTGGTTCAAAGAGGGGACTGAAGAGAAAATAATTTTTGTTTTTACTCTCCTTATCTAGTTTGCAAGGGGAGAGAAGGGAAAATAAAACTATTTTACTATCATAACTTGTTCTAGGTCGTGATATGGAACAAGGGCCAAACAAGGCCAACCATTATCCTGGGCAGACAAAAGCCCAAAACCAAGAAACCAAGACATTCCGAGAAATGACTGACACCCAACCACCAGTCACTCCCAATAGGCCAAATATATTTGAGGCTCATTCAGTATGGAAGCCTATTAATACAAGGAGTAACTTCCTCATTCAAACATTCATACTTTCACTTTCACCTTCTCTACTTTCATACTTTGATATCTGTAACCCCTTTGTTGACTTAGGCAACAGAGTGTCTTTGTAGGTACACCCTTCCCTGTTCATCGGAGATCAAACACAAAGGTTAGTCATCAGTACTCGACCAAAGTTCTAAGCAAGGAACTCAATTCCACCTAATTATAGGAGACCAATGGACCCCAAAAGTCCAACACAGAACATCCAAAATGGAAGTGATGAATGAAGGAAAGCATATGACAATGCACTCGAAGGACTTGCAGCGATAAAGCAAAACTTTAATTTGACAATATCTAGTCCTAGGCCAAGCACCATAAATAATATTTGTAGAGGCTTCAAATAGGTTGTTGTGGTCATCTTTGGTCGCCCTGTAGTTATACAACCATATATTGACATAATTGAAGCCCTTCTTATTGCTTGGCTTCCAAATACTGAGGTCAAGGTGTAATTGATGTCCTTTTTAGTTATTATGGGTTCACTGGCAAGCTTCCAAGGACATGATTCAAGACCATTGATTAGTTACCAATGAATGTTTGAGATCTTCCTTATGGCCCCTTTTTCCCATTTGGATTTGGTCTTATAATCAAACCCAACAGTGCCACATAGGAACTCAACTTACATGTGCCATTTTTCATTATCTAGTATTTCCAAGTTTAAATAATTTCATTTTCTTATCATGTTTGTTTTCTAATGTTTTTCTTTTTTTCGAAGAAAAATAAAATATTATCATCCATAATCTTTCTAGAAAGATTTAAGTTTGTCATATAAAGCTCAGAGTTTCGAAAATTTTAAGCGTTGGGATGCTCAGATTTTTTAAGTAATTTGTAATAGCATCGATTCTTAAACAACTTATAATGCCAAATCCCTTCAATTCCAAGTTATAGTTCGTATGGCTTGAAATTCATGGATTTTTCCTCTCTTTTTTTGGGTAGAAATTGATGGGATTCTTTTTCTCCTTCTAAACATGGGGCCTTAATTTTGCAACCCAAGTAATGCCTTCCATGGTTTCTTTCGACCTTTGTCAAGTACGTTGAAAGAAAAAAGTTGGGGAGAAGAGAGAGATGAGAGGAAACTTGGGATGTTTGAGTATGAGAGTTTGAAAAGTTAGACTGGATTTGAGTTTCTTTTTCAAAGGGTGAATGGGTGGGTGAGAGAGAAGATAGAAATAAAAATGGAATGAGAGAAGATAGAAAGAAAGTGGTGAGAAAAACAGTGAATTTTAAGGATTGTATGACGTGAGAGAAACATGAAAGAAAGTGAAGAAAAAGAAATGTTATATCCTCTCTTTTTGGTAGGATAGAAGGGGGAAATAAAGAAAATGTGTTTTTATTGAATAGAGAATTATGCCCCTATATATCAACCATAATAATAACTGTTTATTGTGAATGGAGACAAGAGTATTTATGGAATGAGCAAAAATGAGCTTCATAAATATATTTGTATGAATTATGTTATATTAATAAAAATATTTTGTAATTAATATTAATTAAAAAATTTAAGCAATGTTAGATGAGAGTAGGAAGAAGGGTAGATTAGTCAAGGATGAATTTTCTTCTCTCCATTTCGACGCTTTTGATTTGTTAGGAAAGAGAGAAGATAGAAAGAAACAATGTAGATAGTACGAAAATGATGAGAAAAAGAATGAATTTTAGGGGTTTTGTTGCATGAAAGAAAGTGAAAAGAAATAATATAAGTTTTTCTTGAATATGCTATTATGCCCCTATTGATAGGAGAGAGTTGCTAGTAAATGAGTGATAAATATTCATTTCACAAGACTTCATCTATTTCTTCCTCACTTTCTTCATATAACAAAAGAGAAAGAATTTGACGTGAGTCCCACCATATATTTTTTCTATCCTCTCTCTTTCTCTCATCAACCAAACGAGAGAAAAGTGAAAAATTCCTCTACTTTCTCTCTTTCCATTTTATTTCCTTCCTTATTCACCCTAACCAAACAAAGGCTTTCTTCCCACTAGAGAAGAAAAAAGTTTTGGTATGGGTCGACATAAGTTTTCTCCCTCTTCTAAACCAAACAAGAGAAAAATGAATTTTCTCTCTATATTCGCTCCTCACTCAACTTCTATCCAACCAAACAAAGTGTTAGTGGGAGTGAGGAAGAGATATGTAAGGGCAATTTCGGAATTAAAAATAACTAAAGATAATTGAGTCTCGACAACTTATAAATTTTAAGTCATTCTTCCTCCCTTTCAAATATCTCAATTTTAGAGGGAGGCAAAAATGGGAGGCAAGGGATTTTAATTCTCTTATTTTCTCTCATCTCCAATCAAACATATGGTATGTGTTCGAATTTTAGACTGCAAAAAGTATATACATATATATAATATATATATTCTCTTGTGGATTGTCGGGCCCACTATCTTCTGTAGTCGGATAGAACTGATATTCTCGCTTGTGCTTTGGTCGGGCTCTGTGGCCTTTGTGTTTGATCTCCATGGTCGGTTGCTCCGGTGCATGACAAAGGATACCTTCAAAGACATTTTGATGCTTAAGTTGGGAAAGTTGTTACAGGTATTGAAATTGTAAGAATAAGTGTGGAAGTGTAGAGTATGAACGAAAAAATGAATGAATGGTACTCCTTGTACTTATAGGCTTCCACGCTGAGTGGACCTTTGATCGTGATTGACATATTAAGAGTAAAAATCCACCCAATTAAAAATAAATATTTAAATATTAAAAGTGATTTTTTTTATATATTTTTCTTTAAAAAAAATCTAAACAAACCCGCTGATGCGGTCCACTTTTACTATTTCTAGGTTTCTACCTAATAACTCACTTTTAAAAAAAAATCACGTTTCGTAAGGAAAAGAAAATATTTCCTTTAAAAATACATACTTTTATGTATTTAACACATTAATTGTTAAGTTTTGGTATTAACAACATATCCTCTTTGGCTTTGTTTATTGGGATGCGAATGGATACGGTTAGGAGTGGCAAATTGGGTTGTGACCCACAGTCAACCCGTTAACTCGCCAAAATTTGATGAGGTGGGTTGAGATCCTCAACCCACTAACCCATTTTGATCCGTCCCACTTAACTCACTCGAAAACGGATCGGTGGCAGGTCGATGACAGGTTGGCCCGCCAACCCGCTAGATTAAAAAATAATTTTTTTATTAATTTATTAATTATTTAACATTATTTAATTTAATTTTATTGTTACTTGGAATTATTTCATACTAAAAAAATAATGTATTTACTTTTGTAACACGAATTGTATGGCATAAGATAAGATTATTCTAATTTTTTAATAATAATTTAATAAAGGCTATGAAGATTGCCAAAAAAAAAAAAAAGAAATGTACGATTTTTCATTTCTTTCATTTTTATAGCTGGTCAATCCGTCAACCTGCTAACCCAATTTACATTTTTATGTGTTTGACGGACCAACCCGCCAACCCACCATTAGGCGGGATGGGTTGGGAGATTCAACCCATACCACTAAAACGGGTTGGCCTGCCCCACCACGTTTTGGGTGGGTTAATGATGGTGCGGGGTGGCGTGGGTTGGCCTACTTTGCCATCCCTAGATACGCCATAGGTATGGTACTATAGTATCTGCTCCTATATCTGCATTTTAGAAAAATATTCACGGTCTCATACTCACGTGAGTAACAACTTTAATACTTGTACTCTTATCTGCTGGGTATCTAAATACTCATACCCGCACCCATTATCCCCACTTTAATGCAATAAATTTGTGGATTTTGAAAAGAGCATAACGCATTTGTACCGTTAAAATAGGAGAACAAAAATATGTAATACAAATTATGTCGTTATAGTATGTTTTCACATCACAAATATACATAATGATGTATCTAAGACTGAAATGCAAATATCTTTGATAAAAAATATCCAATATTCTCCAAAATATTTAGTAAATATTACTATAAACTTATGGAACAACTAATTCATAAACTTGGAAGCCCTGAGGTGACATTCTCCGAAATCTGCTAAAAATGATACATTATATTAATTAGTTGTAATTTGTATAGTCAAAATCAACAACAGATAGAGGAGAGTTGTAATTGTAATATGTCAAATGAAGAGTGGAAAGAGACCGAGAGTTGTAGAAAGGAGAGTCTTGGTGAGTGACATAAATTGCGAAACCCGTACGACCAAAACGAAGATGAATGAAAAGGAGAACCCAAATCTAAAGTTACGACAGAAAGGAATAAGGAAACTAGTTAACTATTTTAAAGTTTTTTTATAATTTTAAATTTAATATCATAAAGGCAAAATAGGTTGGTTGGTCCTATAAATTTATTTAAATTTTCACATCGGTCTCATAAGTTTTTTTTTTTTTTTTAAATTGGTCCTACACGTTATGTTTCATTTCCATGTTAGTCCTTTTCGTCAATTTCGACCTTACGACGTCAGATCAAGAGCCACATGCAGCACTAATATCCTAGCCACACCAGCTCAAAACTAACGACGTTAGATCGAAATTGACGGAAAGGACTATCGTGTAATCGGAATATAATATGTAGGACTAATTTGAAAAAAAAAAAACTTATGGGACCGATATGAAAATTTAAATAAATGTATAGGATCAATAAACCTATATATATATATATATATATATATATATATATATATATATATATATATATATATATATATATATATATATATGAGTCCTTCTCTCTGCTATTAGAAAAAATCAATATTGAAGAGGGATTGGACTCCCTTTATTTTTATACATACTAGCGGCAAGACATGCATTGTCGTGTCTATCTGGCGGCGGCGTTTTTTTTTTTTTTTTTTTGTTGCGGTTATTTTCGTTTGGTATTCTATTTGCTATTTTGGCATTCTGAGTAAGTAAGTGTGTATGCTTGATCACTATTTTGACGTTTTCAGTGTGTGCATTGTGTTGTTTGGGTATTCTATTTGTTATTTTGGCATTCTGAGTAAACGCGTATGCTTAATTGATTATTGTATACACACATATTAATATGTTAAATAAAGTGATGTTACACATAATTGTAAACATGTAGAAAATGAAAAAGTAAACTAAAATACAACCAAAAAACAAAGTATTATTTATTTATTAAATATTATTGATTTGCCAGCATCCTATCCCGTTAATTGGGAGACCAAACATTGACGGCATTTCAGGAGCATTTTTATTTCCCTTCATTTATAAAAATAAATTTAATTTCTCATTATTTGTAATTAACCAATAATAAAACATACCAATAAAATAAACTAATAATAACTTGGAATAATTGTTTACCCTGTGATGAGCGCTTACTCATTAAGGACGACAATATAGCAGTTTTACAAGCCATATCATTTTGCAATATTAACACTACTACATGACACTAATTCTAATTAAATGAAATATTAATTAATTAATTCAGTTCACCAAAAAGAAAAGAAGAAAAATGTTATGCCAAATTTATAATTGGGAATCGGTCAAGTATTGTTGCCGAAATGATTCCAACCTTTTGCAGCATAGAACGTGATTTCAAATATATAGGATTTGGTCCTTTTGGAAATGAATCATCTAAATTACAAGATAAAGATGAGAAAGAAAAACACGTTCCATGCTGCAAAAGGTTGGAATCATTTGAGTAACAACACTTGATCGATTCCCAATTATAAATTTGACATAATATTTTTCTTCTTTTCTTTTTGGTGAACTGAATTAATTAATATTTCATTTAGAATCAGTTTAATGTGTGGTAGTGGCGTTAATATTGCAGAAGGATATGGGCTGTAAAACTTATATGTTGTCATCCTTAATGAGTAAGCTCTCATTACAAGATAAATAACTATTTCAAGTTATTATTGGTTTATTTTATTGGTTAATGTAAATAATGAGAAATTAAATTTATTTTTATAAATGAAAGGAAATAAAAATGCTCCTGAAATGTCAATGTTTGGTCTCACAATTAACCCAGATAAGATGATGACAAATCAATAATCAATAATATCTTATAAATAAATAATACTTTTTTTGGGTTTTATTTTAGTTTACATAATAACATGTTTACAATTATGTGTAACACTATTTTATATAACATATTAATATATGTGTATACAATAATCAATCAAGCATATATGTTTACTCAGAAAACCAAAGTAGCAAATAGAATACCCAAACAACACAATTCACACGCTGAAAACGTCAAAATAGTGATCAAGCATACACATTTACTCAGAACCCCAAAATAGCAAATATAATACCCAAACAAAAATAATCGCAGAAAAAAAAAAAAAAGGACGCGGCAAGCCTCTCTTGCCCCTAGTGGAGATATAAATGCGGACACCAAAATTCAAACATTGTCTTTATCTATTAGTATGCTAATTCTTATCCAAATAATTGTTTTTTATAGTAAAAGTTATTTTTTAGTAGAAGCTTGTATGTTTGGGTAAACTGATTAAATTTAAGAACAACTGTTTTTATGCGAAAAAAAATTATTTTTAGAAAAGCTAAAAGTTTGAAGCTTTTTTATAAAGTTATTAGATTATTTTGGAACCAATAACATTCTTCATATTTCATTCCTACAAAACTAACTAACTACCAAATAAATATTATTAAATTATAAAAATAATTTCATACCTTTTTTAGTATTTTACTATGGTGAATTTTTCGGTACTTCAATGGTAACTTTACCCTTCTTAGGTGGTCCAATCAGATTGTGAGAACTATTTGACTTGACTCACTATTATGATCCGATTAATTAAGATGACGCATTCTGGTTGGATAGGATAAATTTTACCCTAACATTATTGGGGATACCATAAAAGACATCAATATTATATTTAAGTGATTTTTTTTATAATCCAAATGAAATAGATTATTCTTTAATAATTTTTCAACAAACACATTTAAATATAATACTAATTATATTGATTATCGATTATCCATATAATCAATTATTGGAATAATAAAATTTTCACAATTGATCGAAAGACACACACTAAATTTAGGTGATGGGGTACAGCTAACGAATAAAAAACATTGCTTGGCCAATGGCAGTAAACTTGACCATTTGTTGAAAGTGGCAAAGGTAGATCCCCACCACGAAGATGCCACACGTCCAAGACGGAAACCAATGAACGCCTCATCGACCGTAGGGATTCTATCCATTTAAGAAATGAAAATATCTATTATTAAAATTTTAAAATAATAAATATATGGAGGGATTATATATATATATATATATATATATATATATATATTTATTTAAAAAAAATTTATAAATAGACAAAAATAAAAAAATAAAAAATGAAAAGCATCTTTTTATCCGAGCAACACGAGGACATAAGGAAAAATACCTACATTAATAGAGTCACGTTGACTGGTAGACTACTGATTAAGAACTGAAAATATATTTTTTATTAAAAATATAATAAATTTAAATTCGACATGCACGGTTGAAAACTAACCTCGGGAAGAAACTATTATCTTTTAGGAGTCGATATATCCTCTTCCAATAAATATTTTTTTTTATATATAATGATCAGGGATCGAAATCCTAATTACATATTTAAGGGACCTGAATAGCAGTTACTCGTGTCATACCATGTTGATATTTAATTACAATATAATGTAAGTATAAAAAAATTTAAATTTTATAATAACGATATTAAAAGTAATATATAAGGTTATGTGCGATTGGTTGTAGTATAAAAAACTTTACAATATCAACATATCAAAATTGAACTCAAATGTAATTTTTAAATTTTTAATATATTAAATATTTTATTTTTTTATATAAATTTTTATTGTTAATTCTTTATTAGTATACTAAAGTAAAAACATTGATTAGCATTTTCATATAAAGTACACTCAAATTAAGTTTATAAGTTCAATGAATTATCAACACAATTAATTATATTAGTTTATTATAATGTTATATAACATATTAATATGAATTGCTCATGTAGTTTAAGGTGAAGATTGAAGAGTGACAATTAAATGAGTTTCTCTTTAAAATAATAATTTTTAAATTTAAAGTTAAGACATTATAAGTAACGTTCACTTAAAATATAATTTACTTCTTATAGACTTAAAGACTATTGAGTTAATTTATTATATTTAATTAATAAATTAACATGTTTCAATAAAATATTGTTCGGTACAGCTAACTTAAATAATTGCAAGAGTTTAATTTTGTGTGTGTACATAAATATATCTCCAATTGATAATCGGAAACTAATCCCTACTGAGACGTAAAGATTATTATAGTGAATTTTACCTTTCTAAACAAAGTTTATTTCATACACATGAGAGAAACGAATTTCTAATAATATGCTTAATGAATGCAATTATCTACAAATTGCATTGAGGTTATTGGTTGCAAGAGTTTAATTTAGTGATATACAAATATTAATCAGTGTTCTATAATCACTAGTTAAGAAATTAAAGAAAAGGTAAATATTCTTTAGAAATGTGATGTATTTAATATATTAGAAATAATATATTTAGTTTCGTAATATAAAATTATTTTTTTTATGTTGTAACCAATAGATAAAAATTAACCTATATCCTTAGGCACCTGTTAAGAAATAATAAATAAATAATTTTTTATTAAAAAATTTATGTATTCATTATATTGAAATGATGTATTAATTTTTCACTAAAAATTTAAACTATTTTGTCGCTTAACTTATACTCTTAAAATACTGATTTGAGAAGGGAAATACTAACCAATATTTTAAGAGCATCTCCAACGGTACAACTCCATGGAGTTGCTTAACATCCAATTTTATGGGCACCATCATGCAACATCGCTTTTTAATTTTAATTATACTAATTTAAGCAACTTTCAGCTCTAAAAACGTAATTCTGAAAAGTTAACTAAATGATATCATAAGTTATCTTACTTTTTCTCTAACTTATTTTCATTATTTTCTATGATTTTTTATTGTGTATTTATATAAAAACTAATTGCTTATAAAAGCAATCTATTCTTACATGTAAATGTCACGATATCTTACTCTACTGATACAATCGAGTGGGAACCAATTATTATTTTCAAAAACTAGTTAAGAACCTCCCATTGGAGTTGTTAGGAAGAATGATAATTAAATGAGATTCTCTTTAAAATAATAATTTTTAAATTTAAAGTTAAGAATTGTAAGTAACGTTCACTTAAAATATAATTTTTTCTGTAATCAACTTAAAATATAATTTACTTCTTATAGACTTAAATACTATGGGGTTAATTTATTATATTTAATTTAATAAATAAATTAAGGATTAGACTCGTCTAAAACGAGTAATAATATAAAGTGATAAAGTAAGGTTGTTTTCATCCTTAATTAGCTAAAGTGAGTTGAGATTTCAATGCTTTTTAACAAATCAATAATAGATACATCCTTATTTCTCACTTTATACTTTTGTTCACTTTAGAGAAGTTTTATTGATAAATTAACATTTTTCAATAAAATATTGTTCAGTACACCTAACTTAAATAATTGCAAGAGTTTATTTATTTTTTTTTGTACCCAAGGGTATTCTCCAATCGATATTTACAGACCAATCCTTTCGAGGCGTAGAGATCACCGAAATAAGTTTTACCTCTCCAAACAAAACTTTTTCCATACGCACTGTAGAAATCAAACCTCTAACAATATACTTAAGGAACCCAACTATCTGTCAAATGTATTAGACCTTGTTGGTTGCAAAAGTTTAATTTAGCAACAGACAAATATTAACCAGTGTCATATAAATTACTATTTAAGAAATTAAAGAAAATATAATTGTTTAGGTGAATTCTTACATACCCAAAAAAACATATGGGTAAAATTTTATACTGCTTAGGTAATCCAATTAGATGATGAGAACCATTTGACATGACCTACTAATTTGATTAATTTAATTGAGATGATACATTCTGATTGGACAGGGTAACTTTTATCCTTCCGCTTTCTAGGTATCGGAGAATTCACCAATTTTTTATAGAAGTGTGATATATTTAATATATGAGAAATGATATATTTAATTTCCTAATGCAAAAGTATATTTTTTTATTTTGTAACCAACATATAAATATTAACCAATATCCTTAGACATCGGTTAAGAAATAATAAATAAATAATTTTTTATTAAAAAATAATGTATTTATTATATTGAAATGATATATTAATTTTCCATTATCAATTTAATTTTTTTGTCACTTAACTTATACTCTTAAAATACATAGCAAGACCCATATCTATATTTGGTAAGAAGATCTTTAATGTTAATTGAGTTGCATTTTGGGAAGAGAAATGCTAACTAATGTTCTAATAATATTTTCAATGATGCAACTCAATGGAGTTGCTTAACATCCCATTTTATGGATCTCACCATACCACATCACAACTTTTTAGTTATACTACTTTAAACAATTTCCTCCTCTAATGATGCAACTCTAAAAAGTCCACCAAACGGATCCACAAGTTACCCACTTTTTCTCTAACTTATTTTTCTCTCTTTTATATGATTTTTATCGTGTTCTTATATAAGAATTAGTTGTTTATAAAAGCATATATTCTTACACGTGAATATCACATCATCTTATTCTAGTGATGTAACCCAGAAAGAGCCATTGGAGTTGCTCTAAAAAGTGATAATTAAATGAGAATGTCTTTAAAATAATAATTTTTTAAAAAGTTAATACATTATAAGCGGAGTTTAATTGCTATGTATTGTCAGTGTAAAGTTTTTTACACTGTCAACCAATCAGAAATCATGGTATGAGTGACTTTTAAGATAGTTAGGATAAGAGTCAAACATTTTAGCTTAGGTGACAATTTCTTATTAATTGATAGTATAAAAAATCTTTACACTGACAATATATACCAATTAAATCCTTATAAATAACCTTTACTTAAAATATATTTTACTTCTTATAGACTTAAACACTATTGTGCTAATTTATTATATTTAATAAATAAATTAACATGTTTCAATAAAATATTGTCTAGTACATCTAACTTAAATAAGAAATTAATTAAGAGTTTAATTGCTTATAAATTATAATATAAGTAACGTTTAAGGTTGGTAGGATAAGAATTAAATATTTTTAATGATGTAACAATTTGAAATTAATTGACAATGTAAAAAATATTTACACTGACTATGCATATCAATTTTTTTTTTATTTCCTAAATTATTCTTCGCGCGCAACTACAGAGACTAATCCCCTGAGGTACTGAAAGCCATTTAAGGGTTGGCCTCTTCCAATCAAACTTTCTTCATACACAAGAGTCAGGAATCAAATTCCTGACCATTTGCTTAAGAAATTCAAGTTCGTTACCACTCGAATCAATCACATATTGGTACTATCCATATCAATTAAACCCATTAAATAAAATTGAAAGTTTTATAAAAATGTGACGCATTTATTTTATCTAGTTTCCTAATAAAAAAAAAATATAATTTTTTTTGTAACAAATAGACAAATGTTAGCCAACAATACACCTCTTTTTTGTCGTTGAGAAGCCAACAATACGCTTTGACATCAATTATATTTTAATATAAAAAATGATGTATTTATTATATTTATTAAACGATGTATTTAATTTTCTAGTTAAAGTTCAGTTATTTTATTTCTTAACTTATACTATTAAAATTTACTAATAAGGTCTCACATAGTTAGTAGATAACTGCTTCCTTAAGCATGATATCGAAGGTTCAATTCCTTTCAATATATTGAAAAAACTTTATCAAAAAAGATAAAATTCATTTTAATGATCTTTTATGTCTTCACCTATGCTAGATGATAGTCATAGTGCATAAAAAATACTATTAATATTTGAAGTTTAAATCTTGGGAGTGGAGATTTTATTTTTATTTTCTTGCTTTTACTAATGGTCAAAATTTTCAATATATCACTGTTTTAATTTTTATTTTTCAAACTACTACCCTTTTCAAATTATATATTAAACTACCATCATTTTCAATAACATTGAGAAGTTCTCTTTGGTGGCTACGACTTTTCAACATGATTTGGGGAAATTTTTTTGTCACACCCAGTTGGTAAGTCTAGTTCTTCAACCACGACTTCTCAACGTAGGTTTCAATTTGGGAAATTTTTTTTGTTACACCCAGTTGGGAAGTATGGTTCTTCACCCGTCTAAACCTTCGTTAATCTAATGACTTTCACACGTCTAAGTTTTCATGCTTTCACCCGTCTAAGTCTTCGTTCGTCTGATGAAGGGTGAAGGCTTTAGCTTAGACGGGTAAAAGCTTCATTAGACGGTTGAAAGCTTAGACGGATGAAAGTCATCAGAAGAACGAAGGCTTAGACAGGTGAAAGCATGAAAGCTTAGACGGGTGAAAGCTTCATTAGATGGTTGAAAGCTTAGACAGGTGAAAGCATGAAAGCTTAGATAAGTGAAAGCTTCATTAGACGGGTGAAAGCTTAGACAGGTGAAAGTCATCAGGAAAATGAAGGCTTAGATGGGTGAAAGCATGAAAGCTTAGACGGGTGAAAGTTTCATTAGACAGGTGAAAGTCATCAGACGAACGAAGGCTTAGACGGGTGAAAGCATGAAAGCTTAGACGGATGAAAAACCAGACTTCCCAACTGGGTGTGACAAAAAATTTTTTCCAAATTAAAATTGACGTTGAGAAGTCCTGGTTGAAGAACCATACTTCTCAACTAATCGTGACAATTTTTTTTTCCCAAATCATGTTGTGAAGTCGTGCCCTCAAAAGGATATATAATTTGAAAATGATGATAATTTGATACATAATTTGAAAATGATGATAGTTTAAAAAATAAAAACTGAAACAGTGATATTCTGATAAATTTGTCCTTACTAATGATGGATTAGGATTTTGTTTTTTATAAGGATTTAATTGGTATATACTGTCAGTGTAAAGATTTTTTACAAAGACAACAATCAAAAATTGCGACATAAACTAAAATATTTGATTTTTATCCTAACTACCTTGAAAGTTATATCTATCATAATTTCTAATTGATTGTCAGTATAAAAAATTTTATCTCGACAATACATAACAATTAAATTTTTTTTTATAATCATAAAAAAATAAGAAATTTTCTATGATCTTGGATTTTGTAGAGGATGGGATGGAGTAATTGTTCAGACTCTCTAGTAGCAACATTAAAGCCCACGCGTCCCCTTATCGAGTCCCATATTTAACCGACACGTGGCGACTGAACCCTCCCTTTACATTGTCACGACACGTGTTCCCGCAGAGACAAGTTGTTGACAGCGACCCACAAAACAAAAGCAGAAACATTTTGCAGTGAAAAATCGTGTCAGTCGCACCACGTGTCACCAAACACACCCTCCCATGATCTCCACTTGTCTCTTCCATCCACACTCTTGTTGTCACATCCCAGGGGTATTCTCGTCATCCCATAAATATTATCATTCATTCCCTCTTCAACTCCTTCTTTCATTCTCTCTTCCGTTTCTTTTCTTTCCGTTTTTTTCCTTCTGGGTCGCATCCCTCTGTTCTGTCAAAGCAAAAGGGTACAAAAAAAACGCAACTTTTCGCAGGGATTGCTTCCTTTTTTTGCTGAAATTCATTAAATTCCATTCAATTCAAGATTATTTTTTTACAAATTCATTTAATACCCAAGTTAAAAAAATCCTTTTTTTTTTTTGCGATCTGTGTTGGTTGCTCATGGTTGGCTTCATGGGTTTTGCTGTTACTGATTTGAATCAATCACCATTCATCACCCATCACAAAAGCCTTGTTTCTTTGTATATATATATATATATGTTATGTGTGTGTGTTGGAACAGTAGTTAGCTTATGATGTTTAAATTTCTCTTAAGCATTGATGGATAATCATCATCATCATCATCATGATGATCATGATCATAATCCTGTACATGTGAAGTGGGAGAATCACCCTAGAGATCTGCTTCAGAGATTCAACATGTCAAGTGGTGGTGGTGGTGACGATAACACACAGATACAACAATCTCAACATGAAGTGCATCATCATAATCAGCAACATCATAATCTTTACCATCGTCAGCAACAACGACAAGAAGAAGAGAAGCATGATGAAGAGGAGGAGGAGATTGAACTGAACCTTGGTCTCTCTTTAGGTGGAAGATTTGGGGTGGACAAGCATGCCAATAAGAACAAGAAGCTCTTGCGCTCTTCCTCCGTTGTGGGGACAATGCTCTTACCTCGTGAGGACGAGGCCGCGGCGTCGCTATCTCCGATGATGGCAGCGGGGCCGCACCTTGCTCTCACGAGGACGTCGTCGCTGCCGACCGAGACGGAAGAGGAGTGGCGGAAGAGGAAGGAATTGCAGATGCTGCGGCGGTTGGAGGCCAAGAGGAGGAGGTCGGAGAAGCAGAGAGTTTCCAAGATGGAGAGAGAAGGTTCTGCCGGCGGCGGTCTGGAGGAAGTGGAGAGTGCAGGTGCAGCAACAATGGGGTTGAATAGGTTTGGTGGTGGTTCTTCAACGGTGGCGCCACCACCTTTTGGGTTGCCGAGTTGGGGTTTGGGGTCAAAGCAAGCGGTTCTTGGTGATGTGTTGGGGAAAGGGAAGGTTAGTGGTGTTGGTTTTCAAGGATTGTTTGCACAGCCATCTTCTCAGGGTTCAGCTGATTCACTAGGTGGAAGCTCATCTTCAATGTCTGAAATGGAGAGCAAGCCTTTTCTAGGTAATTATGAGTTTCCGCTTGTTTGGATTATCTTCTTGCCTTATAACAGTAGTACTTTTTGTTTTAGTTGTTTAATTAGTTTCCTTAGATGTTTGATGTTGACTGTTGTTTGAGGTTATGCTTTGCTTTTGGTTTTTATGGTAGTGTTCTGAATTTGGATTCACTACTGTCAGAAAACCCACTTATTCAGTGAGACGCACCGATGCATTTGAGTGTACATTAAAAAAAATGAAACAACACCGATCCAACCCTACATCTCAATGAATGTGTGAATTTTTTGATCCGTAGTGTTTTGTGGTAAATGGAAATTGTGGGATTGGATTTTGATTGCATGATGATTGATGAGGACACAATCTGATGTCTATTTCTAATATTTATAAACAGGCTGTCTTTATGGCTTACTTGTTTCAAAGTTCTTCTGGGTTATTTGCATTGGTTGCTAACAAGGCTGATCAAGGAAAGGGCATAAAAGATTTGATTCTCTTGCCATTTGTTCCCAAACTTCTCTATTGAATTTTTTCAAAATACTTAGGTGAATATGACTGAAGTAGAATTATGGATGGTCACTTGTAGTGGACTAAATATTTAGTAAGATTCATTCAAGAGTGATGTTTTTCACGTATTGAATTTGAGCTAACTAAAATTGCTTTACTCATCAGACTATTCTTTTTTTGGGGGGTTTTCCTTTTATTGTGGTTAGTATATGCCTGAACTTGGAATGATTATAAACTTAAGGCAGTTTCATTTTATTTTCCTTTTTGGTCTCACATTGTTATGCATTAGTCCCTCTTTTTATTGAAATAATCATCTTAAAACCACAGCACACCGAAACAAATTATTCTTTGCATCTCAAACTATGATTTTAAGGTTTTCATTTTCCTCTTTTTTACGTGGTAGTCACTTTTTTGTCTGCCTTTTAGGAGCTTCCCTTGCATATGATTGCTGAAAACAATCATTAGAAGTTCTATACTATAATTGATTATGACACCAAAAGGGGGAAATTATGCTGGTTTGGTTTATGAGGCATTCTTGATCCATCAGAAAGAAATCGATATGTATTTGATGGAGTCTACATCGTAAGTAGAGCGCCCAATTAGGCCTGCTCAGTGCTCTTATCCATCGGGTCCTATGCACTGGGCTCATCTCATGGATGGAGGGAACAAAATGTAGTTGTGTTGTTGTTGGTCGCCGCCTCAACGCATTCCCTTCTCTCCCTGGCATCGTCCCACACAGAAAGAAAGAGCGCAGAGTCCTGGCCAGACCTTTAATGCAGGTCCGCTAACGTAACGCGAACAGTTGAGCCTGAACTGGCGAACCGAAGTCACTTTCGGAACCATACTTCTATTTGACTCGAATTTCCACCGTATTTGAGTATATCTTCACATTCCTCCAACTTGATGTGTTGGTGTACTAAAGGTTTAAAGGTGATCGTCTAAGTGCATAATCCAATTTTACGGGCCTTAAATTTAGTTTATACAGCTTCCTCTCTATTAGTGCTGGCCAGGGCAATCATCACTTGTCCCTAGATAGGGATTGATGAGTACATTGAATACAATTTCCTCCTTAATATTTATACCTACTTGAGACTCTGATCATTTAAGATCAAGAGCATGAAAATACCGAGATTGTGAATTAAATTTCCTATTATGGCTGCTTTCCTTTCACTTTTCCGAAGCCATGGGAATATGTTATTGAAAGGTTTACGTAAGGTCTGGGTATGTTATACCTTTCTGTTGTTTGCTTCTTAGCTCCTTTAATTCTGCTGATAAACTTAATTTTGGGTGGGAAAAAAGAGTAACTGAGTACTTTATGTATTTTAGCTATATCCTGGTAAGTGAGATTAGGATTATACTGTCTGGTAAGTGAAGGCATTGCAGGCAGGCATTGGGGTAAGTGAAGGCATTGCAGGCAGCCATTGGGCTAGATGTCATGTTAATGCTATAATACGTTCTCTGTGCATCTGAACTCTCTTTATCTATATTACTTAGTTTCAATACAAAAACAAGGACACCGATTTCTGCATGTGATAGTAGGAATAAGAGTATTTCTTGGCAGGTTTGGTTGATTTTACTTGTAAACAATATGTGGTTTAATATCTAGTAATAACTTCATTTACCAAAACACACTACAAAAACATCATGGTCTGGGTTGCTTGATCTGAAGCTTGCTCAAGTCTTTTCAATATTTACCATGATCACTTTGGTTAGTGGTCAGTAAGCTACATGATATATCATTTGGATGGAGTGAGCCAGTCAAGTTTGGCCATTCACTGATTGCTGTGGGATTTGTCACAACTTACAAATAGTCGAGGATGGAGTGTAATGCTAGGTTTCTATATCAGAAGTTTCTTCCCTCCATCCTTTGTGAGATACTTGTTCTTGACTTCCATGTAGATTTCAGCACATTGTTTATGCTTTTTTTCTTGGAAGGGGGTAGGGATCCCAAGGCTCTTGGGGTGGAATTTCCATCCTTTGATTCATATGTCACGTTTCTGTGTTGAACTTTGGAAACATCAGTTATGCAAGTGGAATTTGTTTCTTTCTGCTGTTGGAGCTTGTGTGCCTTTCATTTTAATATGTATACCTTTTTTTCTTGGGATCAAACTTTTAATATGTGTACTTTCAAAGATGTAATTCGTTGTTGTATTTAATTCTATTACTTTATTTAATTCTATTACTTTATTTAATTCTATTACTTAGGTGAAAATAGAAATAAAAGGAAAACAGACTCCAAAAGTAAGAAAAGGAATCCTATTTTATTATACGTTTCTGTGTACATCACAGGATCAAGCAGTTGTGGTGAAGCAAGAAGCCCTGGTAGTAATCAGTCATTACAGGAACAAGGCAGTCAGGATGCTATTGGTTCATCAGGGACAAAGACAAATGAGAATATGACTATAACTTCCAGAGCTGAGGTGGAGAATCCATCTAAGAGACCCCATCCTGCCCAAAATATGGGGAGGGAAATTGGGACAAACTCAGTGGAAGACATGCCTTGTGTGTTCACAAAAGGGGATGGTCCTAATGGAAGAAGAATTGAAGGAATCTTATACAAATATGGTAGAGGGGAGGAAGTGAGAATAATGTGTGTATGCCATGGAAAGTTTCTCTCTCCAGCAGAGTTTGTTAAGCATGCTGGTGGTGGTGATGTAGCTCACCCACTTAGGCACATTGTGGTCAACCCTTCTGCTGCTCCCTTTTTGTGATAGTTCCCCGTTTGTCACATTCAACAGTAGGTTTATCATTCACAATAGGGTTGTAATATAGATTACATTGGAGAGAAGGAATGTTAATTTGATAGCTTCTTTAGTCTTTGTCTCAGTTTTTGCTAAGCTCATGAAAACATTATTATATATAAAATACAGTTGCCTGCTTTCTGGAAGGGAATGTTAGATTCATCAATTTGACATCTTTATCTCTTGATCATGATGTTCCCATTTACTTGTTTTCCTCCATGTTACCAAGTGCATAGGTGATTTGAAGGATATTATTGTTAAGTATCAATATGTCAGCAATGAGAGTGAGAAAATAATTGTTTAGGCAACTCCTGTGGAGTTTGACAAAAACATCAAAAGAGCAGGTCGATTTTGGTTGTAAAATAACCTGCCAGTCAACTTTTCCAAACCCGGGAATTTTGATAAGACATACATAGCTTAAATCTTAAGCACCAACATGACTAAACTATCTTCAACTTGGTTAGTGATACCTATAGGTATACAGCTTAATTAAGCGTTTATTCAATAAGTTTTTTTTTAAAATAAGTTAAAAACAGCTTATTTTCATAAACTTCTTGGATAAGTTTATAGAAATAAGTAGGAAAGAACTTATAGAAAGATCATAAATTATTTTCATAAATTATTTGTATAAGTTTAATTTTATAACTTATTTTCATAAGTTTTTTATAAGCTATTTCAAATACAGTCTGTTTGATACATTCAAAATAGGTTAATAAGTGATATGTATCTCACATGCTTATGTGGTGAATAGAGGTATGCAAAAAAATGAAATAAGATGAGATGTAATTAAATATTAAAAATTGTACAAATGAGAATGGAAGTGTGACTAGAATCACTTGTCGTAATTAAATTACTTGTCACAAAGTATCATTTGTTTATGATTCTGATTTAAATTGTTGCCTTTTGAGCAATGACTTGTTATAACTCGCTTCTTAGAGTAGTCCCTTCATTGAGTACGTATATCCGGCAGATTTTGCCATGCAATTTGCAGCAATTGGAAGTTCCTTTGCCTTTGATAGATGCGATTTTCACTTATCGTATTCTCTTTAATTATAAATTGCAATATTTCCGAGCAGCCCGTTATAACAATTTTTAGGATAAGAATATTCATATCCAACCTACCTATACTAAGGATTTAGACTTTGGAGCCTGAAATTTTTTGTCTTAAGACTAATCTTACCTTTTTTAAAGATCAAATATAAAAGAATTTAAAAATTTCTCATTCCCTCCACCACTACCCATTATTCTTTTGATTATATAAAACCAGTTCTCACTAAGTTGTGCTGGGACTAAACTTTTAACTTAAGATTGTTAAGATTGTTATTTCTTACCCATTAGCTTGATATTGAAGTTGACTATACGTCATTTTTCTCCCCTCATGATTTTTGAAGAGCACAGAAATTCATTTGTCGTATCTTCACTTATATATTGTCATGATATATTGATGAATAAATAATATTTCAATCATGGATTTGAAAAATCTAAAGCTGGAGGGCATTTTCTCTACTCCCACACTACTTCTTGTGCTCTTTTCCTCAAGGTTGTAAGATTCTAAAGATGACAACGATAGTATATATTACAGTACTGCTTAGGAAGCAAAGTGAACTTTACTAAAGTGGCCAAGTGTGCATCAAAATTGTGCTTGTGTGCTTGTTTTGAATTTGCTTTCGCTAAGGTCATCATTGTGTGTTTTGTATAATATAAGATAGAGACAGCTTTTATCTCCACAAAGGCAGCTTTTCCCCTACAAGGGATGCTACCTAACTGTATAGGTTAACTTAGGATGACGAGGTTTTAAGAATCTTGCAAAGGAAGGCGTGTTGGTATTTGAGCATGAATATAATATATCCTTTCAAAGTAAACTCTATTTACGCGTGTCTTTATTTCCAAATCCAAATTACTGATCAAAAGGGAACGGAAAAAGAAACGGCTGGAAAACGAGTTAAACACAACATATATGGGTTGCTTGAATGTGTTGTTTGGCTCAATAAGACGGATTTATCGAGTTAAACACATTCCTAATTTTAAAATTTAAATCATATATGTTATTTTAAATTATGTCAAAAACGAACAAGTAATATTAGTAAAGCAATTAATATTTGAGACCATCTCAAAATCTATATTTCTTCCTATGAGTTAAAGTTATAAAAATGTATATATGTACATGATACACTAGTATGTGTGTAATTTGTTGTGGATAAAGCATGCAATCAAACAACCAATGCAGAATTAAAACACATGATATTAAAGAGATAAAGAAGAAGAATATAACACCAAGAATTGGTAACGCAGTTCAGTCAATATGGCCTACATCTGCGGGGAAGGGAGCAATCGAACAATCCACTATGAACAATGAGGTTACAAGATCAACTAGTGCATATAGTTCCTCTTGGCCCTTGTTTACCACTGTTGAGAAAACAGATACAAGATCCCCAAGCACTTACAACACTCCTTCTTCACACATTTCCCAGATCTCTCAAATCTCTTTGATATTCTTTTGTCAGCAGAGAGTTTATAAGAAAAACCTCATTATCACACACTCTGATCTAGACTTAGAGAATTATATATCGAGAACACCCCCACATAGAAGTAACCCTATGCCTATTTATATAAGTGGAAAATCAAAGCTGCAGCCAATAACAACCTGTAATAGAAGTAACAGAATAATACAGTTATGGCCAGTAACTGATTAACTGAATTCATTAACAAGTTCTGATGACTCTGCAGCATTCAAATGCTTTTGGCACTTGAACTTGAATGCATGATTTTGAGACACATTCAACAATTCTCCACCTTGTCTCTAAATCAGACCAGTCTCTTCAAAGTTCTCCCTTGCTCCCCCCACCAGATTCCTTACTCTTCACAGAAACCAACCACTTGAACTTGTGCTGAGGCAAGGATTTAGTAAGTGCATCTGCAGGATTGTCCTCAGTTGCAACCTTTTCGACTAATACGTCCTTGCTCTCAATTACATCTCGAATGAAATGTAGCCTGACATCAATGTGCTTTGACTTGTCATGGTAAACTTGATGCTTGGACAAGTGAATAGCACTTTGGCTATCACAAAACACAGTAACACTGTCTCGCACAATTCCAAGTTCTCCAATCAAGCCTTTAATCCACATTGCTTCCTTGAAACCTTCTATGAGAGCTATAAACTTAGCCTGAGTGGTTGACAGAGCTACCACAGACTGCAATACTGACCTCCATGATACAACAGTACCAAATAAAGTGAAGACATAACCAGATAAAGACTTCCTTGTGTCTATGTTCCCAGCATAATCTGAATCCACATACCCCACAATAGCCTCTTCTCTTCTGTCCTTCCTTTTAAACTTTAAACCAGATGATAAAGTACCATTTATGTACCTCAGGATCCACTTCAATGCTGCCCAATGAGCTAGTCCAGGATTTGCCATGAACCTACTAACCATATTCACAACATATGCCATATCTGGCTCGCTACACACCATTCCATACATGATGCTGCCAACAACATTTGCATATGGTACTGATTGCAGCTTCTCCTTTTCCTCATCTGTTGAAGGAGCTTGCTTCAATGATAATTTGTCATGTTGTCCCAATGGAGTTGTAACAGGTTTTGCCTCATTCATTCTAAACCTGTTAACTACTTTATTCATATAACCTTGCTGAGATAAGAATAAATCTCCCATGATTCTGTCCCTGCTTATGTCCATTCCCAATATTCTCTTAGCTTCCCCAAGTTCCTTCATTTCAAATTCATTCCTCAAGTCTGACTTGAGCCTTTGAATCTCCTTTGCTTGAGCTTGCTAAGAGTATATCATCAACATATAGCAGTAGGTAAATGAGAACTTCACCACCTTCCTTTAGAATGTGCACACAACTGTCATAGCTGCACCTTTGGAATCTCATTCTCATCATGAAGTCATCAAACCTTTCATACCATTGTCTAGGACTTTGTTTTAAATCATATAGGGATTTTTTCAGCAGGCACACCTTACTTTTATCCTTAGCAAATCCTTCTGGTTGCTGCATATAAATGATCTCCTCAAGATCTCCATGAAGGAAGGCCGTTTTAACATCTAGTTGCTCCAATTCAAGGTCAAATTGAGTAACAATTGCAAGTAGAATTCTGATTGAGCAATGCTGGACCACTGGTGAGAATATCTCATTGTAATCAATGCCTTCAAGTTGAGAAAATACTTTGGCCACTAATCTAGCTTTAAATCTTGGCTTCTCTCCACCTTGGACACCTTCTTTTTTCTTGAATAGCCATTTGGAACCAATCAACCTTTGATTTTTAGGTAGACTTACCAGCACCCAAGTTTTGTTCTTCTCAAGAGATTGCATTTCTTTGATCATTGCTTTGAACCATTTTTCCTTCTCCTTGCTTTCCATTGCCTCTTTAAAACTGTTTGGTTCATACCCTTGAATCTCTTCTGCAACAATCAATGCATAATATATAAGATCAACTTGACCATATCTGTTTGGCTTTGTTATGGTCCTCCTGGTCCTATCCCTTGCCAAATTATAGTCTCTGAGGTCTGTTTCACCCTCTTGTTCCACCTGTTCCTGTTCCAGTTCTGTTTCTGTTTCTGTTTCTGGTGTGAAATGTTTCTGCTGCTGTGAAGGCAGATCCACCTCAACCTCTGTTTTCTCTGTAGTCTTTCCCTGAAAACTGTCTTGTTGTTGTTCCTTGCACAATATTGCCATTCTGTTTTCATCAAAGGTTACATTCCTACTCATAATGACCTTTGGTTCACCAGGTTCCATCCTCCATAGTCTGTACCCTTTGATTCCAGCAGGGTATCCTATGAATGCACATCTGATTGCACGTGATGCCAGTTTATCTTGCTTAGCATGTGCAAAAGCCATTGCTCCAAATACTCTTAGGTGTGAGTAATCAGTTGGCTTGCCATTCCAAAGCTCCATAGGTGTTTTAAACCCAATTGCAGTAGAGGGACACCTATTAATTAAGTACACAGCAGTTGTAGCTGCTTCACCCCAAAAAGATTTAGGTGCCCCGACACCTAATAGCATGCACCTAACCCTTTCCAGAATTGTTCTATTCATCTGCAATGCCATTCTGCTGTGGAGTTCCTGTCACTGTCCTGTGCCTTTGAATACCTAAGTTCCTGCAAAACTTATCAAATTGCTTTGAAACAAACTCCAGGCCATTGTCAGTCCTTAAACATTTGAGTTTAGTTTCCAATTGGGTTTCTATTTGAGTATGCCAATCCTTAAATTTCTCAAAAGTATCACTTTTATTTTTAAGAACATACAACCACACTCTCCTAGAATAATCATCAATTATAGTGAGAAAATAAGAACAACCAGCATGAGTCTTGGTCCTAGCTGGACCCCACAGATCAGAATGCACATATTAAAAAGGTCTATTTGTAGTATGCAACCCTATTCCAAAGCTGACCCTCTTAGCCTTTCCCAATACGCAATGATCACAGAACTCTAGCTTCTCTATTTTATCACCATTTAACAGATTTTGTTTAGACAATGCAATTAACCCCTTTTCACTAACATGTCCTAATCTCATATGCCATAACCTAGTCATACCATGCTGATTAACAGATAACATGTTACCTTGAGCAATAATAGTGCATCCATCCAAAATATATAAACCATCTCTCTTAATTCCTTTAGCAATTACCAAGTTATTACTATTAATGATTTTCATTATTCCATGTTCAATATGAGTAGAATATCCAAAACTATCAAACATGCTAATGGAAATCAAATTTCTTTTCAGTTCAGGCACATACCTTACACCATTCAGCAGGGTTTCTTGGCCATTGAACAGCTTCAATCGAATTGAGCCTTGACCTTGGACTTTACATGGTTTATTATTTCCCAGCAGCACCACTCCACCTTCTTGAAGGTTTATTGTCTCAAAAAATACCTTTCTTGGACACATGTGAAAAGTGCACCCAGAATTCATCACCCAATCTTTCTCACTTTCAGAATTTGACAGTACCAAGGCCTCTGCAGAGTCATATCCTGCATTTGCGATTGCTGCCCCACTAGAATTCCCTTGATGATTGGTACCTTGGCTTTTCTTTTTTGGGCAATCTTTCTTAAAATGCCCCCTTTTGTGACATTGGAAACATTTAAACTTGCTTTGTGACAGATTCTTGGACTTTGATCTATGTTATTTCCCTTAGAGCCTCTCTTCTCGGACCTTCCCCTTATTACATTCAAACTTTCAGCATTACCTTCAGTTTTGTGTTCTTGTTTCTTCTGAAGATCCTTAGTTTGAATTGAGGTCTGCACTTCCTCAAGTGTGAGTGTAGAGGTATGATCCCTACCAAAAAGAATAGCATCTTTAAAATGCTCATAAGAATTTGGTAGCCCACTTAGAAGTATTAAAGCCTTATCCTCATCATCTAATTTCACCTCAAGATTCTCAAGATCATCAAGAATCTTGTTATACTCTGCCATTTGATCAATGAGTGATCTTTCCTCTGTCATTTTAAAAGAAAGCAGTTGCTGTTTCAATAACAATCTGTTTGCAACTGATTTAGTCATGTACAGAGATTCGAGTTTCAACCATAGTGCTGCAGCAGTCTTCTCCCGTGCAACTTCCCTCAATACTTTGTCGCCTAGGCACAATATGATCGCGCTTCTAGCCTTTTCTATCATCTCGTCCTTCTCTTTCTGGGTGAGAGTGCTGGACATTTTCTCAGCCCCTTTCAATGCCTCTGCATAACCTTGCTGAATCAAGATTGCCTCCATCTTGATTTTCCACAAGCCAAAGTCATTCGAACCAAAGAACTTCTCAATGTCGAATTTAGTTGATCCCATGGTTGCGTTTGTCCCCACAGACGACGCCAATTGTTGTGGATAAAGCACGCAATCAAACAACCAATGCAGAATTAAAACACATGATATTAAAGAGATAAAGAAGAAGAATATAACACTAAGAATTGGTAACGCAGTTCAGCCAATATGGCCTACATCTGCGGGGAAGGGAGCAATCAAACAATCCACTATGAACAATGAGGTTACAAGATCAACTAGTGCATAGAGTTCCTCTTGGCCCTTGTTTACCACTGTTGAGAAAACAGATACAAGATCCCCAAGCACTTACAACACTCCTTCTTCACACATTTCCCAGATCTCTCAAATCTTTCTGATAATTCTTTTGTCAGCAGAGAGTTTACAAGAAAAACCTCACTATCACACACCCTGATCTAGACTTAGAGAATTATATATCGAGAACACCCCCAAATAGAAGTAACCCTATGCCTATTTATATAAGTGGAAAATCAAAGCTGCAGCCAATAACAACCTGTAACAGAAGTAACAGAATAATACAGTTATGGCCAGTAACTGATTAACTGAATTCATTAACAAGTCCTGATGACTCTGCAGCATTCAAATGCTTTTGGCACTTGAACTTGAATGCATGATTTTGAGACACATTCAACATAAAAATCAATTATGGGATAATTAATTAATGATGTTTGAATATGTAATTCATAAACGATTTTACAACAAAGTTTCTCTTGAATGATATAAAAAAGAACCGCTTTATGTATTAAATTACAAAGAGAAAGATTGAAAAAATTATTTGGTTAGAGACAAAAATGATATTAATCTATCTCCTACACTCGTGAAATAATCACTACAACTTATAGTAAAATGATCAAATAGTAGTTGTCAAAATTCAACATGGCCATGCCTTTAAGACTGGCAAAAAAAATCAATATCAGAGGAGCCTCCATAAACGAGTGAAAGAGAGAAAAATATATATACTTTTGAATATTGCTTCGGACTAAGTGAGCTCTTAGTTACATATTAGGCCTTTATTTATACAAGCCAACACCTGCTACTAACTTTAACAGAAAAACTAACTTCAACTAATTCAAGTAACCAACTAAAAACATGTTGTCTGAACACCGAAGCATAGCTAGTTGAACCAATGCTTCCTGGGCGTGGGAAGACAGATCTGCAAGCATGATATTTCGTTGGGCGAGGCTCAACTTCATTGAGCAATCGGTAGAAGAGGCTGACATCTTCGTAATTCGCTAAGCTATCTTTGACTATAGCTGAGCAAAGGCACACATAGCCGCACCAATAATTAGGTGGGATCTGATAGTTGTGACACCCCTCGCAAGCTGGAATGTGTATACCCAACATTCCAAGTTTGGAGTTGCTCTTGCCAAAAGGACATAAGGCCAGAGCCTTATTAGAATGTCTGCAACCTGTAGATAAGTGGAGATGGGGAGCAGGTGCAGAATCTCTGCTTGGACTTTGTCTCGAACATGGTGGTAGTCCGTTCATTGTACTTGGTTCACTGATGGAACACCAGGTTTGCAACAATGTGGAGGACAGATTGGTTGTTACAATAGATAGGAACAAGGATAATGTTCTCAATGTGAAAGTCTTGAAGTAAGTAAAACAACCATTGAGCCTCAAAGACTGCTTCTGCAAGGGCTCTATATTCTGCCTTAGATGATGATCGATAGACAATGGATTGTTTCTTGCTTTTCCAGGAAATCAGTGAGGATCCCAAGAAAAAATAAAGTCATATGATGGATCTCCTTTGTCTGGACAAGGGCCCCAACCTGAGTCAGAAAATCGCTTCAGCTTGAGGTCCGAGTGGCTTGGAAGAACAGTCCCTTGCCTAGTGCATCCTTAATGTACTTGAGGATCCTCAATGCAGCTGTGTGATGTACATCAGTAGAGGAGTCCGGTTATTGGCACAATCGTCCTATTGCATAGGAAATATTTGACCTTGTATTAGTTAGGTAGATGACTCTACCAAGGAGTTATCGGTACACTGCAGGGTTAGAGAGAGGCTTGCCTGATCCTTTCTAAAATTTGGCTGCACTGTCCATGGGAGTGCTGCATGGTTTCGCGGCAAGCAAACTAATATCTTGAAAGAGTTCCAGAGCATACTTACTTTGGTATAGGGCAATGCCTTTTTTTGTTCTAGCAATCTCAAAGCCAAGAAATAACTTTGGTTGGCTTAGGTTTTTAATTTTGAGTTTTCCATCTAACAGATTCTTGATGGATTGAATTTCATCAGCATTATTGTTAGCCAGTATAATATCATCAACATATGTTAGTATAGCAGTAAATCCGTAGCAGTTTGCTTAGTGAGTAATTTTCCTTGGACTGAATGAAACCCGAGTCTATATGGATTTAAGTCAACTTGGTATTCCAATGCCGACTAGCTTGCTTCAAGCCATAGAAAGACTTTTGCAGTTTCCATACTAGATTAAGGTCAGCCACCTTAAGGTCAAGGGGGTACCCTCATCTACACTTCTTCATCTAGATCACCATATAGGAAGACTGTGTTGACATCCGATTGGTGAAGATGCCGGTTAAATGCGGATGCAAGTGAGAGCAGCATCCTCTAGATAATCTATGCCAGTTGTCTGTGTAAAATCTTTAACAACTAGGCGTGCCTTGTACCTTTCAATAAAGGCATCAACCTTGTGTTTCACTTTGAATACCCATTTGCATCCCATTCTCTTCCTGTTGGGAGGAAGATGTGTGAGAAACCAGGTTTGATTTTTCTCAAGAGCAAGTAGCTCATCTTTGATTGCATCTATCCAACATTCATGTTTGACAGCATCTACAATGGAATTTGGTTCTTTGCAAGAGGTGGCAGCAAGTGAAAAATATTTGCGGGAATTGGACAAACTTTGATAGAACAAGTAATTTGATATAGGGTATCGAACCTTCAAGGATGTTGATGAACCTGTTGAAGTGGCTAATGAGCAAGGATAATCTTGCAAGTAACCTGATGTTCTTTTTGGCCTTTGTGATCTTCTAGGCAAGTCATGAGTGTTTGGGGGTAGAATTGTGTGACTTAGCTTGTAGATTAGCTTTTGCATTATGGTTTGTGTTTTGAGGGAAAATTATCGCATTTTAAAACCCTATCTGAAACTGGGTCAGGCATGGAGAAAACTGTATGATTAGGTGGTGTTTGTGTAATATGTGTAGTTTAGCAAATGGAAAGATATGTTCATAGAAGGTAATATTCCTATAGAGAAATATTTCTCTTGTTTTCATATCAAACTAATATTGAACCTTTTGTGCCGCGTCATGACTTAAGAAAGTGCATTTTTCTTTCCCAGGGGTCCAGTTTCTTTTTGTTTGCAGCAAGAGTACTTGGGTAAAAAAGACATCCAAACACTCTAGAATTGGAGAGCTCAAGTGTTGCATTGTGCAAGACTTTATAAAGGGGATTTATTTGAGAGATTAATGAGTGTTGTCTGTTTATTAAGTAAACTGCATGGCTTACAGCATAGTTCCAGAGGCTTTTTGGTAGGTTAGACTAAAAAATCAGGACTCTTCGCCAAGAGAAATAACATGCTTGATGATCTATCTTCCAACGCCTAGCGAAGCATTGGTTTACCCAACTATATATGCTTCAGTGTTCAGACATTGCATCTTTAGTTAGTTGCTTGAATTAATTGAAGTTATTTTTTCTGTTAAAGTTTGTATAAATAAAGGCCTAAGATGTAACTAAGAATTTACGTCGTCGGAAGCAATATTCAGAAGCATATTTCTCTCTCTGTCACTCGTTTATGGAGGCTCCTCTGATATTGATTTTTTTTTGCCAATCTTGAAGTCATGGCCATGTTGAATTTTGACATGGCACAAAAAGTTGCACTAATAATTAGGTGGGATCGGATAGTTGTGAAAATAGTTTTTAGAAAGAAAAAGCTATTTTAGTGTAAATAATTAACCAATAACTTTTAATTTAATACCAACATGTGGTTGGTCCAAGTGGTAATGAGTTCAGGCACCTTAAGCAAGTGGTCATGAGTTCGATCCCTGACTCTTGTATACAGAGAAAACCTGATTGGGAGAGGTCAACCTTTAAATGTCGTCCAGTATCTCGAGAGATTAGTCTTTGCAGTTGCGCGCAAAGAATACCCTTGGAAACAAAAAATAAATAAATTAATATGTAAGATTTCACAATATATCTATACTAGGAATACATCACCACAATAATAAACAAATTGAATTGATAACGCACCTCTTGAAGACATATTGACATAAGTGATCTTACCATTTATTTTGCGGAAGTGCATACACAAGTATATACGTCAGGAAGGGAATACTCTTCCACTTGAACTCCTTATTCTAATTGTCACTTTGATGAGACAATGCACAATATGAGGATTAGGAGTCAACGGGGGGGGGGGGGGGGAATCTTGCCCTCTTAATGAAAAGCCAGTAACCTAATGTTCATCCATCATAGAAATTAAGCACACCAGGCTTTACACAACAATTCATCGTAATCTAGCACATATGCACTCACTATTGGCCTATCCATTAAGCCCAATAATAATAAAAAATAGAACGTGGTGACTCCCAATTATGGATCGCATATTCATATGTACCTCTAGGGAAAATATCAGACTATTCATTCAACCTGTCTTAAATAAAATAAAATGCACCAATCAATAGAAGTTCAAACAAAGAAAGTTCTAGCATTCTCCCACTTGGGAAATTTTGATTGAGTTCTAATTCATTTTAAAAATCATTTTGAAAATGACTCTCAGGTTGAACAGCTCTATGGCCACTAACATAACTTGGTAATAGTCACCACAAAAATGGCCTTTTTCAGGTAAACATTACCGACAACTTTGTGTAAAATCGACGGTATGTACTTACAACTGAGGTCGTCGGTAAAATCTCATCTATATTATCGATGACTTAGCTCGTCTTTATGATCTCATTCGTATTACCGACGACTTAGCCAGCCGATATGGCCTCATCTGTATTATCGACAACTGAGCTCGTCGTTATGGTAATTTTTTTTTAAAAAATATTTTATATTAATTAAATAGTTATATTTTCTATTAGCTGTTTAAAAATATTAATTAAATAAATATTACAGAATAAATAAAATATAGCATAAAAGAAATTAAAATTATAACTCAAATGATAAATAATGTATTTTTTTTTACAATAAATAGAAATGTAAATGATAAAAAACCTAACATAATAATCTAATAATCATTATCCATGTAAGGAGATCGCAGAAGTTGCTCAAATGAGTTCGTCTCCTCGTCGTCCTCCCGGTGTGCTGGCTTGCCTGACCAGGTTGCGGGGGCTGCTGTTGATGCACCAAATGGGCAATGAACAATGAACGACATACCTAAATGAACAATAGTGAAAATTCATCACATTCACAAAGATCAAATGGGCGGAGGGCGTACCTTTTTTTTGTTGTCTGAGAGACGAGGGAGACTGATTTCAGGATGCACAAAGACCAGGAAATGCTAAATGCACATATTTCAGAATTAGGAAATTTGAGAAATGGTGTTTCAAAAACTCGCAGAATCATACCCTAAGAAACAAAACACATTTAAAAAAAGGTGTTTCAAAAACTCACAAAATCAAAATCACCCAGAATCTTCACATATATTGTAACAAAACCCTATATATCAAAATTACTAAAACCACCAAAACCAAAAAACACCAAAGATCAAAGACAAAACTAGTCACAACGACATTTACCACAGTCAGAAGAAGTTTCAATTCAGTTTCACAAGACAAGGATCAAAGAAGTTAAACACATGCACATTCCAAAACATAAAAACAACAATCCAACAACCTTACTTCAAATTCTCTTTCCCTTTGGCCACTTAACACAATTTTGATTATTTTTAGCTAAAAAAGAAATTAGCATTTTCACCAAAAAAAAAATCAAATAACACAGTCAACATTCACAAACTGAAGAAATGGAGTGAGACGGTGGCTGGAGAGGGAAGAAGCAAGCCTGGGGCGAAAGGTGGTGCCAGTGGACGAGAGGATTGGTCGGTCGGTGGACCTGTGCGCTGGAGAACATAAAACTTTTAGTGGTTGGGAAATTGGAGATGGGAGAGGGACTTACCTGTTGGCCATCGAAGGTGAGTGGTTCGGTAGCCGCCGCAAATGAAGGAGAGCAGAGTGAGACGCGGCGATGCAAATGGTCTCCCAGTGCGGTGGTCTCTCTCGGTGGTTTCTTGTGGGGGCGGTTTGCCGAAGAGGATCAAAACATCTTTCTGAAAGATCAATGTAATTTTCCCAAGAAAACATCCACATCTTAAGAAAAATTTTAAGGGTACCAAATAATATCATATCATAAAATGTTAACATTTGCATAAATCCTTTAAATAATGAATTACACCAATCCAATGTAGTAAAGTTAAATATAAAATAATAGCAACTTTTAGTAACCAGCTAATACATAAACTACAAAGGTTTAAATGAGTGATTGAGTAACAATTCAAACAAGCTATAACATAGCTCAACTGATAATTCCAACATCAACAACACAAATTTCATTCTTACAACTGTCAACGATGTTCAAAATTATATACAACATATAATTAATTATATCAGCAAATTAATATATACACATATGAGATCCATATACTAAATGTATACTTTTATACATCTCGAGGATCATAATGCAATGAGCATGTTAAAAAATTACAATCTCAAAAGGTAAATTAGTACAACGTATCCATCTCTTTCAGAATGATAATAATCGATCTTGAGGGTATAAAGTAAGATATTACCTTATAACAAGCAAACAATAAATTACTTGCAAATAATTATAACAGTTGTTGATAACAAGTAACAACCAACCATCTTAAAGAAATAACCGATCTTAAATGAAATAGGCTGATTTTCATATATAGTTACTAGCAACAACTGATCTTAAACAATCGAATTAAAAAATGGAGTATGCCAAACCGATCGTAAATGGAATTATGAAAATATGTTTCTCTTCCTCATACAGGCAAAATAACCATCGATATATAATACTTCATCCGTCTCATTATATATGTCACTTTATAAAAAAAAAAAAATTGTCCCAAAATATATGTTCATTTTCTATTTTCAATGTAATATTAAATGCTTTCTATCAATTTTACCTCTAATTATGTTTTTAGAATTCTGTTATGTGATGCATTAACCGAAACCATCACTTTTTTATTTTCAAAGTGAAATATTTGAATGATCAATAGCTGCATTTTGTTCTATTATGAATGTCTTGGAATACTTTTTTTTCTCGTTGAATATAGCTTATCATTAATGATAACAGAATTTGTAAAAATAAAGAAAATATAAGCAATGTTAATTTGGTAAAATTGTTGTTCATTTTCTTTCATTTATTACTTTTTCTTAAACCGTATGATTTAGTCAAGTATGATACATATAATGGGACGGAAGGAGTAACAATCACCTACTCAATAATGCAGCTATATATTCAAATCTTAAATGAAATAACAAATAAGATATTCTCTTACTACAATGAAATAATGAGATGGCAAATAAAGGTCGGATATATAAAAAAAAGATGTTCTCCTTAATAACTCCATAACGTATGTTTGATTTGCAAAAAAGTAAGGGATTGGACAGTACAAGAGTATTTGTTCTATGTTTGATTCAAAAAATAGTCGAGGGACAGTACAAAATAAAGGACAAAGGACAATACAAAAACTCATATTCTTGTCCCTTATCAAATCATGGGACAAAAAGTTGTCTCTAGAACAAACTGTTCAAAAGACAAAAATGCCCACATCTCTCTCTCTCTCAACGTAAATTTTACCGGTGCTTAATATATATATATATATATATATATATATATATATATATATATATATATATATATTATATAACATAATATTATATATATTATTATGTATTATATATAATACTTTTTTTAGGTTGTATTATATATAATACTTATTTAATATAATATTATAATTTATATAATACTTATATATATTGTATACAATATAATATGTATATAAAACTATATAGGATTATATTACATTGTATTAAATATTAAATATTATATAATATTATATATTATAAAGATTATTGAAATAAATTTCGTATTATTTTACTTGTGTTATCCATTGTCCAACAAACGGTAAACAAGACAAAAAGTTGTGTTGTGACTCAAACATTTGTCCTGTGTCGTTCTCCTTATCCTGTACTCCAATACAAATCAAACGCACCCATAATATTTTTCCAATAAATTAAACAAAAAATGCCCCGTCGATTCTCTCTTTGTATGACAAGAGTTCTATCCTAAGGATACTTAGGTTGTGGATGTTTCATAGAATAAAGACCTAGGCATTGCTTTTTACAATCCCTATTTTATTAATTTTTTCTATCCAGAATACTTCTTTTTATTTTTGGAACTATCTCTTTCTCGATCCTATTTTTGAAATTTCTTCTCCATCCTTTTCTTAAACCCCTTTCTTTTTCTTCAAACCAGCCAAACTAATGTTTGCACTTTAAAGGGTTAAGTAGGTGTACGTGGTCATTTTTAATTGAGTGGCTATTCATAGATCAACAAAACAACCAACATGAGAAAAGTACTCGAATATCCCTCATTGTTATGATAGCCACAAGGAGAATTACCACACATACACACAACACAATCATGTTATCTTGAAAATTACCAGCACATACATATTATTAATGTTCGTGGGGCAGTCTCTGTGTGCTGCAGTTACGAGAAATAAAAAATCGAATGGGCTTACGCCATACATATTCACATAGAACATAAGAAGAAGAGAAAGATTGCAGTACCACAATTAGTGATCAAATATATTGATACAGGGTCCTAAAACGCAAAAAAATGCATAAATAGTCAGTTTCGAACCTGATCACCGATGAACCAGAAATTGAAGAACGGGAAATTGAATAATGAATTGAATTCAATGGATAAAATTGAATGAAATGCATTTAATTGAATTGACTGAAAGAAAAAAATTAAAAAAAAAAAAAAGAAAGAGGTCGTTTTAAAAGGACCCTACTCCAATTTGTCCACTGAGCCTGCAATTTGATACCATACGGTTCGTACCTTGGCCCAAAGAGCCCTATACTCACATCACAAAAATATTATAAAAGCCCCTATGCCCAGAGGGGGTCCATCTTTTCTGTTTCACCTTACACCGATGGAATTAAGATACCCAAAGAGTGCACGCTTTCCACTATCATGGGGAAGACTAGACACATTGGTCTTGGACTACTTGCAACATGCAGCGTGGTGTGAATTCTTTATTCTGTTTCGGTCTTCAATAAGCCTCTTTCTAACTTGAAAGCTTCATCTGATGTTTAGGCAGGGTTTCTCTTCATAGCTGTCTTCATGAGCTCATGTTTTTTTGCAATTATTTGTAATGAACATTATTGCTACCACAATCACAATTTAAAATGGCTGACAGATCTGTTCTGCTAAAGAATTCAATTCACCCAGGATTTGGTCAATTCCTGACATGCTTCGTTTACCAAACACATTTCTCTCAAAAACTATTGTTTCCCATATAATAGATGATAAATAATGACACCTTAGATAAAGGTTTGTGACTGCAATTTGGATCACATCGATCATAATTGCGGGGTCGTATCGATCGCATTTTTTCGTAATTATCCGCAATTGCGATAAACCCAATCCAACCGCAATCTTAATTTAAAATCTTGATTATATCCTCCAAATTAATCGATCCATCACTTATAAAAGAATTCATTTATATATAGGAAAAATAAATAATGAAAAGGAGCAATGAGTTCACGTAAGCTATACAAATTGAAACAAGAAATCGGATCTTCAAATTTCCTTCCCCATGAACAAATCATCAACCTTAAACCCTTCTTGAAGCGTAATTACATTCTTTGTTACAAAAAATGCAAGACAAAAAAAGGAAGAGAAAGAAATGGAATGTAATAACGGTAAACGAAAACCAAATAACACAAAGTGATTTACATTTCAGGTTGAGGTTTAACCCTATCCGTGGTATCATGTCGCGAACCCATCATCATCATCACCCTAAACTCATCAAAATCGATCATCCCATCACCGTCGCTATCGACGCCGTTAATCATTCTGCGGCACTCCGCAAGGGAGCACTCTTCACCGAGGCTCCTCATCACGGTGTTAAGCTCCTCAGCGGTGATGGTACCGTTACCGTCGATATCAAAAACGGAGAACGCATCCTTCAGATTCTCTAACACTTCATCGGAATCGACACCTTTGGTATTCAATTCTATGAATTCTTGGAGGCTGATGCAGCCGTCGCCGTCGCCGTCGACCTCGCGGATCATGTTATCGAGTTCCTCCGGTGTTGCGTGTTGGCCAAGGGATCCCATGATGGATCCGAGTTCCGATGCGGAGATCTTGCCGTCGCCGTTGACGTCGAATTTCTCGAAGACTTGTTCCAGCTCCGCCACGAGGTGAGCACGTGATCGGACGGAAAGGGAGGAGGATCTGAAGGAACTGGTGGTGTTGTTGCGGTTGAATAGAGATTTCAAACCCATTGTGGTTAATTCTGATGATTAGGGTTGGAACTTTTGGAAGCAAAGAAAATAGATCACGTAAAAGGCTTTAACGTTGTTGTTCTGTTACGTTGATAATTAAGAAGGAAGGAATGTGGAGAGTTTGGAAGATGAATGGTGAAGGGCATGCATGAATGGATTGAAATCTCGTATGTGATGGTTTGTGAAATATGTGATTTTGCTATATTTGGAGAGACCTAATTTACCTTTTTGGGAAAATTATTGCGTGATTGCAGCATGGCATTCGGTATAGGACGTTTACAAATTAGTTAATCCCACTATTTAATGCGATTTTCTTTCTTTTGCAGCATGAAAACAATTATATCATTAACTATAATGCTTGAAAAAATCATACGCTCGAATATATAATTACCCAAAAATGGTTGGTGTGAGTTCTAAATTCTAACTTTAAGCATGTTTGGTTTAATACTATATATATTATGCATGCACATCTAACTAAATGCTGCTCTTCATTACTGAATTCACGTGCTGCTCTTTACTTCTTGAATCACGTCTAGATTCATTCAAGGCGTTTGTTTCTTCTGTCAAATTTTGATTTACATCTAAGACCTAATGGAAAGTCTTATGAATGAGGATTGGAAGCCTCAACACCAACCTCAATCTATATATTTAGTAGTCATGATATATATTTGTTCCTTTGATTAATTCAACGTTTGTTTAACTCATCGTCTGAGTTGCTCATTTAAAACATATGCATATTGCTTAAACCAACATGATCTTGGGAGAGTTGGTAATGTGACTCTCCCCAAGGAAAAGGACGTAAGTTCGATTCTTGGAGTCGTCCATTTGGGAGGCAGCCCAATCCCGTGTGTAAAAAATCGGACGTCTGTCGCTGCCGAATCGGGGATTAGTCCCATAGCCGGTCTAAAGGGCCGAAGCTGTGGGGACAGCCCGGTGGACCCACTGGAGAGTCAAAGACCCTATTTACGATAGGTTTCAAACCTAAAAAAAAAAACATATTGCTTAGACACTAATTTATGGGGAAAAAAATTATTGTTTAGACACTAATGAAAAAAAATGAATAACACCTTAAGCATTAATTTTGTATTTAATGTGAGGTTTGTGAGGGCAATCTCAAATATCTCGTCTCATTTTTAATATTTATCGTCATTACGCTATGTCGGGAAAAGAATCATGTGGGCAGTGGCGGATCTAGGATCCGGAGTCAGCGGGGGTAATTTATTTTCAAAAATTTTAATAATAATTATTATCATACATATGAAGATAAAACATAAATGTTAAAGACATAAATTTTAATATAATATGCTGAAATTTTAATTAGCTTTCCTGGATCTGAGGGCAACTATTCTAATTTAATTTCACTTTGTTGTTGTTGGAGACTTCATTCACCAGATTTTAATGAAGACTGTTGCTCATTAATTTGATAGTAATTTTCTCTTCAAAAATCTTTTCGATTATATCCTGCAATTAAAAAAATAAAGTTTTTTTACAATTAAAAAATAAAGTCAATACATTTAATTTTATATCTAACCAATCAATTTGTTGAAATCACAGAGTTATCACAAAATCCCCAAAATTGGGCATATCAAAACCCCTAATTGCAAGCATAAAATCGAACTTCCAAGCACAATAAGAAACTAAATTAAACACGTTACAATATTCCAAGCAGTAGCAAAATCCAAAACTGCAAATGCTTGGTTATTGCGGCTTAAATTCATAAAATCATATCCCAAAAGAAAAGAAAGCTCTCAATCAGTCATCTAAAATCAGTTATGGTGTACCAAATCAGATCACCAACCTCCTCAAATCAGTTATAGGGGTGGGTGTATCTGTTGCGAAATGGAGAATGTAAGGGGATGGAATGTGTGCAAATATATATCAAATGGATAAAATAATATGGTAATTTTTTTTTTTTGAAATTTTGAGGGCTTGTATCTGCACATTCTGGTTTATACTTAGGTTAGCCCCCGCATGTGGGAGGAGTTGCAGAAATTAATTAGAAGGAATTTTAGCGATGAACCATGGCAATATTAGCCGTAGTTTTTAATTCTGTGAGGGATGGTGTGTAAGTGTGTTGTAGCAAATGAAGAACATGTGAAATGAGGGAATTCAATGAGTTCATTAGGGATTTGGGTTTGCATGACTTGGCTTTGATTGGAAGGAAATACACTGGATATCAGTTGGATGGAGCATCAATGAGTAGGTTGGATCGTTTTCTTTTATCGATGACTGGTTGCAGCATTGGCAAGATTTATCCCAATGGGGCCTAAGTAGAGTATTAGACTATTGTGCAGTGATCGTCAAAGAGACAACATTGATCGAACTGAGGTCCTAAACCATTTAAAGCGATGAACAGTTGGTTATTGCGTAAAGATTTTGTAAATTTTGTGACTGAGAAGTAGACTCAGTTAAATGTATCAGGGTGGAGTTCATTTGTAGTGAAAGAAAAACTAAAAATGATGAAGCAAATCAAGCAATCTTTGAAGGAGTGGAACAACACATGCTTTGGGGATATTGATAATAATATTGAGGCAACTATAAAAGCAATTAGAGAGGTTGATGAAAAGAATGAAAGTGGTTTAATAAAGGAGTTTGATGTGTTTAAAAGATGTGAAAATTTTGAATGTTTTTGGAAACTCTAAAATGGAGGAAACTTTCATTTATCATAAATCTAGATCTAATTAACTTAAACTCGGAGACACAAATTCTCATTATTTTCATGCTTGTATCAACATGAGACGAATGTGAAATGAAATTCCTTGTCTCTGTCTAAATGGAAAGTGGGTTGATCACGATGTTGAACAAATTAAGGAAGGCGTTAGAAGACACTTTGAGAATTTATTTTTGGAACATCTTTGGCCTAGACCAGTTCTAGACGGGTCAAATTTAAAAGAATTTATGAGGAAGAGGATAGATTGTTAATGGAAGATTTTAGCGTTAGGGAGATTGAAGAAGCAATTTGGAGTTGTAATAGTAATAAAAGTCTAGGACCAGACGATTACAATTTTATATATGTTCATCAAGAAATTTTGGTCTCTCTTCGAAGAAATTCTTTTAGGCTCATAAAGGAATTTCACAGGAATGGTAAGTTGGCTAAAGGTTGTAACGCATCATTTGCTGTCCTTATTCCCTAATAAGATAACCCGACAGAGTTGGAAGAATATAGACCAATCTCTTTAGTGGGGTGCATCTACAAAATTCTGGCAAAGCTTGTAGCTAGAAGACTTAGCATGGTTCTGAAGTCTATATATTCTCATAGAACCAAACCATTTTCCTAAGGGGAAGAAACATCCGTGACAAGGTTCTGATAGTATATAGGGTTATTCATTACATTAGGAGAGGGGTGATCCATGCATGTTGTTTAAAGTCGACTTTGAGAAGACTTATGAGAAGACTTATAATTCAGTAAGTTTGGAGTTTTTGTATTATATGTTATGGATAATAGGTTTTAGCCTCAAATGGAGACAGTGAATTCGAGTTTGAGTTTTGCATCAGTACCAGTTTTGGTCAATGGAAGCTCTACTAAGGAATTCAGTGTGTCTAGCGATCTTCGACACGGATATCCAATGGCCCTTTTCTTATTTCTCATAGTGTTTGAGGGGCTACGTGGCATGATAAGGTGTCAGTTGAGAAAGGAATCTATAAGGCCTACAAAATTAGAAGATGTAACGTTGAGGCGTCAATTTCACATCTTTATATATGCAGATGACTTTGTTGGAGAAATGTCTTCCAACAATTATTTGGCATTAAAGTGTGCATCCTTACCATCTTTGAACTAGCTAGCATTCGAGTTGAAAGTCAACTATTATAAAAGCAATGTGATGGGTTTCAAATTGGAAGATGATGATATTAATCATGCGGCATCTCTTTTGAATTGCAAGGTTAGTTTTGTATCCTTTAAATTCTGCAGCATTCCAATAGGTGCGAACTCAAGGAGAGTTTCTACATGAGATCCTGTAATTGAAATGATAAGGACAAGTTTTGCATCGTGGAGGAACAAAATATGTCCCTTAGTGGTCTCATTGTCTTAATCAATGATGTTCTTTCTTGCCTTCCAGTCCTTTCCTTCTTCAAAGCACTAAAAAAGATAATTGATGTTCTTACGTACTAAATTAAAAAAAAGGTTCTTATGGGGATGGGAGTGAGGACAGTAGGAAAATAGGTTGGGTGAGGTGGGACATTGTATACAAACTAAGCGAGGAATGAGGACTTGGGCTAGAAATTTAGAGTCTTTTAACTTGGCTTTAAGAGGAAAATGGATATGGAGGTTATTGACTGAAAAGGAAGCTCTTTCGAATAGGGTGGTATGGGCGAGATATGGTAGTTTACACTACAAGAAAACTCGAGGATACCGATGACTAGGGGTGTTCGCGGATCGGTTCGGTTCGGTTTTGAGTATAAAAACCATCCGATCAAAAGAGTAAAATATCATGCGGTTCGGTTCGGTTCGGTTTGCTTCTTTAAAAAAAATCCGAACCGATCCAATTCAATTAAATGCGGTTTGGATCGGTTCGGTTAGTTCGGTTTGGTAAAAATAAACATGGTCAATTAAATGTGGCTTGCCCTCTTTCCACTCTTTTAATTTATTTCATACTACAAGGGTACAAAGCCATAAATCAAGCAAACAGTGCGTCTTTTGTTGAAGACAATAATCTTACTACTTAGACAAATATTTGTACATACAAACACGTTCTATATCAAGCAATAAGTTTTCAGAAAAACTGAATTCTATATATTTGATTCTTTTGAAAATGAAAAGTTACTAAGTTACACCTAAAGAGTAAAGATGGTCCAAAAAGAAAGTTTTAGATTACAGTGAGTGACCAGTGATGTGTCGTATGCGTGGGTAGTAAACGTAAAGCGCAACGTTATATTACATGAATCAGTTCGGTTGCGGTTTCAAGAAAGCAAACCGCAAACCGAACCGAACCGATCGGTTCTCATCAAATATCATCCAAAAAGTCCAAACCGAGTCGGTTTTTATCGGTTTTCGGTTAATTTGGATCAGTTTGCGATTTTGTAGCGGTTCGGTTTGGATCTGAACACCCCTACCGATGACCTTTTATCGATGACCATGTAGTGTTCAGTAACTTCACCATTTCCGATGGCCATGACCGTCGGTAAGGCACGAGTGGAATCTTGACCAACTTACCGACGGCTATCGAGGGACATGCCATTAGTAATCCCATCGGTAAATTTGGCACAAATAGGTGTGAAAATTGTCCTGCCGAATTACCTACGGCTTGCCCGTCGTAAAAGAATGAAAATAAATACTACTGAGGGACAAGGCCGTCGGTAAGTGTCGTTTGGAATGACTGCACGCAACGTCTGAACACTTCCAATTGTGCAATCAAATACATCATCAGTTGCAACACCCAAATCTAACATAACCGTATTACAAAATGTTCCGGATCCATCACAAACAAAAAAGAAAAGGTAGAATGGCAAAAAAAGCTTACTGGGTTCAGACCAGCATCCAATTGGGTGTGAGAAAATGAAATAAAAAACCCAGCTTTGTATACCAAGAATGAAAAAACCTATATGAACGAAAATTTATATGGATGAAGAAAAAGAAGAGGCAAATCATATCTCAATGAGTGTTTTGTTTTGATATTCTATTTTGGAAAGTGACATAGGGGCAGAGCCTGTGTGGAGTAAATCTTACATAGCCACAGACCCGTGGTGGTGGGTGGGGGTAGGTGTAAGGGTGGAGGCGGTGGCCGTGGTAGTCAGAGTAGATGTGACGAAAATGGTGGGGATGATGGCTTGGTTAGCATGGTGGCCATGATAACCACGTTTGCTTTGTTCAAGAAAGGAGAAAGATAAATCAAATAAAAAATAGTGCAATGAGGTCCATTTTTTATGTGTTGTCATTTATTGATTGGATGTGTCCAAAAGTGACGTGTTGGGTATATGTCCATGTAAGATTTCCGGTCCTACTTTGTAACTCGTCATTTTTAAAGTAGAATGAGCCAGCAAAGAATTACATTATTAATTAAGCATTGTGAAAAAATTATCAATCAAACATCATATAAAGTAATGACATGCTTAACATAAGAGGTATTAAGTGCGTGTTTTGTTTTACGGTGGAGACATCAGGAATTGCGTTTGTCCCCTGTTAAACGTGATTTTAGTAAAAATAGAGGTACTTGATTACTATAAAGCAGAATTGATTTTGTCTTTAAACGTGATTCTAGTAAAAGCTACAGAAAGTAACTTTTGCGTTGGACTGAAAAATTTGCATTAAGTTTTACATCAAATTCGCTTTCAAAATAAAAACATCCAAACATAAATCACTTCACTTCAAACTCAATTGTAACATTAATTTTACAAAATCAATTTCATTAAAAATCACATTTATCAAACATTCATCCAAACACACTTACGTTACGTTGAACCAATTATTATACCTCTTATTCAGATTACCTATCTTATTATATAATATATAGTGCCATTCGAAATACAAACTGCTGAACCCAAAAACCCTGAACCCAGAAACCCAACATTTGAGTAAATTAAGCCAAACATGAGTGCCTCCTCATTTGGTTAACCAATTTGAGGGACCCGACTCACAATGTCGCGATTGTTAACAAAGACTCGAACCCTATCACACCTGAAATCATCAGTTACTGCTGATCCTTCTGGCAAAGTTGTAGCTTTCACTCTTGGATTTTCCCTCATGATGATTTGTGCTGCAGCTTCTCCATTGATACCAACCAATTCCTCCCACGAGCTTTTACCTGCATCCAATTTCATTTGCATAGATTACAAACTAGTTACGTACTGACTTTTTTTTAAAAAGAAGGGAAATTGGCATGTTTGATTTAATTTTGGTTTTTAGTTTTTGAAAATTATTTTGTAAATCAATTTAAAAAACTGTTTTAAGAAGAGAATTAAAAACAAAACCTGTTTGACAATTTTATTTTCTAAAACTGTTTTAGAGATGAGAAAATGAAAAAACTTGTTTGGTAAACTTGTTTTCAAAATATGTTTTGAAAATTAAAAATTAGAAAACTTGTTTAATACATATTTTTAAAATGGGATCAATTTCGAGTTTTTTTTATAATATCTCAATATTATTTTTTATGTTCTTATCTACGTCACCTTTTTAATTAAGTATCATTGAATAATATCTTGACAAAAAAGAATATATTTTTATAAAATTAATATACAATTCACTTTCTAAAGTAACATATATTGTAACAACATAATTAATAAAGTAAAACTAATTAAAACAACGTTTGAATACCATGATAAAGTGATATATAATTCACTTCTAAAGAAACATATATAAAGCAACATGTAGAGATAAAGTCAAATAAAAGTTAAACTAATCTTTTGGTCCCTATACGTGATAATGATTTTGAATTTGGTCCATACATGTTATATGAATGTTATGTTCTATTTTAGATCATTATTTCATGGAATTAAATAAAAAATGTAATAATTTAAATTAAATAATAAAAGTTGTCAAATATTACAAAACTGCCATTAATGAAAAGTGACACTTTTCCTTGTTTTTTTAGTTTTCAAAACTGGAATGTAAAAGTGAGAAGGAAAATAACTTTTAGTTGTTTCAGTTTTTTAATTCCCAAAACTACAAAACAAAATCATATTTCAAAACTATTTTAGAAAACAGGCTTCATCAAACAAGTTTTTGAATTTTTAAATTTTTGAAAATGAAAAACAGTTTTTAAAAAGAGAATTCAAACGACATTAAACAAACACATAATAATGACATATATGTGTATTACCTTTGCAACTTGACATTTTCACCTTTTTGTTATCTTTTTTTTTTTATTGGAACTTGTGGTTATCTTCTGATATGCAAAGACATGGGTGAAGCAAAATGGTACTTATAGGAGAGAATTCATAGATTCGTTGAATTGGTTTTGTTTGTAGATGTACTTTTTCTGTATAAAAAAAGTTATAATAATACAAATAGCCGGCTAGCCTGAAGAGATTAAATTATTCTACAATACAATGGAAGGATGATTATCTTGTTTTAGCTGTTCTGTGTGTCCTTATTAAAAAGCATATGCTTCTGGTTTCGTACCAAGTTGGTAAGGAGTGGGGAAGGGACGGCAAAAAGTAAATTCTCTTAAAATACTGCTAATCCCGTGTATTATGGTCTGCAAAGCTGTTTGTGTTGTATTAATTGTTGTGAGTACTTGAAAGGATTTGACTCCTCTAAAGTGAGAATTTCTCTAAAGTGAGAAAGTAAGGATGCATCTATCATTGATTTCATAATTGCATAGAGATCTTAATCCGCTAAAAATGATCCAAGAGTAGATACATCCCTTACTTTCTCACTTTAGAGAATTTCTTAATTTAGAGGAGCCAAATTCTATTTCAAAGGTCTAAGTCCCACATTCACCTTGGCTTGGTGTTGGATCGCTTTAAGTGTCTATAAATTAGCAAGTGTTATGAGTTTTCAAACAAGCTAATGGGAAGAATGGGCTCGAGCGCACAAGTTTGGGTCAAGGTAGTGCGAATCATCCGTTTTGTCCTTTGCGCACATCGATAATAAGACCTCACAACTTTTTGATCCGACTTTAATTAAATTAAATTTTACGAAAACCAAATTTTAATTATGAGAAACCTTATATCCAATTTGTTCCATTCCAGTTGTTATCTACCCGTATCAGTTTTTGTCTTATCTCTAACCGTATCTTAATTTCAAACTATAAAAATGCTTTGTAGCTTTTAATTTCTGTTTTTTAGAGCACACTCTTCCATCTTCTCTTCTCTGTTGGGTTAATAGAAAAATTATTAGGTGTTCTGAAACCTCGATTGTCGTCGGGACGAACCTGTTATATCTTGGGGGATTGTCGCTCCAAACGAATAAATCCTTGAGGATAATGTCACTAGACACGACTCAGACTGTTCCATTGTTACTGTTACGGGTTGCTATCCGAGGTTCGCTAGTAGTTTGTTGTCATAATCTTATCCTGTTCATATCAAACATTTTTTAAAAAAAAAATCATGGATTTTGCTCTGAAAGCAAAGCCCAAGAAATAAAGGACACACTGTATGGTTCAATTTTGCCAACGAGTTGGTTGTATGTTGTAATTCTAATTCTAACTTAAGTATGTTTGGATGAATGAAGTGGACAATTAGTAATGAAGTGGAGTGATAAAAACTAAAAAGAGCTAACCTAGGGGCTTGTTTGAATTCCCTTTTTAAAAACTGTTTTTCATTTTAAAAAATTTAAAATTCAAAAACTTGTTTGATGAATCTTGTTTTCTAAAATAGTTTTGAAATTTGATTTTGTTTTTTAGTTTTGGGAATTAAAAAACTGAAATAGCTGAGAGCTGTTTTCCTTCTCAGTTTTATATTTTAGTTTGGAAAACTAAAAACTCACAGAGAAGGGCCTGTTTTCATTAATGGCAATTTGGTAAAATTTAATAACTCTGATGGATAAAATTATAACTAGCAAGGCTGTCCAGAAATACTTCATAATTACAATAAGCTTTATGATAGCAAAGCATCGCCGTGTTTGCATGCTTGTTGGATGCAAGACCAAGTCAGTGTGACCAGCCAACAACCTACACCTCCCTTAATTAATTAAAAAAAAATAAAGTTGTTGCACACAGTGAATTTTTAGACTCATTTGACTTTATCACTGTATGTTGTTTTATATATGTTTCTTTAGAGGTAAATTATATATTACTTTATCATCGTATTCAAACATTGTTTTAATTATTTTTACTTTATTAATTAAGTTGTTATAATATATATTACTTTAGAAAGTGAATTATATATTACTTTTATAAAAATATATGCCTTTTTGTCAAGATATTATTCAATGGTACTTAATTAAAATGTGAGGTAGATAAGAACATAAAAAATAATAATGAGATATTATAAAAAAAAACTCGAAGTTGATCCCATTTTAAAAATATGTATCAAACAAATTTTCTATTTTTTAATTTTCAAAACATATTTTGAAAACAAGTTTACCAAACAAGTTTTTTTAATTTTCTCATCTCTAAAACAGTTTTAGAAAATAAGATTACCAAACAGATTTTTTATTAATTCTCTTCTTAAAACAGTTTTTTAAATTGATTTATAAAATAGTTTTCAAAAACTAAAAATCAAAACTAAATCAAACAGGCCCCTATTGTTTGAGAGTTTTTAAGTAATACTGTGAAATGGATAAGGGTGACAACCCATACTCCATACTACTCACTCCCTCAATTTTTCATATCTTCCACTAAAATTATTTCGTCTCATAGTTCTATTAAATCTTTAAATAGATTTATATAGGCTAAAAGTTTTTAACAATGTGTTAATACTTTAAAAAATTTTTAAATAGGTTCATTGTAGGGTTAATATGACATTTGAACACTGATATTTGCAAGTCATCAAGTGTTATTGTTATAGGTTTTATGGATTTGATTATATAATTTTATAATCAGTAAAAAATCTAATTGAAAATTTAGTTAAACTAGTGGAACTTGTTCAGTTTTTTAAAAAGTATATGAAAATAATTTTAAACTTTTTAGGATGCATTTGAACTGTGAGCATTTTTTTCAAAAAAAAAAAAGTAAAAGCTACTTCTGTTGAAAGTAAAAAATTAAATGAAGGATGAAAGTAGTTAGGGAGCTTGCAATTGAGCATGTAGAGCTGCAGAAAGTTTTTCTTCTTGCTTCTTTTAGTGTCACAACACAAGATGCAGTAAATAACGAAGGTTTTTAGAAAAACGAGGTGATTTTCGTAATTTATGCACCACCAGTATTAGCTATGCTATTATAAGTTTGGTAAAATATGTTGATTGGTTCCGTACATTTTTATTTTTATTTTTCACTTTGATCTTATATGTTTTGTTTTTGTCATTTTAGTCCTATATGTTATGTTCAATGTTAGTTCTAAAATTGACGTCATCAAAAAGGAGACATGACTAATATAGAAGACAGAACTAATGTATAGAACCCTATATATATATTGATCTTATATGTTATATTTCATCTTAAATGTTAGTTCTAAAATTGAAGCCATCAAGAGGATGTTGGTAGAGTTTTAGAGCATAGTCAGATACACCTTATATTTCATCTTATACCTTATATTCCATTTTATTTCTGAAGTTTACTTTGACATTATACTTACCCCTTATAGTTTATATTATCATTACACTCCTTATAACTAAACATCAAAGGAAGTCTATATAATTTCTAGAGTGCTAAATATAATTACGAGATCAATATAATTTCCTTAACTTTTAATTAGTAGCTAAATCAAATATAGTATTTATTTAGATTTGGAGTGTGGAGCAGGTCGGATTTTTAACCCGGTCCATGCGGTTTGGGGTGGGTTGGATACTTGCGGGGCTGGGGCTGGGGCTGGGTGAAATTGCTAAACCAGTCCGCTACAATTATGGTCCTTATGGAATGGTTTGTTGGATAAAACTTGCGAAACTGGTTGCAGAATTTACAAGTTGGTAGGGCTTTAGAGCATAGTCAGAGGACAGGTTCATTGCAATTATTATGTGGCTTGTCCTCAGACAATATTATAGGTACTTGTTTAAAGGGGACGGTGGCACATATGAAGTTAAAAAGGATTTATCGAAGATATGTGCATTGGCATTTGCTCAAACCTAAGTACCTAAAGAAAGCAGTAACTATAAACAAATGAGGCATCTAAATTCTGTAAAATTCACTGCCTAACAGCAATATTTGCACCCTGAACAAGAAGGCTTCCATGTACAAGAAGGACAAGAAAAGCAATGGAACCAATGGCAACATTTGGGAGTTGAGTTGGAAGTCACTTCAGATGCTTGTTTAGAATGGAAACAATTGCAACTACTGGCAGTAGAGTTGCTAGTAGCTTCTGATTCTTGTTTATATGATTGCTGTCCAGGAAAATCTGTCTTCACAGAACTATTTCTTTCTGCTTCTGTCAAACTGCAATAATTCCAAACAGAATAACATCAAAATGCTTGTACAGTTTGAGAATCTATGGACAATCATAATGTGTTAAAGCATGTGCAAAAATCAAAACAGATAATAAGGACATGCTTATGATCAAAAGGTGTAAGATAGAATATGGAAAATTGAGAGGAAAAGGAACTATGTAGCACAAACCAAAGAGAACACCTATAAGTTTTTCAACTTGATGCCTAAATATGTCACATAGGTGAAGAGAACGGAACGTACATAGGAGAAGCATGATCATAGCTTTTTGTATGGCTACAGTTCCAACAGTAGCAGAACGCCCAGCCACAATTCGAACACTTACAGCTTCGCCGTGTATGGCAGCAGGTTGGCCATTTATAGCAGAACGCCCAGCTACAATTAGAACAGTAGCACAATGGCCGTGCACGCTTCTTTCTGCAATGCACAATGGGTATATTTCTCATTGACTGGTTATTATTAGCTCTGGGGTTTTATATATCTATACATGCATGCCCTTGTGAGTTTAACACACTCAGAAGATAGTGAACATATACTTGTGTATAAAGTAGTTGTAAAAGACATGTGCAAGACCTAATCATAAACAGACATAAGCATGTCCATATTTGCTTCCTCAGTTAGTTCATTTTTATAACATATTGACATGTGGGATAAATTATGTATGTGGATTAAAGAATAAAATGGACTTGTCTCAAGATTAGGGAGAAAAAATAAATGGACTCACATTGGGAAAGCAAAAGAGTGCACGCTGTTTCCACTATCATGGGAAAGACTAGACGTCTTGGATGACTTGCAACTTGGAGCTTGATGTGAATTCTTTATCTCGTTTTGGTCTTCACTAAACCTTTCTTCTAACTTGAAAGCTTCGTTTGATGTTTCTGTTGTTTGTGGGTTCTCTTCATCGACACTCTTTCTGGCTGTGTCTGTCTCCTCTAGTATAACTGATGGGGTTCGGCTAAAGAAATTCAACTCACCAGATTTGGTCAATTCACGTGACATGCTCATTTCACCAAACATATGGTCTCTGGAGAAACTATTGTTCCCTATATGAAGGCTAAATAATGATTCATTAGAAGCAACACTCCATTCCAATGGATTAGTATTTCTTTCGAAGACCGAAGATGGAATCCTAGAAGGATCATATCCTCCAGATCGATCCATCACTTGGATGGGAGGGCTTACAGTTGGTGAAATACCCTTTTGGTTGTGGGTCACATTGTAAACTTGAAATGCTGATGTGGGAATTGGAAGGCTGTTGTCAACTTCAGATTTGGCAGAGCTCTCACTACTAGAAACATAATCTTTTCCAGGTTTTGATGTAGATGCACCAGATGTGGTGAACTTGGATGCATCCATTCGAAAAAAATCATCTGATGATGATTCTGACGAAGAGGAAGAACTTGACCTTCTGGCTGAGGCAGGTATGCTTTTAGTACCATTGATATGTATGTCAGAGTATTTATTCTTATCACTTTCACCTCTAGTCATAACATCTAGTTCCCTTTCTGAACCAATACTACTTCCACTTTCATCTATTACCTCAGGGTTTGAATCAGAATGTTTACTGCTTCCACTGTCATCAATAGTTTCTGAACATATTTTTTCATGATTATCTTTTATGCTTTGATGAAATCTCTTTGTATGCATTTATGCGCACTTGCTGCTTCCTTTGTCCTTTCCCTCTGATAACCCTGCATGAGTTTCTGAATGCTTAGAACTTCATCTGCCTTGTCCCAAATTTTTACACCATACAAGCCCTAGTAAATAATCAATAAAGGAAAATTGAGTTCTACCTCAAATAGAACAGTAAAACAGAGAAAATCTGGAACGTCATATTACCCCAAACTCTTCATTTAGAAAACATAAGAGAAAAAGAACAACATATATGTGCACCTAATGCTAAACATTGTCATTTACATAGCATATCAGCAGATTATATGAAAGTTTTTATCATGACGTAGGCCCACCCCACCTCCTGGATTATAAACAACATAAAAAAATTGAAAATCTAAAATTTGTTGCATATTCCAGAGCTTCAAAGCCAAATCCTTTATCTCATTCCTGTATACATTTGCAACATACATTGCAATAATGGAAGAGCAAAAAATGGCAACAGAGTGATTGTTATCCCATTATTTTACCCTCTTTCTTTCTCACATTGCTAATGCCCATAATGAAAATATGAAATATGTTCAATTTTACATACCCATTTTCCGAATTTTTTCCCTTACTTGTTGATTTCTATGTTCATCCATTCATTGTCCACAGAAAAACAGAAACAGCTCCAAACACAACAAAACATGTAAACAGTAGAAAAAGCAAAATTACATGTCAAAAGAAAAAGAGAAAAAGCAAAATTTCAAAATAACTAAAAACATATGCCATGCCGCTAAAATTCATGGTTCAATCAGAAATCCGTTTATCCCAATTCCCATCTATAATTTAAAATAAATACAGGTAAATAAATTGTTAAAAAAATAAAAATCTAAAATTTATATCAAAATTGAAAAATTTGTAAAAACCCCATGATTCGGAAGCCAAAACCTAGTAGAAATCAGATAGATTTTATTGATTGGATTAGGAATGGTACCTGAAAAATCACATTACTGTTAAAAACAATTTGTAGCTGAAAATATTTTTTGATATTGACGATTGCAGTTAACAGTAAATTGGTTGAATTTGAGTTCTGGTTGGCGAAGAGATGAAACGAATTGGGCATAAGAAAGCGACGGGGAATGAGAAATTAGGGTTCTGTGAGGAATCAGGTGACGAGAAGTGTTGCAACAATTTCGGGAATTTCTGATTCCATTCTGTGAATAACTATTTCTGCGTTTCGCGCCATATCTCTAACAACTCTCCACATCCAACGGTTACGTTACGTTCACGTGGCAGGTAATTAATTAGGATATTTTTTCGTATTTTTTAATTTGTTTACTTTTTTTTTTTACTGAATAATTTGTTTAATTTTATTATGAATATTTTAGATCTTTTTTCAATCTTACAACATATTGAATAATTAAATAATTAAAAAATAAAGAAAGAAATCAATTATTTACCATTTCATTTTTATTTTCTAAAAAAATAAACCTTTTTTAACATTTTTATGAATAATATATTTAAAGAATTGATTTGATTAATAAATTAAAAATTTAATTAGGAAGGTTATAAATTTTGATCTAGAAATTAGTTTTGATTTTTAAGGATTTATTTTGGTTTAATTGCGTACAAATTAAACTTTTTATTCTAAATTTAGTTTGTTTGATTTAATTTTGATTTAAATTATTGAATTAACATTTTTGTCCTTAATAATTAATCATTTAACATATCGTAAGACTAATAAATTAAATTGCTAATATAAAACAAAATTAATTTAATCATTTTAAATGCATTTCAGACTAGAAAATTTATTTTTATATTAATTATAATATATTTTGTATCCCAAATATCAAAATTGATTTCTAAATTAATCTAATTATTTTAATTTGTAGTCACTTCAATATAATCTTTATTTTGATTTCTTATCTTTCCTTTTTCTCACAATGCCAAGAAAGCTTTATGTATTGAACCAGTGTATGGACCGTGTCTTGCACGGGGAATATGTTACTTTTTTAGAATTGCATAAAAAAATTATTTAATTGACGATTTCACGTTTTTTGTTTGAAATTTTTGTGGGAAATTATATACCAAAAACTATTAAAAAATTATTACTTCTTAATCGTCTATTACAAAGTGTAAGAGATATTAACTTAATAACTATTATTGATATTATAATACATATTTTGTCTTTATTATAGTATGTACATATTGTCTTGCAAATATGCAATCTAGCCTTTTACCCGTGTGACACATGTAATATTATGATATTTATGCTATATAAAAATTAGATATAAAACATGCTTGTATCAAAAAAAAAAAGTTTGCATGTTAAGAGAAAAAATAAGGAAGAATATTGTTATTTTAAAAAAGATCTTTATCTGAAAATAAAATTTAACGATAATACAAAAAGATGATGTATATAAACAAAATAAAAAAGATTGTTATTGATCAAAAAGAAGTTGTGTTTTTCTCTAACTATCTTGGTATTATAATTCTCTAAACATTTAATAGAAAATATATATTTGGCTTAATTGTACTTTTCGTCCTCAAATTTTTCAATTGTACGATTTTGATCACTTAAAAATTTTAATGGCCATATTAGCATCCTCTTTTCACATGAAAGTTAACCATGTTTTAGAGAATATATTTATCTATCATTAACAAATTGATTTCTAAATTAAATCTAATTATTTTAATTTGTAGTCACCTGAATATAATCTTTATTTTGATTTCTTATCTTCCCTTCACAACGCCAACAAAGCTTTATGTATTGAATATTGGACAATAAAGAACCAACAAGAATATATATAAGGATTTGTTTGGATCGGTGGAAAAATATGAAATGAAGTGAAATGGAACATAAGGGAATACAGAGGAAGGTAACATAGGAAACATGATGGAATCAAAATTTCATTCCAATGATGAGATATTTTATAATAGGGTTAATGAAGTTTTTGGTCCCTGAAAATAGAGGGTATTTTAGTGTTAGTTCCTATCTTTTATTTGCTTTGTTTTTTATATCTGTAACTTTTAAATTTTTGTTTTTGATCTTTGTCGTTAACTCCAAACGTTAACTACTGATGTAGCAGACTAAAGTCCACATCAGCAGTGACCAGTCCACATCAGCAGTGACACGTGACAAAATTATTTCATCTATCTGGCATGACAGGGATCAAAAACAAAAATTTAAAAGTTACAAAAAAACCTATATTTTCAGGGACCAAAAATAGTATTAAGCCTTTAATAAATATGATTTCCTATAATTTATGAATTAATTTGATTTTCTAACAAGTGAAGAAGAATTGTAATTTTTTTTTGAATGAGCTGATTTTGAAGCAAATAATCCTCCAAGTGTAGATGAGGATGTCATTTTGATACTTGGAGCACATGTTGAAGAGCTGCAGGGGAAGAGACAGAAGTTACAGTTGAAGCTAGCTAGTGAAATAAAAAAAGTCTCAAATTTTGATAAGGTGTTTGGGACCTGTAGTTGGGTTTTGCTTATTTAGTATTAATTTTTAATTGCCCAACATAACACAAATTACTGCAGCAAAAGATTAGTTGCTTTAAAATCAGTTCACTCAAAAATTATAATTATTTTTCATTTCTTAGAAAATCAAATTAATTCATAAATTATAGAAAATCATCTTTAATAAAGTCTTGATGAAGTTTTTGGTCCCTGAAAAATATAGGACATTTTAGTTTTAGTCCCTATCTTTTGTTTGTTTTGCTTTTGGTGTCTATAACTTTTAAATTTTTGTTTTTGATCTCTATCATGTCAGACAGATGGAATAAAAAATAATTATTTTGTCACGTGTCCATGCTGACGTGGACTTCCATCTGTCATGTCAACAGTTAACATTTGGAGTTAACGACAGGAATCAAAAACAAAAATTTAAAAGTTATAGATATCAAAGACAAAACAAATAAAAGATAGAGATTAAAATAAAAAAATTTTATATTTTCAGGAATCAAAAACTTTCTTATGCCTTTATAATAAAATGAAATAAAGTTCTCATTTCATCCTTTTCACAAGGGAACAAAATGAAATGAGTTAAACTTTTTTTATTTTACTTTAAAAATGTGAAGACGTTAAAGAAACAAAGTATTTTTTAGACAAATCATACGGGACAAATCATAAGGGATAAAGTTTAATTTACCTTAATAGCTATTTACAACTGATTCTCCATTACATGGGGATCTTAGGTTTTCATGGTCGATCACAAGGCCAAGCTTGTTCACACTAAGTTTGGCAGGCCTTCCTCGCTTTGGACCTTAGATAGAACTTTGTCTAGGGCAGTTTTTTCCCATTACTATCTATTTACATAATTTTAATATTAAAAATATATTAAAAAAAATAAATATAAAAATGTTATTTCTCCTCTTTTCCCCTGCAAATTATCCATTTTTAGAAAATATTTTTACTCATCATATTATATTTTATTTAGTCAAAATCTATTTGATTTATTTATCCTCTTTTTCTCGTGCAAGTGAACCATTTTTAGAAAATATATTTATCTATTATATTATTTTTTCTTCTCTCTTTAAAATCTATTTGATTTATTTCTCTCCTTTTTCCCTTCCAAGTTAACCATTTTTAGAACATATATTTATCTATTATATTATTTTTTATTCACTCTTCAAAATCTTTTTGTTTTATTTCTCGTCTTTTCCCGTGCAAGTTAGAGATTATTTTGACATTCAATAACAATGCCTTTTATTAAGTGCATGATGTGATCATCACTTATATTTGCTATTATTTTTAATTCAATTTAGTTTTTTATTTTATATTCGTAATGATTATTAAATGTAAATGCGTAGAATAGAATTTATGAAAAAATATGAAAACGCAGAGAATGCAACGATATCATAGTCTATACATCAATTTGAATTATTTCCTCAGTAGAGAATGTTATATTTGTTAATATATTATTACGATAGAACAATTATTATTATAATTTATTACATTCATAAATTTTAGTAACAATAGAACATTTATGAAGAATATATTATTACAAATTTATTTCAATTGGTGCAAGGTCAATCAACATTTTAAATCTATTACTACCGAATTTATATAATTAGCATTTTACCGTTATATAAATATTCCCTTCTTTACATCTCAATCAGCATTAAATTATAAATAATGACAATATAATAAATATTAACAGGTATAATCTGAGACGTTATCAATTAATTTGAAAATTTTCCTTCTGTATATTATTTCACCTATTAATCTGAGACGTTATCAACAATTTTAGCTAATCAAATAGTATTGTAATTGAAATATGATTATGAAATTGTCCCCCACTTCCTTATTAATTTAACAATATAAATATTTAGTGGAAATTTATTGGAAATAACGATTTTGAAAACATGATTACATTAATGTATTTGAGTAATTTGAAATATTGAATTATGGTTAATTAATCTATTTGAGTATTTGGATTTGAATTATGGTTAATTATTAATTTATAATATTGATTTCAATCCGTTTATATAATTATTACTTAACCATATTTTTTGCTTAATTGATTCATGTCTTCATACCTGCTAGTTTGGGTTAGATTGTTTATTTCATGATGATCATTTAAAGGTAGATTTGAAAATAACTTAATTGATATATTGAAAACATAATGTCAATAAATGTCAATAATTGTCAATAAAATAACTCAGTATGTATTGATTTCAATCCGTTTGTATGAAGATATGACTGTGATAAATGTTGATAACTTGATTTTTGTATAATTACTTAACTATATTTTTGGATTGATTGATTCATGCCTTCATACTTGCTTTTCTTAATTTTGGAATAACATCAATTTGGTAATACCGTGGCCAATTGGTATTTTGCAGTTATCATAGTAGAATGCTTTTGTGCAACATATAGGCGGATAGTGTTTTGCATTCCTCGTTGCCAAAATTATATTTATCAGCAAGTGCAAAATTAGGAAGCAAAATAAAACACTCAAGGATAGACAAAAGAACAAAACTTGAGTATCAAAAGTGACAATTACAAATGACTATGGAAGACAAATAGTCCTAGTCCATGTTGATTCTCTGCTGCATCTTGAGTAAATTCAAACTTAAAAATTTAGCAAAGGTATTCGGCTCAACAGCAGATGTTCTCTTCAATTTAAACATCATTGTTTTCCATCCTTATGAAACAACTCTCACTCAACATTGGTAGCAATTAGAATTCCAATTACATCTGTGACACATCAAGATAGAAGTAAAATTCAGGCTAAAAATGGCGGATGGTATACCGAACTAAAAAATCAAAAAAATAATTGGAAAAGAAAAGATAAATTACTTACCCACTAAGTAGTCATCCTCAAAATCAGGTTTCAATATATCAGCTGGTGGCGAAAAAGAAAAAACATTTATAGGAACAGCTTCATTGGTAGCAATATTTACCCTAGTTCCGGATTGAAAATTAAGTTTGTATTGGTGTGTGGTGGTTCGATAAGAACCATCGTTTGAGACAACACCAAAAAAACTCATGTAGTATACGTCATCCTCTTGCGGTATATGCTGAAATTTGTAAATGAGGGTCTTTGTAGTAGAAGTATGAATTTTATCTCCCTGCACCAAAAGATGATGCAACTGTGAAACAAATGAAAAGATACTTGTGCGTCCATGAGGACCATTTCCATTGATAAGGGTAGGGTATCATCTGAAAAAGAAGAAACACGCCATAACTTGATCACCCTAACTAACAAACTCCAATTTTCAGTATTAGCATTGATATCAGAAACCATAAGATGGATGAGAGCCATTGAGAAGATGGAACAAAAAAAAGGGTGTTAAATCTATAATATTGCATCAGAAATTTTAGTCAAAGTTGTGTAATTTTGACAATGAGGGTTGTCAGATTTTATAGATTGAATATGGCGACAATTTAGTTAATTAGTCTTGAATCTATGTATATAATAATTAGAGTGAACACCCAAATTGCTCCTTCAAAATTTTCGGGGACCCACTTTTAGTCCCTGAAAAAAATAAACTAACCATTTAGTCCCTCAAATTTACAAACCCGGGACAAATTAGTCCCTAGGTTTAGTTTCGCCGTCCATTTACTTGTCTACATGTCCCATTAACCATCCTACCTAATTTGTTAGTGGTCCTGCATGACCTATGACGAATTTCCTTTGTGAAAAAATATGGACGATTTTAAAACCCAAAACACTTTAAAATTACGCACTTTTGTCACTTTTCATTCTTTTTACACAGTGAAAAATCGTTATAGGTCACGCAGGATCACTAACAGACCAAATAGGATGATTAATAGGACACATAGGCAAATAAATGGACGTCAAAACTAAACATAGGGACTAATTTGTCCCGCGTTTGTAAATTTAAGGGACTAAATGATTAGTTTATTTTTTTTCAGGGACTAAAAGTGGGTCCCCGAAAATTTTGAGAGACCAATTTGGGTGTTCACTCTAATAATTAAAACGTAATTAAATAGAGAAGCAAAATTAGGAGATGCCTTTAGGTATTAATGGACATGGTTTAATATATATATATATATATATATATATATATATATATATATATATATATATATATATATATATATATATATATATATATATATATATATATATATATATATATATATATATATATATATATATATATATATATATATATATATATATATATGGAAATGGTTTCATATTAATGCTGAAAATTTTGCAAGTATTAAACCGTAATTAAATAGAGGAGCAAAATTAGGAGATGCCTTCAGCCGAGTGCACAAGAGCAAGACACTTGTATATTGATATATGTGGAGCTGTTAGAAGCTGACACGTGGATAGATTTCCTGCATATTTGACTTTGAAACATTTTGGTATGTATATATTACTAGTGTAGAACACGGGTAGATGTTTCTTGGTTAAAAGTTTTATAAAATAATTTATATTTTAACATATAGTAAGTAATAATATTTGTCTTTTTATTTTCTTATATCAATCAAGGATTATATTAATAGTAATATATATACAGGGGACATATTTAGTGAGAGAGGTTTTTTATGTGAGAGTGAGAGAATCAAATTTTGATCATTAAAATCATATATGGATGGTTAAGATTAAAAGTTTGTTAGTGATCATGTGACCACTTAAAAAAGTCATGTGACTTTATGTTTTAATCTTGACTATTCATGGTTTGATCCAAAGGCTAAGATTTGCTCCTCTAACTCTCATATAAAAACACTCATCTCACTTGACACATCTTATATATATATATATATATATATATGAGAGTTAGCATATGTACACACTCACCGAAAGATGCTGCAAGACTTATTATTAAAATAAAAAAAAACCAGGAAGAAGAGTTAAAATTAAAATTTAAAACAAAATATATAAATAAGAAAAAGACAAAACAACTCACCATAATTATGAAGATGAGTCTGGACGCCAACACCACAAACAAAAATGTCAGGAGGACATTTGCTTTTGAATTGAAGTTAAAGAAAGTTAATTGTATTTTGATTTCCGTGACTAAAGTTTCTCGAAGAAAGACAAATGAAAGGTCCAAATTTTTTCTCTATCTCAGTCCAACAGTAACTAAGAAGTAAGAACATAGAGTCACAAGCACTTGCATGTCAGAGCTACTGTCCCTTATGCGACGTGAAGCGGTGGAGCTACGGTGTTCTGAATCGATGATGAACATTAAAGACGCGGTCTCATGGAGAAGATGAAGAACTGAAGAAGACGCACTGCAAGCAAGACGAAGAACAACACTGCAAGGAAGACGAAGAAGACACATGCAGGTTATGATTCTTATAAGGATTTGTGATTTAGTTAACGGTCTACAATTTGATTTAGGAATAACCGAATAAGATTGAAATATATATGATTCTTTGTGTGATCTGATCTGATCTATCTGTAACGATTTTTTTTATTATTTTTCAATTTTTTTTATATATTTAGAAAATCGAAAACCGGCCAGATTTGGTTTTACCTGGTTCGACCCCATTTTTAACTGGTTTAAACCGGTTAGACTGTCACAATGGCTTTGCCCTCTGACCAGGACCGGACAAGTGGCCGGATCAAGGTCCGACTGGCCAGTCCAGTCCGGTTATGATATCATTCTTTGAGGATAATAGATACACAAGAGATATTGTTTACCAATAAAAAAATCTGAATAGATAAAATAAATTACAGTATGTATAATAGATATTCTCAGAAACTAAATATATAATAATATCTAAAATAAATGGGATAACTTACTCTGAAATAGATAACACATAGTCCACCCATTTATCTTCTACTCATTTATCTTATTCGCCATTCTTTAAGGGTCTAAAAAGCAAGACCTGCACTCATCAACAGAAGTACGTCAAGAACATTCTGTTTGTGAATGTGGGGATAATATGGGGGAACTGTCAATGGGGTGTTATAATGAATAGGGTTGGCAATTATCTTGTATCTCAATTGCATATGAAATAATTATATGTATGAAAAGAAACAAATATGAATGAAAAGAAAAATGTCACCTGGTCTTAGTGCGGATATTTAGACGTTGTCAAAGACTTCTCCATAAACCACATTCTTTGTTGATGTGCATACTTTTTGATCATCATCTAGTATCAATATCTTCAAACCCTTCCTTGACTTGACTCTGGATACTGCAACATACAACTGACCGTGAGTGAAGACCGGCCTAGGAAGATAAATGCCCACATGTGAAAGGGATTGTCCCTGGCTTTTATTAATTGTCATTGCAAAACATAGAGCAAGTGGAAATTGTCTTCTCTGGAATTTAAAGGGTAATCCAGGGTCTGTTGGAACCAGATTCATTCTAGGAACCAATATTTTGTCCCCTATATTAGTTCCCGTCAAAACAGTTGCACCTATAACATTTTTTCCAAGTTCGTTGATCAGTAGCCTAGTTCCGTTGCATAAGCCAGCTGCTTGATCAATATTCCTCATAAGAATAACGGGGACTCCAACCTTCAAACTCAATTTATGATTTGGAATTCCAGAACATTTAATTTCATTTAGAAACTCAGTGGTGAACCATTGACCTTGCACTTCACTGTCTTCGTCAGATTGACAAACAGAGTCAGAGCTAAGATATTCCTTGAGATCTCCGGGAATCATTGAGATGACATAATCATTGACTTGCTCAACAGATTCTAGAGTTGGTGATAGTATTCCCCGCTCTTGAAAATAGTGAGTGATGTTCATGTTTTGTAATAGGTCGGGATATGAAAACTCAACCAAAGATAGCAATGGATCAACACATTCTCCAATGAGTAGGTCGACAGGAATGTCGATGTCACTTACGCCAAATTCATTTTCATTTTGATCACCATCTCCTATTTGGAGGATCCATTTTGCAAACTGTTTTATATCCTCTAGGTTTGCATTGTCAGATGACGAAAGTAACCTCATGTTAGTGTTGAGCCTAAGGACCTTGCAACTTCTCCAAATGGTAGATGCATTGATGGCAGCACCAACAATATCTTGCCTAGATCCTTTCCTAATGACGGGCAATATCTGTCTGAAATCACCACCCAAGACAACAACCTTACCTCCAAATGGTTTGTTAGTGTTTTCCTTGTCTTTAGATGCCATTATATCCCGCATTGTTCTATCAAAAGCCTCAAAGCAAAACCTATTCATCATCGGTGCCTCATCCCATATGATAAGTTCGGTATGAAGAAGAAGTCTTGATCTAGCACTACCCTGGTTAATATTGCAAGTCGACTGTTCATTGATGACCAAGGGAATAGAGAACGTAGAATGAGCGGTGCGACCTCTAGGCAAGAGCAGAGATGCAATGCCACTGGAAGCCACATTCAAGACAATTTTTCCTTGTGAACGAAGTCCTGCAGATAAAGTTTTCCAAAGAAATGTTTTTCCAGTGCCACCATAACCATATAGGAAAAAAAATCCACCAGATCCAGACAACACTGCATCCATAATTTCATGGTACACATTCTTCTGTTCTACTGTCAATAACATCATTAAAGTGTTGTGAGTTGTTGCCATCTCGACTCGATTGTAGCTAAGTTCATCAACAATCAGCTTGTTTTGGAAGTCAGTGACATCAGATAAAACTGGGGTTGGCATGGAAGAGTAGTCTCTAAGAGATCTACCATTTGACTTAAGCAACTTATCCACTTCAATGAGGCAAAGATTTTTCAACTCATCATCTTCGATCTGTAGACCTGTATCATTATTTAAAGTTTAATTTTCATATGCAAGAAGAAAGTACATTGAAAAAGAAATGGTTTAATAAAAATTACCTGGAATATTTAAATGCCTACTCCTTTCATATACTATGCCATCCAACAATAACCTCCATGTGGTGTCCCAAACAGCACCTGGTTTTGTCATTGTATTCATAACTAACAGAGTAACAAAAAGCCTTCGCAGCTGATTTCCTGAGGAAAGCTCACTGGCTTCTGTTATTGCATCTATGAACTCTCTATCATCCGCTAATAGACCCATTGCATGACATGCTTCTTGAAAAGTTTGGTATGTAACTCCATTAACGGTCTTTAGACAATCATAGTTAGTGCAACCCCTTTGAACCGTGAGCAGTATTCTCATATAATATAGTTCCCCGACCCCAGGAGGAACATAATTAAGCCTACCAATGCTTTGACCCTTCTTTCTTGGCTGCCATCTTTTCTCTTCAATGCAATATACAAACTTGGATGGGAAATCTGAGTACGTCAAACACCTGCCTTCAGCAAAATTTCTATTTGCTACAAACCATGCAAGAAACATTGTGAGTGCTTCCTCATTCCTTCTGACAACTGTATCTATTTCATCATTGTCATTGTAATAAACAGTTTGTTGATTAGGAAGGTGAAACATCAATCTCTGAACAGGTGGCCATCTGTGATGTATATCAAAAGCGTAAATTCTCCAAATTGCTTCGCAAGGTGAAAGGTACCTACAATCATAATACCTTTTAATCTCATCAACAGACTTTTTATTGTCATTATCTGTTAAATCATTGCATATCTGTAAGGTAGCTCGATCTGGTCCTTTGTTGACGTATTTAAACAAATACTTGATAGAGTTAGACTTGTTACAGTACTCAACGTTGACGTGTCCGCCATACCGTATAAGGAGATGAGGATTGTATGGAACCACACTGCGATTATCTAACTTTACTCCCATCCTCTCAACACATTTCCCCAAATCACGACGTTTGTATATGGGATAACCCTGGTCATCAATTAGGGTAGAAGGTTGGAAACTCTTTGGGAAAAATTTGCTACATTTCCTCTCTTTCATGCATGGAGACTTTGGGTTAGCAAAGCCACAAGGCCCATGGATCATGTAGCTAGACACTGCATTATATAACCTCGGATAAATGGTTGGATCGGGCAATTCTGCAGATATAACATTGTCGATATCTGTACCCGTTTTTAACTTATTTTCAGCACTGAGCCATAACAGTATATGAGCATGGGGAAGACCTCTCTTCTGAAACTCCACCGTGTAAATTCCTAAATTTTAGAAATATTAAATTTAAATCGTTAATAACTTTAATACGTAATGCAAGGAAAATTGAATAATTACATAAATGTACTCATCAACTTGCCTGCACCAGCCTTGCCGAATATCTTATCTTTCTTGAAATCTATCATCATTTGATCTAGTTTGACTTTGAACAAACGGCAAACAATATCAGGTCTATCTGATGGACTTAGACCTGTAGCAGAAACAAATTCCTTTATTTCAGTCCAATTTGAGTTGCATGTAACTGTTATAAAGAGATCCGGATATCCAAATCTCTTGCACACAGCCATCGCATCTTGACAGTTGTTGAACATGTATCTCATTCCACTAGTGAATGATCCAGGTAATATGACACGTTTACCAACCAAAGATGCATCAGTCTCTCCTTTGCTAATTGCATCTTGCAATCCATTTAGAATGTCACATCTAATCACCTTCTGATTTGCTCTTATGTAGGATAATCTTTGAGACTCTATCATTGTATAGCAGTCCACTACAAATTGCTGAAATAACCTCCTACACTTGACAATATTACCAAACTCGACATCCCTTTCTTGGATCCTGAACGCAATGAACTCTCTTAGCGATACTCTAGTTCTCCTACGATTTTCAATGTCAAAATTTGAATCCCTTATTGCGATGTCTTCTTGATAACCATCTTCTCCATAAGGAAACATCAACGGATATTGTAGCGGAAGAAATGCCGTATGGGTCTCATGAAGTCTTTCCAACTCACCACATATTTTTTTAACAACTATATCTCTCCCCTCCTCCATGTTGTCCAAATCACCGATAATGAGTGCTGCTACCTCATCAGTAGTGGGAAGATTGTATGTTCTTGCATCTTTGGATCGATTTCTGAACAGTCTCAAATAGAAGTTAGATGATTCTTGATGTTCTATGAAGTCCTTGACACGTCGATAAGACTTCGCATATGGGTTGTGATCATCAACCATTTTTGTTACATCTCTGACCAACGAATCATCAAAGCATATGGATCCCTTCTTTGTTCTACAATCAAAATATAATGATAATCAGAAACCATCGATGATACACTTAAATTCTTATACAAAGGATTAGTTGAGAAATAACCTGAAGTGATTGGCTCGATTGACAGCTTCATTATTGGTATCATATATATAAAGTTGGGCAAATTTTGGCTTGGATCCAGGTTCAGGCAACAAACTACCAATACGATGAAAATTTTGCCCACTAAGAATAAACTGTGGTGGACCCCCACCGTCATTTACAGATCCTTCAATCTTACCTCCCATAGAAGTGAACGAAAACATGCTGTTGTAGGCTCTTATATTGTCAAAGAAGTGGTTACTTCTGTGATCAAGTCCAGCAAGCAAATTGAATAATAAGTCAGGAGGTTTTTTTAGGAGTGGTAGTTGTACTCTTCCTTTCATACAACACATAGAAAATCCATCATTTACCGTTCTCCTTGACTTGTCTGACCTTTCCTCAAACCAAAAAAGTGCCTTACAGTGGACACATTGGTAAGAGGGACTGCCAAAATCTAGACATGCTGCATGATAGAAAAAATTAAATATTAGTCACCTTATTGAATTAAGGATTGACGAAACACTTAGATGGATTGTATGATTGGAATTAGTCGAACGTACATTGTCTCTCCGCTTTATGGTACAATTCGGATTGAAAGTTAAGACCATCATCGTCAATGGAAGCACCTATCATTTGGTATGGAAAACATAGTTGAACAAAAATTAGTGAAGGTAATTAAATGAAAAATTATGCAAAACATTTAAAAATATGAAAGGATACAATGTATCAACAAACCTGAAACAACAGTGCAATTTGATTCATCGTCCAGAACAAAACGTGTAGAACGAATTGATTGAATCACATGAGTTGAATGTCTTATACGTTTGTTACAGACTGTGTCAGAAGATGGGTTTAAGACTTCTGATATGGGTGTTGTGGTGGTGTGAATGTTAGAAGTCATACCAATGGGTTGCCGATAAAGAGCTGACAATAGAGATATAACAGTTCTTTAAAATTAATGATTTTAGCAACAGTTTTTGAGAATAAATTAATAATAAAACAAAGTAATTACACTGATAAAATAATGAAAAAAAACTACCTGTCAAGTAGGTGTAATAGTCTTCATCTGCATGTGTTGTATTAATCGACCCCAAGTTTTGGTGAGGACTGATTTGTGTGGAATTGAATGACGTGCATGATCTTTTATCATGTGGTCTCATTTGATATACATTAAATGTATTTCTGTTACCATGTGATTGAGAGAGCTGACTGTTTGTACCAAGGTGTATATCTGTATATTCAGGGACACATTCAACATATATGAATCAGTCTCTAATTATGTTAAAATTATATTTTTAAATATTTAAAACATTGTTTTCCAGGATTGGAGCAGGGCAAACAATTAAAATCACCTTCAATAGTTCGTTTTTTTCGCTCCTTTTAGTTTAAGAATTTCCTTCCTACATGCTCGAGCGAGCGCAGAGCGTGAATTAACAACCTCGCCAACAGAATGCACCATAGTACTTCTTCCTTTTTAAGTTTAAAAAATGTGTATCAGTTTTTCCGAACAAATTCATTTAGTAATATACCATCAAATTCTAAGGGTAAGTTGGAGATAAATATATAGCATATGAGCATGTAAGGAAGATGTTAACCAGTTTGTGATTGTGATAAAGGTGTCCTGACAACACTGGGAATTGGAGAACCCTGTGGTTGGCATAAGTCAGCGGTTGTGTTGGAGTTTTGATCTGTTAAAAATGTATATCAGTCATTGTGGTCAAATCAAATTGGTCATATGTCATTTAATTGGGACTGTATCATTATCAAAATCTATAATACATACAATATGGATCATGAAATGTAATATAATACCCATATTTAATTGTGACAAAGGTGTCCTGCTAATGCTGGGAATAGGAGGACCTTGAAGCTGGCATAACAGATTGCTTGTGTTGAAGTTTTCATCTATTAAAAACAAATGCCAAGTATCATTTCATAGATGAATATCAATTGAGTAATTAAAAGTTAAGGTGAAAAAATATACATTGTAAATGAAAACCAAAAAATTCAATTTTGGAAAAACCTGATACAGGTTTCTTCCATGAGGAAGATTTCTGCAACATGATCATCTTCCTTTTTGCTCTTGCATTTTTAGCATTTGAATTTGAAGAGTCCATTGTGAGCTATAAGCAATAAATCAGTGTCAAGAGTAGGCATGTACAACAAACCAAGTTTATATAAGACATTGTTTCTTGGTCGTTTATCCTTAAAGATGAAAAACTACGAAATGAAGTGTAGTGTTTGAAATCTAAATATTGCATTTAATATTATCAACTTGGCATTGAGTATATTTCTTTTTTTTGGGTGACAGTGAGCCATGTAGTATTAAATTTGATAGAACCATGTGTATTGTAACACCCCGATTTTTCGTGCTTTCTAAGGACGATAAACTCAATTAATGAGTTTATATTTTTATCTGTGTCTTAGAAAATGATTTTGGGAAAACTAAGATCATAGTCTTGTTTTATAAAATCGTAGGATCTTTCGGTTAAGTTTTGGGTCGAAAACTCAAACGAAAACCGATCTACGTTTTTCAGATGATAGTGTTTTCTACTATCACGACCTAATCTGGACTAACGAACGAAACCATTAGTCTTAGAATATATTCCTCTATCTTTTTCCTAAAATGTGTCCTGACGTCCAAAAATATAAATAATATTTTATATTCGGGCCGATAATCGATCGAGGAGACGATTCGAGCTGTCTTAGGGTTTTTCGAGACCCACGATCAGATGTTTTTCATACCAAAATTGTATCAAGTAATTTGAGGAATTCATACGAGTGTCGGGACGATTCCAAATATCGGGATGTGAATTGACCAAATTGCCCTTGGTTAATTTTATTACCAATTTACCTTTCCTATTATTAAACTAATAAAACCTAAATATCTAACCACTTTTACTCTCAACCTCTCACTTTTGTTCTCTCATTTTCGGCAGCCCCCTCCCCCAAAGTTACCTCATCTTCTTCTTTTCTCTTCCTTTCTCTTCTTTCTCTTTTCTCCTCAAAATCTCCATTTTTGGAAGTGGAAAGCTTGAGTTTTTGTGGAGCAAACTTCACCAAACTTGGAGTGGATCATCATAGGAGGTAGTAGTTCAACTCTATCTCTCTCAATCTCTCCTTTCTCTCCTCATATTTTCATGATCAAGGATGTTAGGGTTTTGTCCCTAAAATCTTTGAAAATCCATGAAAAATTGTAGGAAAATCGTATCTGTACCAAACCAGTTTCTATGGCCTAGGTTCATGACATACTTGTATGATCCAAGAGCTTAGAGCCAAGAAATCCCTATAGCTATGTTTTCTAGATAGGGGCCGAAACCCCCCTATGGGTGTAGGGTAGGGTTTTGGTTGGTTTTTGATGATCTGATCTGATATCTAGGGCTGTCACACGTAGTTAGGGTGTTATCCAGAAAATGAGAAATTTTGGAGCTCCCTAGCTATTTTTAGTGTAATAGGGCCGAACCCTAGGGGTGGTGCATTAGGAGAAATCTTCGTTTTGTAAGTTAATGCCGATATGTTTTACGTGTATGTAGTGATCGGCAGCGTGTTGAGAAGAGGAACAAGTTGATCGGGTGTTCCGAGTTGAGCTGGAAGCTACAAGAGGTAAGGGGATAAACCTGAGGAATTCCATTTCCGACAGCTATGTGCTGCATCGGTGTTTGTACTGTATTCGTATTGTATTTAAATAGTTATGTCATGGTGTTAGTTGATTTCTTGATTGACTGTTGTTGATTGGAATATGCATTGATGTGCTGATGTATTGATGTAATTGTTGATATAGTTGAATGCATGTTATACTTGCTGAATGGTTATATGGATGTAATGTGTGCCCTGCTGTGGGATTTAGGCATTAGAGGACCTAATTTTGATTAGGATCCGGCCTCGTGTAACTTAAAAGCTTTAAAAGTCCGAAATGTGTTTTGATAAGGAAAAGTGAAGTTTAAAAGCAAATAGGGCATTAGAAACCTTCACTATGTCTTAATTTGATAAGAAAATCCTTTTGAGTAATGTGGTTTCCGAAGTCATACTGAGTTTATTCAAGAAAAATGAGTTTGTGCAAGTTTTGTTTTAAGTTCGTATTTTACCGAAAAACAACGAAAGAAAAAGAAATGGTCTCTGGACCAAGTTTTGTTTTATGGAAAACCGATCCCGATGACTTTGTGTAAGTATCGGAGATTTTTGGGTTTTTGGTTTTCGAGTTTTCAAGGAAAGTGGTTTTAAAGCTTAAAGCTTAGAAACTAGAAACCGAGACGTCGGGGTTCTAGGGTTCTGCAGAACACGTGGATCAAGGATCCGTGTTAGTTATGGTCCTGTCGGCTTAGGGACAATCTTTGTGGTCCTGTAAGCTCGAGGATGTTTTTATGATCTTGAATCCGACGTCCTTGACTGGTGCATCGGTTAGGGGTGTTGGGATTTAAGTTGTTTTTGGGCTAAGTGTCCTGTTTTGAGAAAATGTGTTTTGAGGCTTAAAGAGTCTAAGACATTATGGTGGTTGTTAGCGTTGATGCTACAACGAGGAAATATTGATGCGACAAAGATCCATTATCGGAAACTAGATAGGTTTCTCATGCATTAAATGCGGGGCAGACGTGCCGTGATACGGGGGACCTTGATAAGCAAGGAGAACCTGAGATGACTTACTTGTCATAACATTGTGCCTTGATGGACAATGGTGTCATACGTGTTCTGGGAACGTATTGTGCCTTGAGTTGGACAATGCAGTATGACCGTTTTCTTGTGGAGTACTTCTGATTGCGCCCCCATGTGAGAATCGCGTAGTGTCATGGGATTCAAAGTACTCGTTTTTGGGCCAAATACTGGAGCCTGATCAGCTCATTTCGAATGGTGATGGGATTTCCGGAAATCTAGTAATCTAGTGTGAATATTGAGATATATGGAAGTGCCATGCATACGTTTAGGAGATAACGTTGATTGTGGGGTACGAAACCCTTGTGCATTTACTGCCTTTTGTATTTAATGATATATGCCATGTTATATGATGATTTGGGTCTGTTGTGTGGATTGGGCATATAGTTGTTGTTTATGGATTCATATATTGGTTTCTCACCCTTGCATGTTTTTGGACGGGTTGTCCTTTGGTATATATTGTATCGTGTTTACAGATGGAGCCGGAGCCGGATCACCTAGCGCACTCCGGGATGCGCGTCCTAGCGTTTGATCGAAGGACAGACCCAGCCGCGTGGGTCATCCACCCAGGGGTGGAAAGTGCGGCGTATACGGGACCAGTTTGCACTGTAAGCGGAACGACGGAGACGGGACCGCGGAAGAGTACTCGGACAGTGGAGACCATCCAGGTGCCTCTCCCTCCCATCGGGCTGATGCTGCAGGCCCTTATGGAGCAGGGTGTGATCGAGTCGGTCGCCCCCGCTGCACAGTCCCCGCAGCAACAGCTACCCCAGACGCCTCCCCCGCCTTTTGTCTTGGTAGCGGGCGAGCACGTCGTGGAGGATGTGGGGGAGGAGGAGGAGGAGGAAGACCCTGAGGAGGATCCTCAGGAAGACCCGGAGGATCATTCTTCGGATACTTCCGATCCCCATCCACAGGGGAACGGGAATGTAGGTTCCCAGAGTTCTTCCTCTGGTTCCAGCATTGGACTTCCCTCCGGGGGATTGTCCAATGGTTTCCATTAGTCGGACCAGCTTAGGGTGTAGACCCTTTTTTTTGAGGCAGTGGTTTTTGGGTAGTCTGTTAACGGCTACTGATGGCCATAGGTTTTAGAGATATGGTTCCAGACTGCCGCTGCCTAGTTTTATAGCTTTTTAGAAAGTTTAGTAATCATTCGTTCTTTTGTAAAGGGACTTGTTGTCCATTATATAGATGTATATATATATATATATATATCTTGTTCTAATTATTGTATATGAGTAATACTGTGTTATCTGGAGTGGTGTTCATACGTATAATTAATGAGAAAATTTTTGGTCACGATTTCCAGAATCTGCTTACACAAAAGATATATTTTCCGAAAGTAAAACCAGCGAAATTTTATTTATCGTTTCATTAAGGGTTTTGAGTTACAAAAGTGGCACTGGGTTTGAGGGTGTCACATTAGTGGTATCAGAGCTGGTCGAGTCTTTCGGGAATCCTTGGGGAATAGGTCTGTTGTGTTTGCTGTTGTGTGATCTCTGTATTCGCGAGGCGAAAGTGATTCGCGTCGCGAGCCCGAGAAGTTTCTTAGGGCATGTTCTCTGTCTCGCGTAGCGAATGGGAATTCGCGTCGCGAGGCAGGGAGATGATGCTCTGTTCCTCGAGTATGTTCTCTGCGTCGCGTAGCGAAATGGATTTCGCGTCGCGAGGCAGAGGGGGGGAGTTGCATGTTCTCTGGATCGCGTAGCGAACCGAAATTCGCGTCGCGAGCCAGAGAAATAGTGCTCTGTCTCTCAGGTAGGTCCTCTACGTCGCGTGGCGAATTGAGTTCGCGTCGCGAGACAGAGGAGTGGAGTTGCATGGCCTCTGATTCGCTAAGCGAAATGTATTTCGCGTCGCGAGGCAGAGAAGCTTTCTAGATGTGTTCTCTGCATCGCGTGGCGAATGGGATTCGCGACGCGAGGCAGAGGAGTGGTGTCTCGGACAGGACCCCTGTTTCGCGTAGCGAACTGGATTTCGCGTCGCGAAGCAGAGGGCATGTTTTCTTATCGCGAGGCGAAGGAACTTTCGCGTCGCGAGGCCGAGAGTTATGTAGGCTTCCAGGATCGCGAGGCGAATGAGTGTTCGCGTCGCGAATCCGAGGAGCTGTTCCTTGTTTCTCAGGCAGACTCTTTGGTTCGCGTAGCGAAACCAAGGGTTGAGATGTTACTACTCTTGGATATGTTGTATGTTTATAACTGCTTATTTGCTTTATTTTCTGGTTGCCATTTTGACTGAATTTGGGCCTTGTAGGTCCGATATGGAACTAGAAATTGGAGCAGAAGCAGGACGTGGACGTGGACGTGGACGTGGCCGTGGACGTGGTCGCAGTCAGGGAGCTGGTGTCCAAGCTGAGGATGTTGCTGGAGCAACTGGAATGGATTTTGCTGCTCAGGCAATGGCTAACATGGCTGCGGCTATTGCTGTCCAAACTGCAACCATGAACGCCCACAATGCTCAGGAACAACTCCGTGCTGACCAGGCCGCTGAGGGTCGAAGCTTGACTACTTTCAGGCGTCAGAATCCGCCACAATTTTCTGGTGACGTGGATCCTGAGAAAGCTAATCTTTGGATTCATGAAGTTGAGAAAATTTTTGAGTTGATACGTAGTCCCGAAGAAGTGAAGGTGCCATATGCCACATTCCTACTGATAGGAGATGCGGAGTATTGGTGGAAAGGAACGAAACAACTACTGGAGGCAAATCACAAGGTGATTTCGTGGACGCTGTTTAAAGATCGCTTTTTGGGAAAATATTTCCCTCAGAGTGCAAGAGCAGAGAAGGAGCAAGAATTCTTGCGACTACAACAGAGAGATATGTCAGTCGGGGAATATGCGGCTAAGTTCGAATCGTTGGCCAAGTATTTCCGTTTCTTTCAGAATAACCTTGAGGAAGAATGGAAATGCGAAGCTTTTGAGAGAGGACTGCGGTATGAGATAAAAGAGTCGGTCCTACCGCAAGGAATTAGAAATTTTCAAGCGCTCGTTGAGAAAAGCAGACAAATAGAACTGATGAAGCGTGGGAGAGACAATAGAGGAAACGTCGGAGGACCTTTCCGATTCAAGGGTCAATCTCAGGACCAGAGAGGGAAACAGATTCAGAAGAAACCATATTCTCGACCACCTGGGAACTTCCAGAAACAACCTTATCGACCTGTTGCTCGTGCATCGGGCAGTGGAGGTCAAGGAGGGCAAAACCAAGGGAGGAAGTGTTTCAAATGCGGGGATTCAACGCATCTGGCAAACAAATGTACTGTGAGGAATGACCATTGCTATCGTTGTGGACAACCAGGTCATTTTGCCAGGGATTGTAGAGCCCAGAATCCAGTCCAAACTGCGGACAGGAGTGGTGGAGCCAAACGACCGACGGCTAGGGGAAGAGTTTATACCCTGAGTGGTGCTGAGGCTTCGAACTCCGAAGATCTGATACAGGGTGTGTGTGACATAGACGGTAATCTCTTATTAGTGCTCTTTGATTCAGGTGCAACCCATTCATTCATTTCTATGGATTGTGTGAAACGTTTAGAGTTATCTGTTTCTTCCTTGCCATTTGATTTAATTGTTTCTACACCAACTGCTGAACCTGTTGTTGTGAATTCTATATGTCTAAACTGTCCTATTGTTATCCAGGATAGACATTTTCTTGTTGACTTAATATGTTTGCCTTTAATACAGTTAGATGTAATTTTGGGCATGGATTGGTTATCTTCCAACCAGATCCTATTAGATTGTGCACATAAAACCCTAGTTTTTCCTAGTACTGAGATTTCTGGATTTTTAACCGCCAACCATGTTAGAACTTCTTCGAAAGAAGGAGATCCGAAATACGTGCTTTTAACCAACTTAGAAGTCGAGGGGAAGACCGAGCTGAGTCAGATGCCTGTTGTGAGAGATTTTCCCGAGGTGTTTCCAGAGGATGTTCCAGGTTTGCCACCTGTGAGGGACATAGAATTCTCCATCGATCTGATCCCAGGAACCGGACCGATATCGATAGCTGCATATCGAATGTCGCCTACTGAGCTTGCTGAGTTAAAGACACAAGTCGAGGACTTGTTATCCAAGCAGTTCATCAGACCAAGTGTTTCGCCATGGGGAGCGCCGGTTCTCTTAGTGAGAAAGAAGGACGGAGGTTCGAGACTTTGTGTGGACTATCGTCAGCTGAACAAGGTTACGATCAAGAACAAGTATCCGTTGCCTAGGATTGATGACTTGATGGATCAACTGCGAGGAGCTGCTGTTTTCTCAAAGATCGACTTAAGGTCAGGATACCACCAGATTCGAGTGAAAACGGAGGATATACCAAAGACCGCTTTTAGAACTCGTTACGGACATTACGAGTATCTCGTGATGCCTTTTGGAGTGACAAACGCACCTGCTGTTTTCATGGACTACATGAATCGGATTTTTCGTCCGTTCCTTGATAAGTTTGTTGTAGTGTTCATAGACGATATTCTAGTTTATTCTAAGAATCGTGAAGAACACGAGGAGCATTTACGGCAAGTCCTTCATGTTTTGCGGGAAAAGATGTTATATGCGAAACTCTCTAAGTGTGAGTTTTGGCTTGAAGAAGTCGGATTTTTGGGTCATGTTATCACAAAACAAGGAATTTCTGTGGACCCTGCTAAGGTAGAAGCCGTACTTTCTTGGGAAAAACCAAAGACTGTAACCGAGATAAGAAGTTTTGTTGGATTAGCCGGTTACTACCGAAGGTTTATTGAAGGATTCTCTAAGATTGTGTCACCATTGACTCAATTGACGAGGAAAGACCAACCTTTTGTTTGGACTGATCAGTGTGAAGAAAGTTTTCAAAAGATTAAGGAACTTCTGACTACTTCACCAGTGCTGATACTTCCAGAACCGAGTGAACCTTATGAAGTATATTGTGATGCTTCACATCAAGGTCTAGGTTGTGTGCTGATGCAACACCGCAAAGTGGTGGCTTATGCATCACGACAGTTAAAGATTCATGAAAAGAATTATCCCACTCATGACCTAGAATTAGCTGCAGTGGTTTTTGCACTAAAGATATGGAGACACCATCTGTATGGTGCAAAATTCGATGTCTTCAGTGATCACAAGAGTTTGAAATATCTGTTCGACCAGAAGGAGCTCAATATGAGGCAAAGACGATGGATGGAGTTTTTAAAAGATTACGACTTCACGTTGCAATACCATCCAGGGAAGGCGAACGTCGTGGCAGATGCTTTGAGCCGGAAAGCCGTTCATATTTCAACTATGATGGTGAGAGAATTGAAACTGATTGAAGAGTTCCGTGATCTGAACTTGGGATTAGAAATAAGTCCTAAGAAACTAAGCTTTGGAATGCTTAAGATCTCTAATGGTTTGATGGAAGAGATACGTGAGCAACAAGCTAATGATGAATCTCTTCAGGAGAAAAAGGTGTTGGTGGAACAAGGGAGAGCTAGTGAGTTTAGTTTGGGAGCAGATGGAATCTTAAGGTGTAATGGACGAGTTTGTATACCCAACAACCCGGAGATGAGAAAGATGATTCTCGAAGAATCCCATAAGAGTGGATTGAGTATGCATCCTGGTGCAACCAAGATGTATCAGGACATGAAACAAAGATTTTGGTGGCCAGGTATGAAGAAACAAGTTGCAGAATACGTTGCATCATGTCTAACTTGTCAAAAAGCAAAAGTAGAACATCAGAGACCTGGAGGGATGTTGCAATCCCTAGATGTACCGGAATGGAAATGGGAGAGTATCTCTATGGATTTCGTAGTGAGTTTACCCCGAACACCAAGGAACTTTGATTCGATTTGGGTAATCGTGGATAGGTTGACGAAATCGGCACATTTCTTACCTGTGAAGACAAACTACACAGTAGCAAAGTTGACTGAGGTGTACATAAGAGAAGTAATTAGATTACACGGGATACCCTCGAGTATTGTTTCGGACCGAGATCCGAAGTTTACATCGCGTTTTTGGGAAAGCTTACATCAAGCTTTGGGGACTAAGTTACGTTTAAGTTCAGCATACCATCCCCAGACAGATGGACAAACAGAACGAACGATTCAATCGTTAGAAGATTTGCTAAGAGCTTGTGTGTTGGATAATCGAGGAAGTTGGGATGAACTGTTACCTCTGATTGAATTCACGTATAATAACAGTTATCACTCAAGCATAGGGATGGCACCCTATGAGGCTCTGTATGGGAGGAAGTGTCAAACTCCTCTTTGTTGGTATCAGGATGGAGAGAGTACAATTCTAGGACCCGAGGTTGTGCAAGAGACGACTGAGAAAGTCAAACAGATTCGGGAAAGAATGAGGACATCTCAGAGCAGACAGAAGAGTTATTCGGATAAGCGAAGACGACCTCTCGAATTTCAAGAAGGCGATCATGTATTTCTGAGAGTCAATCCAACGACTGGGGTAGGTCGGGTAATGAAATCCAGAAAACTCACTCCTAAATTCATTGGACCATACCAAATTCTTCGGCGTATTGGTCCAGTAGCGTACCAAATTGCTTTACCTCCTTTTCTTTCAAATTTACATAATGTCTTTCATGTTTCACAATTGAGGAAGTATATTCCTGATCCATCTCATGTAATTGAACCTGATCAAGTACCCTTGAAAGAGAATCTGTCTTATGAGACCGCACCTGTAAGGATTGAGGACAAGAGAGTCAGACAACTGAGGGGAAAACAAATCTCTTTAGTCAAGGTTATTTGGGATGATACAACTGGAGAAACAACTTGGGAAACTGAGGACAACATCAGAGAGCAATATCCTTATCTGTTCACAGGTATGCAATTTCGAGGACGAAATTATTTTAAGGGGGATAGTAATGTAACACCCCGATTTTTCGTGCTTTCTAAGGACGATAAACTCAATTAATGAGTTTATATTTTTATCTGTGTCTTAGAAAATGATTTTGGGAAAACTAAGATCATAGTCTTGTTTTATAAAATCGTAGGATCTTTCGGTTAAGTTTTGGGTCGAAAACTCAAACGAAAACCGATCTACGTTTTTCAGATGATAGTGTTTTCTACTATCACGACCTAATCTGGACTAACGAACGAAACCATTAGTCTTAGAATATATTCCTCTATCTTTTTCCTAAAATGTGTCCTGACGTCCAAAAATATAAATAATATTTTATATTCGGGCCGATAATCGATCGAGGAGACGATTCGAGCTGTCTTAGGGTTTTTCGAGACCCATGATCAGATGTTTTTCATACCAAAATTGTATCAAGTAATTTGAGGAATTCATACGAGTGTCGGGACGATTCCAAATATCGGGATGTGAATTGACCAAATTGCCCTTGGTTAATTTTATTACCAATTTACCTTTCCTATTATTAAACTAATAAAACCTAAATATCTAACCACTTTTACTCTCAACCTCTCACTTTTGTTCTCTCATTTTCGGCAGCCCCCTCCCCCAAAGTTACCTCATCTTCTTCTTTTCTCTTCCTTTCTCTTCTTTCTCTTTTCTCCTCAAAATCTCCATTTTTGGAAGTGGAAAGCTTGAGTTTTTGTGGAGCAAACTTCACCAAACTTGGAGTGGATCATCATAGGAGGTAGTAGTTCAACTCTATCTCTCTCAATCTCTCCTTTCTCTCCTCATATTTTCATGATCAAGGATGTTAGGGTTTTGTCCCTAAAATCTTTGAAAATCCATGAAAAATTGTAGGAAAATCGTATCTGTACCAAACCAGTTTCTATGGCCTAGGTTCATGACATACTTGTATGATCCAAGAGCTTAGAGCCAAGAAATCCCTATAGCTATGTTTTCTAGATAGGGGCCGAAACCCCCCTATGGGTGTAGGGTAGGGTTTTGGTTGGTTTTTGATGATCTGATCTGATATCTAGGGCTGTCACACGTAGTTAGGGTGTTATCCAGAAAATGAGAAATTTTGGAGCTCCCTAGCTATTTTTAGTGTAATAGGGCCGAACCCTAGGGGTGGTGCATTAGGAGAAATCTTCGTTTTGTAAGTTAATGCCGATATGTTTTACGTGTATGTAGTGATCGGCAGCGTGTTGAGAAGAGGAACAAGTTGATCGGGTGTTCCGAGTTGAGCTGGAAGCTACAAGAGGTAAGGGGATAAACCTGAGGAATTCCATTTCCGACAGCTATGTGCTGCATCGGTGTTTGTACTGTATTCGTATTGTATTTAAATAGTTATGTCATGGTGTTAGTTGATTTCTTGATTGACTGTTGTTGATTGGAATATGCATTGATGTGCTGATGTATTGATGTAATTGTTGATATAGTTGAATGCATGTTATACTTGCTGAATGGTTATATGGATGTAATGTGTGCCCTGCTGTGGGATTTAGGCATTAGAGGACCTAATTTTGATTAGGATCCGGCCTCGTGTAACTTAAAAGCTTTAAAAGTCCGAAATGTGTTTTGATAAGGAAAAGTGAAGTTTAAAAGCAAATAGGGCATTAGAAACCTTCACTATGTCTTAATTTGATAAGAAAATCCTTTTGAGTAATGTGGTTTCCGAAGTCATACTGAGTTTATTCAAGAAAAATGAGTTTGTGCAAGTTTTGTTTTAAGTTCGTATTTTACCGAAAAACAACGAAAGAAAAAGAAATGGTCTCTGGACCAAGTTTTGTTTTATGGAAAACCGATCCCGATGACTTTGTGTAAGTATCGGAGATTTTTGGGTTTTTGGTTTTCGAGTTTTCAAGGAAAGTGGTTTTAAAGCTTAAAGCTTAGAAACTAGAAACCGAGACGTCGGGGTTCTAGGGTTCTGCAGAACACGTGGATCAAGGATCCGTGTTAGTTATGGTCCTGTCGGCTTAGGGACAATCTTTGTGGTCCTGTAAGCTCGAGGATGTTTTTATGATCTTGAATCCGACGTCCTTGACTGGTGCATCGGTTAGGGGTGTTGGGATTTAAGTTGTTTTTGGGCTAAGTGTCCTGTTTTGAGAAAATGTGTTTTGAGGCTTAAAGAGTCTAAGACATTATGGTGGTTGTTAGCGTTGATGCTACAACGAGGAAATATTGATGCGACAAAGATCCATTATCGGAAACTAGATAGGTTTCTCATGCATTAAATGCGGGGCAGACGTGCCGTGATACGGGGGACCTTGATAAGCAAGGAGAACCTGAGATGACTTACTTGTCATAACATTGTGCCTTGATGGACAATGGTGTCATACGTGTTCTGGGAACGTATTGTGCCTTGAGTTGGACAATGCAGTATGACCGTTTTCTTGTGGAGTACTTCTGATTGCGCCCCCATGTGAGAATCGCGTAGTGTCATGGGATTCAAAGTACTCGTTTTTGGGCCAAATACTGGAGCCTGATCAGCTCATTTCGAATGGTGATGGGATTTCCGGAAATCTAGTAATCTAGTGTGAATATTGAGATATATGGAAGTGTCATGCATACGTTTAGGAGATAACGTTGATTGTGGGGTACGAAACCCTTGTGCATTTACTGCCTTTTGTATTTAATGATATATGCCATGTTATATGATGATTTGGGTCTGTTGTGTGGATTGGGCATATAGTTGTTGTTTATGGATTCATATATTGGTTTCTCACCCTTGCATGTTTTTGGACGGGTTGTCCTTTGGTATATATTGTATCGTGTTTACAGATGGAGCCGGAGCCGGATCACCTAGCGCACTCCGGGATGCGCGTCCTAGCGTTTGATCGAAGGACAGACCCAGCCGCGTGGGTCATCCACCCAGGGGTGGAAAGTGCGGCGTATACGGGACCAGTTTGCACTGTAAGCGGAACGACGGAGACGGGACCGCGGAAGAGTACTCGGACAGTGGAGACCATCCAGGTGCTTCTCCCTCCCATCGGGCTGATGCTGCAGGCCCTTATGGAGCAGGGTGTGATCGAGTCGGTCGCCCCCGCTGCACAGTCCCCGCAGCAACAGCTACCCCAGACGCCTCCCCCGCCTTTTGTCTTGGTAGCGGGCGAGCACGTCGTGGAGGATGTGGGGGAGGAGGAGGAGGAGGAAGACCCTGAGGATCATTCTTCGGATACTTCCGATCCCCATCCACAGGGGAACGGGAATGTAGGTTCCCAGAGTTCTTCCTCTGGTTCCAGCATTGGACTTCCCTCCGAGGGATTGTCCAATGGTTTCCATTAGTCGGACCAGCTTAGGGTGTAGACCCTTTTTTTTGAGGCAGTGGTTTTTGGGTAGTCTGTTAACGGCTACTGATGGCCATAGGTTTTAGAGATATGGTTCCAGACTGCCGCTGCCTAGTTTTATAGCTTTTTAGAAAGTTTAGTAATCATTCGTTCTTTTGTAAAGGGACTTGTTGTCCATTATATAGATGTATATATATATATCTTGTTCTAATTATTGTATACGAGTAATCCTGTGTTATCTGGAGTGGTGTTCATACGTATAATTAATGAGAAAATTTTTGGTCACGATTTTCAGAATCTGATTACACAAAAGATATATTTTCCGAAAGTAAAACCAGCGAAATTTTATTTATCGTTTCATTAAGGGTTTTGAGTTACAAAAGTGGCACTGGGTTTGAGGGTGTCACATGTATCACATGGTTAGCAGATGATATGTATTTGTGAGGCTATAAAGGAAATTATGACACATCTTAAGATTGTTGTTATTGGTTTCTTCTCCTCGGTTTTTATTTACTTATTGTACTTATTTTTGTTAGTAAATTAGTTGGCATTGCCCATCTCAACTAAGATTGATATGTTGAATGCCGTTATGTATATATATGCAATGCAGGCAGCAAAAGAGCTGTTGAAAAAAGCAATTTATTTGGGCGTGCCTTTTATTGCTGATTGGTTTAGACAGAAAGGCGCTCCATCAAATATCAAGTTTCAGTGTTACTTGTAACAGGTGAGCAACTCTGTACTTACAAACTTGAAAGCCTTTTGTGGTTGTGTTACGTTTTCTCTATTCTAATTTCTTGCTTAACCTTCATATAAAGAAATCTTACTCCTATTTTCTCCACATGGCACATGTTTCAATTCACCAGTCTCTTCGATTTTTTATCTGTTACCTATGTATTTAACATAGGGATCCTTGAATTGTTTCATCTTTTTTGCCAGGATGTGTTTGCAACTGATAATATCCTTATGCTTTCATTTCATGTGTAGTAGTTATTAGTTTTGTTAACCTAGGGACTGAGGAGGCTATACCTATGAGGCTATAAGATTAAGGAAAAATATCTTTGTTTGGATTCTTGCATATATTTTTTTGTCAGTAGTATTTGGTTTCTGGGGAGTAAACTAATCATCTGTGCAGCCTGATAATGAGACATGTGAAGGTTGGTGCTTTTGCTATAGTGATTTGGTAGTTGTAGCTTTTTAAATTGCTTCAATGTGTGTCGATTTGTTTTCATCTTGAATTTGTCTTAACTTATATGTTAACCTTTAGACACATTGCCGAATTATTTGAGCTTAGGCAAATATTTCGAGAGCTCACTCTTAACTTCTATTTTTTCTCCATTAGAAATTTTCATATTTATGACTTATCCTTGAGCTGACACAGTAAATTGTTAATCAAATCATCAATCTGTTGCAAATTTGAATTTTAACTCTCACATATTTACATTTTTTTTGTTGATTTCAAATTTTTTACTGTTACCTACTTTTTAAGTTCTACTATTTTTCCCTTTGCCAATCTCAATTTTATAGTTAGAAACTTAAACCAAATGAGGGATTTGCTGTTCCAATAATTTCTATTGTGAGGGCATAAGAAGTTTAAACGTAAGAGAATAATTGAACAATAAACTAACCTGTCTTGTATCAACTTAATTGTTTGGAAGATATTAGTTTATAGCTCCAACTTGTTAAACCCAGACCGTAATCACATTAGGCTGAAAACAAAGACATTCATTAAACAATTGTTATAATAATGTGAGCCTCAAGTAAGTTCAGTGTTTTGTATTCATATGAGATGATAACTTACAGCAACAGTGTCATTGCGCTGTCATCCATACCTGCTGAAAGTTGTTGTTGATACTGTAATATTCTACAGGTGTCGCCAATAATTTCCTTTGATTGTCAACTTCCTTTGAACCGGTGGCAATTGTTTTTGTCTAAAAATGGCACTATTTTTAGGAACAGCACCTGATCAAATTCCATTAATTAGTTTATAATTTGCATTTATGGCTAATAAATCACATTTATTACGCATAAGTCAATTCTTTAAATAAGATGGTTTGAATTTACTGTATTAAACATACTTAGATATTTGTTAATTAGGTTATTTCGGAATGTTAGTTTTCTATTTGCATGTCAAATGTGATCTCATTTCCTGTAAGAATCAATTTTACATTACTAATGGGAGAACTCATGGCTTAAGGTTAACACAGGCAGCAAAAGGTTGTTATTTGATTACCAATGATTGAATTGATTGGTTAATCTGATCAGCATTCATTAATGAGTTACCTTGTAGTTGATGCTTTTAATATGCTCCAGGTGTTGCCAATAATTTCGTTTGATTGTCACCTTCCTTTGAGCCCCTGTGGCAATTTTTCCTGTCTAAAGATGGCACTATTTTTAGGAACAACACCTGATCAAATTCCATTTATTAGTTTATAACGTGCATTTGTGGCTAATAAATCACATTTATTATGCATAAGTCAATTCTTTGTATAAAATGGTTTGAATTTAATGTATTAAACATACTTAGATATATACTGCCAAAAAAAAACAAACATATTTAGATATTCGCTAATTAGTTAATTTCGGAATGTTAATTTTCTATTTGCATTTCAAATGTGATCTCATTTCCTGTATTATAGATATCTCATTTCCTGTAAGAATCGATTTTACATTACTGATGGGAGAACTCATGGCTTAACATTAACATCAGTAGCATAATGTTTGAATTAACTGTATTAAACATACTTAGATATTCATTAATTAGGTAATTTCGGAATGTTAATTTTCTATTTGCAAATCAAATGTGATATCATTTCTTGCAATATACATATCTCATTTCCTGTAAGAATCAATTTGACATTACTAATGGGAGGACTCATGCCTTAACATTAACATAGGCAGCAAAAGATTGTTATTTCATTACAAATGATTGAATTGTTTGGTTAATCTGATCAGCCTTCATTAATGAGTTACCTTGTAGTTGATACTTGTAATATCCTCCAGGTGTTGACAACAATTTCGTTTGATTGTCACTTTCCTTTGAACCCCTGTGACAATTTTTTCTGTCTAAAGATGGCACTATTTTTAGGAACAACACCTAATCAAAATCCATTTATTAGTTAATCATGTGCATTTGTGGCTAATAAATCACATTTATTACGCATAAGTCAATTCTTTGTATAAAATGGTTTGAATTTAACGTATTAATCATACTTAGATATATACCACCAAAAAAAAAATACTTAGATATTTGTTAATTAGTTAATTTCAGTATGTTAATTTTCTATTTGCATTTCAAATGTGATCTCATTTCCTGTATTATAGATATCTCATTTCCTGAAAGAATCAATTTTACATTACTAATGGGAGAACTCATGGCTTAACGTTAACATCAGCAGCATAATGTTTATTTCCTTACAAATGATTGAATTGTTTGGTTAATCTGATCAGCATTCATTAATGAGTTATATGAGACTGTTCATGATATAATAATAATTGTTATTCGTAACTCTCTTAAAGGAAACATTCCTTATTAATGATTATCTGACAGTGAGATTGTTAAATTTGTAATGGGATATAATATTAATTGTTGCAGCATCTCATGGTGGAATTTTTTTCGAATTATATCAGTTTGTTACAATTTTATGGGTACATACTTAAGTCTATTTAACAGTTATCACGACATTTGAAATAGATTTAAGGTGATGAAGTATTTGTATATCATATATGACTTATCTTCTATTTTGATGATTGTTTTTTGTAGGGGAGAGAGTACAATATCTTGTATGGGAGAAGAAAATAAGCAGACTTTATGACATATATATTCAGGTATAATTTCATGCTATAACATTCATTTTGTACGATATGATAGAAGAATTTAGTATTTGCAATGAACATTATGCTGATTTTTTAAAATACATGAAGGTGGAGTTGATGAGTTCGTGATAGATGGATTATGATTGTAGCAGTTCGATAACTGAACATCTTCCCCATATCAAATCATGCATCGGTGCTAAGGTATTGCTTTAAATGACCTTAATCCCCAATTTGATGAGTGGACATAATATCCAATATGATGATGATGATCTTCTTTTGTGATACATTATGTAAACATACATGATTGAATACAGCACACATTGCCCTTTCTGTTCAATTGCCACTTATTTGATTGTTAAATTCTATTTTTGGTTTTGACCATCATGATTTCTTGCTAGAATATAGGATTTTTATTACTGAAATGTGTATAGTTCAAACATAATGCTAAATTTGAAAATACAGTCACTTCAATTATACTTCCTTAAAATTAGGAAGTTATAAATATGAAAGGACACAAAGCTCAATTTAAAATAGTAACAAACAAATATATTACTTATTCAAATGTTCATAATCCAATTCAAAAGCCAGAACTGAAGTGACTGAAATGTTTTTATTTTGAGCTGGTAGCTCATATCAAACGAAATAACACCAAAGAAAAAACAAATGTTAAATTAAATAACTAAAACCCAAACAATATAGTCAAATGATACTCCAAAACACGTTACAAAATTTCACTGCTTTCCTTCATCTTCTCCTTCTCCTTCTGTTTCACTGTTGTCCCTCATCTAGTCTTTCTCTTTCTTTATTTCCCGCTTCAAAAGCTTCGCGGGTGCAGAAGAAGCTCCGATAGAATGATCATCAGGTGAGGCCCTCTTTAGGGGAATGCTATCATCCTTGTCATTAGACAAATCAATGTACTCTGCGACTTGGATTTCCTTCGCATTGTCTTCAACAGTGTCTGTAAACTTCTTTATAAGGTCCTGAGAAGTGGATTTATATTCGATAAGTCCGTTACATTAGTGAAAAATGAAAAATATAAAAATAAAAATAAGGACACAAACCTCAGCAATGACAACACTTTCCTCATCGTGGGGTAAGCCAGCCTTTTTGCCATGAATTAACCCATTTGCATAAGCATTTTCCTAGTTGAATAAAAACCACGATTTACTTTATGAGTACAGTGTGTTTATGAAGGCTTGGAAAAACAATGACAATAAAAGGATATTCATTTGAGAACCTCATGAATGTTTGTATCCTTGAATTTGTTGATAATTTCCGGATCATTCGTAACTCTCTGTACACGAAATGATCTTTCAAATCTGGGATCAAATTCCTGATTTACACACACTTTGAAGAGGAACGATTGGTCCACCCACTTCTCAATAACCGGTGGTATGTGTTGTGACATGGAAGACTATAGAACACATGCACGTTCAAAATATAAGTTTTATACAAAGGAAACTATGAAAATTTCCATCCTGTTAAAAAAACTTTTAAAGGGAATTAGAGGTAAACCGTGGTAGTTGACTCCACCAGATCTGCGCACGATTTATCTAGAAGCAAGGTTGCTTCTCCATCGAAAATGACAAATGTAGTACAATCTGTATCATCAATCACACGAACTTTGATCCGATACCTGTCAAAGAAAAATGTGAGGTAGTAAACAATTGGAGTATTAATTAAACAATCAAACTAAATGGTTATACATAAGTCCATAAATTAAGATTGTAAAATAGTACCTGGGAGTGACATTGAAGACGTGCCGGTTGCACTTTTCACAAAAGAACATTTCCTCTTCTTTGATGACCTTTTTGTTGCATACACACGCAGAGTACCACCACCCACCCTGATCAACAATAAGAGTGATAGTAGCTAATACTATGAAGCTACCAACCTGCACAAATTTAATAAATTACGTCAATAATAAAAATAAAAATAATTTAAATATCCTTTTAAAATGAGAATACGAAGATGTAATATCTTTTTACCTCCTTAAAATCCTTTAATGCTTGTATGGTAGACCTTGGGGTGACGGACAAAAAATCATCCAATAGGCTTATCTTTCGTGAATCGGGCAGTTGTGATATTCCTTGACATGGCGAATCATTGTTTTGATTCATTCTGTTTAGAAAAAAGAAAAATGAATACATTCATTCCACAAATTAAAGGTAAGTTATATAATACGTAAACGTAAAACCAAAAAGATTAACTAACTACCTCCTTCTTAAATCAAGAAACTCAGAGGATTCATGATTGAACAATAACTTGCTGCATCCTTTTGCATTTTGAAGGACATGTTTCCCTATAGCCATTAGTTTGTTATTCATCACATCATAAAAAATTTGGTGATTTAGTTAAACTGTAATCACATCTACCTTGCCATTTCTTAACTTTAGCACATAAGATGGCGACAACAGCATCGTGAATATCACCAGCAGATAAGAAGGAGTTTAGTTCATCAACGTAGGATCCAAAGAGAGTGCACTTGAAACGATAGCTAAGACCATGAAAGCAATAATATTGGAATTAGGAATATTATTAGTAAAACATTATTAGTTAAACATAATCTAACGCATGCAATTATGGTTTTTTAAAGAAGGTTTAAAATGTAACCCATCAGTATTGAGCTCCATGATATTGATCTTGCTTTTAGTGCCATCCATTTGCTTAAATTCCTTCTCCGTCCCAACAGCAATAAGAATTCCAATAACATCTAATTCACATTAACATTAATGTAAGCAGGATTATAAAGAATAAAGATGCTTGAAAAAAAAACAATGCAAAACAAATTTTGCTTATTACTTACCAACTAAGTAGTTGGTATCATATTCAATTCTGAAAAAATCTTCGGGTGGTGTAAAAGAAAAAACATCTTTCGGAAGGAGATTATCACTTTGAAGAAAAACCTTGGTCTCATACTTAAAGTTTAGCCTGTATTTGTGCCTGGTTGATCTATATTCACCAACGTTTGTGGCAACACCTAGATTGGTTATCAAGTAGACAGCACCCTCTATCAGTTTGCTTTGAAATAGATAAATGAAGGTTTTTCTTATGGAAGCACCAATCTTATCACCCTGTAGAAGGAAAAAACCGTGTGAGGAAACATTTAACATAAATTAATAAATTATGATATATAGTGAGAAAATACCTGATCGTCAATGAAGACCATTTCCAAAAATAATGGTAGATTTCCTTCTTTGAAATCAGAAACAGTCCATAGGCGAACAACCCGAACTAATAAATTCCAACTCTCAGCTTTGGGACTAACTTCGGAAATCATATCATGTTTGGGAGGCATTTTGAAAATGACAGAACAAAGGAGATTAGACAACTACGCTTGGAAAGATAGAGATATTGGTTGGAAATGGCATAAATTTGAATTCCTGTATTCCCTAATATATAGATGGTGCAAAATGTGTGAAACCTTGATTTACTTAGAGACAGGCTAAATTTATGGGTTATGTGGGTGTATCATCAATTTATTAATGATATAATAATGTCTAGAATAATTTGCTCCTGAACCCCACGATGTGGAATGGAAATACATGCATTTGATGGCAGGCAAAATTATTTAATTTTAACAGAATCAATGTTTAGAATGAAATCAATTCAATTATTTTTGGATGAAATCAATTGTTAGTTGTCAATTTCTTATTCCAAGATTGGCATTTAATTTTAACGTTTCCTTTGTTATGAAACTGCCTCTGATTATTTTCTTTGCAATTTTGCTCCTGAATTGTAGGTGATAAATCAATGTGTTGCTGAAACAAATGGTGGAATTAATGCTTTGATGGAGTGTATTATATTTTAAATCTTCATTTTAATCGACCCTTAAAATTCTCATGAACATTTGCTTTCTGAAAATATATTGTTTAATGTTAATGACAATCAATGTTTAGAATGAAATGAATTCAATTATTTTAGGATGAAATCAATTGTTAGTTGTCAATTTCTTATTCCAAGATTGGCATTTAATTTTAACGTTTCCTTTGTTATGAAACTGCCTCTGATTATTTTCTTTGCAATTTTGCTCCTGAATTGTAGGTGATAAATCAATGTGTTGCTGAAACAAACGGTGGAATTAATGCTTTGATGGAGTGTATTATATTTTAAATCTTCATTTTAATCGGCCCTTAAAATTCTCCTGAACATTTGCTTTCTAGAAATATATTGTTTAATGTTAATGACTTTTGGGATATGTAGTCTTGTTTAGTATGTGAGTGACACGTGTAGGTTATTCTTTGTGAATTTGTTAGAGAATGACATCTGTTAAAAAAATCCTGTATGTAGCTTCTTTTGACATTTTACTTTGTATATATTATAGATATAGATTATATAGATTATATAGATGATATATAGATATAATTTCGTTCACCAATTATTTCAATCTATGGATTGAACAATAGAAAATGTCTTCTAATATTGGTTGAGTTTTATTCATTTGAAATTGAATATGCACCTATCACCAATTGAAAATTGATTTCAAATGAAATTGAAACTTTTGAAAATTGATTTCAATAGAATATACCTTGCACAGTTTGAAAAACTGATTTTAATTGAAATTGCACCGTTTGAAAAGTTGATTTCAATAAATAGAGATTTAAATGAAAAGCAATCCATTGAAAGAATAAAGCAATGGGTTGAAACACTTTTATAATGAAGCTAAATTGAAAAACACCATGCTAATTATATGTTTGAAAGAAAAAAAAAAAACCTTTTACCCAAAAGAGTAGTGTTTTAGTTAAATTAATTAAATAAGTCAAAGTGAGATTTAATCATCATACTCTTATAAGACATCTAAGACCTAGTATATTTACCCAATCTTGCCTGAGGTCTTGATACCTGAAACTTTGATATTCCTTACTTATTCTTTTCTTACTTTGCCAAACTTTGAGTACCTGCATATTTGTAAATATATTTTCTTTTTGTCCTACATGCTTATGGTTAGTGTTCACCAATTAATTACTTTACCATATTTTTTTCATCAACACATGTGTTCAGATGTATAACATATTTCATCAAGCAATATTCTATTTTATAAACACATCTGTATGACATGTTTTCACAATTAATATTTGACATCATTAAAACTTAATATATTGAAACCTACTAGTTTTCACAATTAACACTTTATTTAACTCATATCTATAACAAATATCTTTAGCATTGAGGAACACGGTGTGATTGATGTTGAGCCAGTGCCTTTGGTTCTTGATAATTTAAAAGAGGCGCTTAATCCAAAGAAAACAATAGTTGAGCTCAATGATATAAACGAAGTTGTTACTGTTTATGATGTCTTCTATCCTAAACCCTATACCATGTCTTAATTTTTATATGATGTCTTCTAATACAAATCTGTTTAGCCTTTGCAAATGATATGTTTCGTTAGTTATATCTGTTTCTTTTCAGGATGGGTTATTTGTGTTGTCGCAAAAATTGTGGATATTGTCAATGATGGTCCTTGGTTTGAGGTGGCCTGCAAGTGCAGCAAGATCGTCTTAGTCTTCAATGGGGTGTTTATTTTTGTGAGTTTTGTCGAATTCCTGTTCTACATGTTTATCCGAGGTATGTTTTTCTTTTCTTTTATTAGATTTATTTATTCGAAATCTTAGTTCTAAATTTCTTTGTTTTATTTATTTTATTTTACATTTAACTTTACATTATCTGATGTAGATATATATTATTATTTATGATGAAATTGTGAGGATGCTTTATTTGGCAGGTTCAAGTTAAAAGTTGAAATTGCAGATGAAACAGGTACGAGTGTGGTTGTTTTGTTTGACCGAGATGTTGATTTGCTTCTTGAAACAAGTTGTGAGGATTTGCTAACTCAATCTATTGAGGTACGATTTTTTTAAATGTTTAGTTATAATCTATTTACCTATGCACTTATGTTAACTTTGTTTTGTTTTGATTTTTTTTTTTTTTTTTATTTTTTTAGCTTAAATTTTTGTGTTGACCAAATATTGAGTTGTAGTACATTGCTGAAAATAGATATCCAGACTTGATTCATTATCTGATTGGTCAGAGAATGTTATTTAAAGTAGAGACCAAGGTTGAACATGTGTTTGAATTTAAGCCCGCCGTTCCCGTTAAAAGGATTTGTACGGGCGAGGTTGTAATGTGTATGTTTGATGCTTTGGTATAAGACATTACTCCTACTAAGGCATTTGTTGGTAACTATACTGTTTTTTAATTTTTAATTTTGTATTATTATTTGTTTTTGTTTAGATATCTGTTTTTTCTTATATACAATTACTATTTTAATATGTGATTACAATTTACTATACATTTCTTTTCTTTTTTTTAATTGAAGTCAGTTTTTGCCCCTCCTTAACCTAAGTTGGAAATGGATCTTCTGGACCTGCAAGCACCATCTTCCACGAGTACCTCTTTTTGGTTGTTATTATTTAATTCCCTTCTATATTTTGTTTTTTTAATTATTAAAGTTTTCCTCAATTATTTTCTTTTTTGTCGGGCTACCGAAGTAATTGTGAAATTTTTGGGATTACTATCCTTCGTGGGTGAAGATTTTGGCCCTCCATCACGGTGGACTCATGCCAAACGCAAGCTGGATGGTGAGTTTGAATCATCTCAACTTCGAGGTTATGTTATTGGCGTGAAGTCAGATTGGCTGTTCACGTTAAGGATGAGCATGAGGGATCGGTTCGCTCTTAAAATGGCTAAGAAATAAAGAATGTTTGCTGTGTAGTATGTTCTAGGTTTTTTTTGTCATTTCTCCATAGTTTAATCTATTTGGTGAATACCCATGTTATGGAGATTCTTTTTATTTTAGATAGTTCAATCTTAAACAGTTTTATTGTTGATGTTTTTTGATGTGCTATGTGTTTGGTTTGGATATTTGCATTGTCAACTTCCAAATTCAAACATATATCCTTTAATTAAGGTGTGGAATAGGTTGTATTTCAAAGGTCAGCAATTATATTATGCGGGTCATATATTACGAGTAGTTTTTGTTTAGTTTGGACCACTTTTCTTGCTACCAAAACAACTCAATTGTAGTTTATTATTCAATGTTTTTGACTGTTGTAAGCATTGTAGTCCTATGTATGTAATGACAGTTGTAATGTTCATTAAAATTTCTAAATTGCTTTTACATTAGCACCATTTTTCATTGTTGTAACACATATTTATTATGGATGCATCATCAAGCAAAACATACATTTACTTTCGGTTATCATCATCCACCAGAACAATTTTAGCTAAATGAGAAATCTGTCCAATGCCAAAATATGAGGAATTTAGAGTTGTCTAACATTTCATTGATTATTTTTAAACATTATAAAATTAGTATTCATTGATGCTTGACAAAATTCCAAAAAAATAAGTGCTTCACATGTCACACTAGATATCAATACCATATTCATCGAGTTACCAAAAAATTCACCTTTAGGAATACGTGTATGCAAACAAATATCATACACAACATAGTTACACCAACATCTATGAAACTTTGAGTAACATCATCATCCATCAAAAACATGATGAATTAATAGTGTATAATACCTAGCAAAAAAGACACATGACAAGTTCTGAATCCCAATTCAAATAACAAATAGTTGTTTCACATAATAGTTGTTTACTTTTTAATACATAATGTATTATTATTTAGTCTTTTTATCAAAATTGTTACCGCAAAAGCAAACTTTGCTATGCATCGCACGGATAACAATCACTAATTATTTTTAATGCTTGGATGCTCTGAACTATATTGGTTTTGGGCTTGGAAGCATGTATGAAGGAGCCAGATTATTGTTTTTTTTTTTTTTTTTTTGCTTTTGTGGCCGGTAGTTTTAAGAAATATGATTCCAAAGCCAAAAATGATAATAATAAAAATATGAATTTCTAATTAATTAACTTTTAATTTTTTGGATAACTATATTATTGGTAAGATGTATAAGGATTGTCCTCTTTCAATCAGATTTTCTCCATACACAAAAATCACGAGTCGAACCCTGACCACTTGCTTAAGTGGCTCGAGTCTGTACCTCTTGGGACCAATCACATGTTGGTAACTTTTAACTTTAATGTCATATCTTTGGTGTATCCACTAAATAAAATAAGATAATATCAATGGGATAAGAATACGACTTAGTCAAATATAATCTTTTTTCAAAATTAACAATATTTAATATGTTTCTTAATTTTTATATAAAAAAATTAAAGAATTTAATTGTTATGCACCGAAGTTTTTTATACTATTAAACAATCACAAATCATAGTGTAAATGACTTTTAAGATAATTAGGATAGAAGTCAAATAATTTTATTGATGCCAATTTATGATTGGATGACAGTGAAAAAATTTATACACTGATAATATATATCAATTAAATCCAAATTTAAAATAATATTTTTTTATAAATGACAGACAATCATGCCAAAAATAAATAAATACATTAAAATCAAACAGAATCTATATTAAAAAAAGTATATGTTAAAATCGAACTGAATCTATAATTATTTTGTGTGGGGGCGGGGTATAGGGTTTACTTAAACTATAAATAAGAGGCTGGCTGATGGTTCCATTCAATATCTCATACTCTCTTCTCGGTTTCTTGTTTGATAGACAACACGCTGCACCATGATTTTCGCAAAGAGCACAGTTGTGGTTGTGGTGATTTTAGCCGTTTTCTTATTAGAAGCGGCAGCATCCATTGAAGTTAGGGCTCCAAAGGAGGTGAGATGCTCCAAAACATGCAATGCTACTGTACTTAATAAATATGTCCTTCTATCTAATGATAATTTGTTTTTGTTAGGATATCTAATGATAGTTTTCACTTGTAATGATTGTTTTATTCTAAAGCGTGCACTTTCTATGATTTTGTTGCAGAGTCCCACCAAATCTGATCCAAGGAAGGGAGCTCATGCTCCGGTCGTGACTTTAGAGAAGAACCATCCTTATAAAGTGCATTCCAAGACCATTATTGATGTCGTTTTAGTCTTTGTTTTGATCATGTCTATCATTATTACATGCTTTCTAGTATTCTTTCTGGCTTATTATAATTAAAATATAATTTCAATTGAATGTTATAATTACCAAATCCTCTTACTTAATCTTTTCAAATAATTATTTTTCTCTTTCAAATGAAATATTTCCAAGTAATTGTGCATAAGGAATGACGGATCTTGACTAAATTTTGTAAGGGAGCTACTAAATATTAACTAAAATAATATAATTAAACTTATATTAATCATATATAATTTATTAAAGATTTAAAATCATCAATGTTTGAATCAAATCTAAAAGCTTGAACTATTTCTTTTGAATATAAATTATCATATTCTCTGCAAAAAAAAAATCATTCTCCATCTTACTGCACAATCTTGTCTTCATTATCTTCACTGCTCAAAAATAATCTTTCTGTAGTAGCGTTAGAAACCGGAAGAATTGAGATAAGACAAATTATCCAATCAATCAATTAATATGGATTTGTTTTTACCATGTTTGCCAAAGGCATTAATAAATTGTATAAATCAATCAATCAATTGGATATTTTCCTTGTGAAAAATACATCAATTTTCTTATACTTAATCATTGCTTCTTTTAAACAAAATTGTGTCACCACTCGTAAAACATTTAAAATTAATTACGTAAAAAATTATAAAAGAGCGGTCATTTGCTATTTTTACTTTGAAAATTATACACATTTTTATTCCTATATTTACGTTAAAAATGTGAAGACGTTAAAGGAAGCATTACACCAAATCCTCTTCCTTTGTCTTTACGTCAACATGCATTAAGTGTTGAGAAAATATAATATCGTTTGAGAAGGTTTAACCATGTGGGGAAAAAAAACTACCCTAGATTAAGTTCTAGCTAAGGTCCAAAGTGAGGAAGGCCTGCCACACTTAGTGGGAACTAGCTTGGCCTTGTGATCGACCATTAAAACCTAAGATCCCCATGTAATGGAGAATCAGTTGTAAATAGCTATTAAGGTAAATTAAACTTTATCCCTTATGCTTTGTCCCTTTGATTTGTCTAAAAAATACTTTGTTTTCTTGTTATATCATTTTATACCTTATACATATTTGACTCAACAACACTTTTCCCTTCTGTTATAAATTTGACATTTGCCCTCTCATGATTTGGCTCAAAAACTGTCTCTTTTATTATAAACTTTGACATTTTATTTAGAGATGAAATCAATTTCGTCTCTAATTTCACCAATATTATAGATGAGTTTTAAGATGCAAAAGGTTAATTAGCTACATAATGTTAATTTTACTAAATAGAGATAGGATTAGAGACAAAATTTATCCAACACTAATATAATCCATCTCTAATTCCATCTATGTTTGATCAACATCTTATTTTCAAATGTTAAAACTATTTACAGACTAAAAACTCCCATCTTTAAATAATGAATATCATTGTTTTTACTGGAAACCAATTCGGAAACGAAAAAATTAAATATCAAAAGATAAATAATAATTATATAAATTAAAAAAATGTTGGAGAGGAATGTAATCACTATAGAATTTTTGCCACTATCGACTGTTGGTAAAAAGTTGTTGGTAAAAATTATTGACATATTATTGACCACCTAGAAGTGGTGAGTATTATTAGTTATATAGTTTTCTAAGATTCTCAATAATAGAAAATTATCATACTCATAAAAGGATCTTGAAATCTATGATTCTCACATAAGAGTAAATGATACTTACTACCTTGATCTATCAGTAAATGACAAGAAGAAGGTATTCTCCAGTTCCCAATCTATCTCTTCCATTTTGCTTTCCTTCTCATACTCTTTCTTGATGGCAATGGTAGAGAGAACATTAATGGAAGAGATAGAACCCAAAATACATAAATATGATAACTTCCATCAAGTTATCAAGTAGTTACTGGAAGTTTTCAACTTCTCACAATAACCAATAGGTCCCTTACTTTATTTAATTACATTCAGGCCCATTACTTTATTTCACATGAGTCACACTAATTAATTTATTTATTTATTTAATTTTTTTCAACATTCTCCCACTTGACTCATGTGTTATTGTGACACTTAAATACATCAATTATGATGTACATCAACGGACCTTACATACATTGGTTCCATCATTAACCATAATCAAGAATATAAACTAATAAGAGTCATGGCGGTCATATGTTATTAAATCAACACACTTCCTTCCATGTACTACTATATTAGCCTTTCTCCTCAATATGATCTTGAAATGAGAAATCCATAATGGGTTCAAACATAATGTCATTATCAAGAACATAATCTGTTTTCGACATCATCAATTGCATGCATATACATAAGTAGAAAACAGAAAATTCAGAAACTTGTACATTAACGAGCTCAGAGTGTCAAACATGCATCAATAATGAAATAAAACATTACAATTTAACATTCGCTAGTAGACATAATGCCCATATTCTTAACATGGCTAGCAAATATTTTGGGCGGCAACCCTTTTGTTAAAGGGTCAGCTATCATAAGGTTGGTGCTAATATGATTAATTGACACCCTATGTTTCTGAACTTCTTCTTTAACGACAAAGTATTTCAATTCCATATGCTTAGCATCCTTGGAATACTTGTTGTTCTTAGAAAAGAAGACTGCCGCGGAATTATCACAATAAATTTTTAGCGGCCTAGCAATACTATCGACTAAAATAAATTTTCAGCAGCCTAGCAACACTATCGACTATTCCAAGTCCTGAAATAAAGTTCCGCAACCAATTAGCCTGAATCGTGGCCTCAAAGCATGCCACAAATTCAGCCTCCATGGTGGATGCAACAATGACTGTCTGCTTCGCACTCTTCCATGATATCGCTCCTCCGGCTAAAAGATACACATAGCCAAATGTGGACTTTCTTGTATCCACACAACCAGCAAAGTCTGAATCTGTGTATCCAATCACCTCAAGGTGATCAGATCTCCTATAAGTAAGCATGTGATCCTTCGTTCCTTGCAAGTATCTCAAAATTTTCTTTGCAGCTTTCCAGTGATCCAATCCTGGATTATTCTTGGTATCTACCCAGCATTCCAACTGCAAAAGTAATATCTGACCTTGTACACGTTTGAGCATACATCAAACTCCCAACAACAGATGCATAAGGAATCTTTTCCATCTCCTTTCGTTCCAAATCATTCTTTGGACATTGCATGAGACTAAACTTATCTCCTTTCTGAATTGGAACGGGAGATGCCGAGCACTTGTTCATTCTAAATCTCTCTAAAACTTTATTAATATATGCTTTCTGAGACAAACCCAACAATCTAAGTGATCTATCCCGGAATATTTTTATTCCGATCACATAGTTTGCCTCTCCCATATCTTTCATTTCAAAGTTATCAGAGAGCAAATTCTTAGTCTCACGTAATAGACCAAGATCATTAGTTGCAAGCAAGATATCATCAACATACAGAATCAGAAATATAAACTTACTCCCACTGACCTTTAAATTTATACATTGATCAACAATGTTTTCCTTAAATCCAAAGGAAACAATAGTATCATTAAACTTGAGATACCATTGTCGGGAAGCTTGTTTAAGTCCGTATATTGATCTCTTAAGTTTACACACCATATGTTCCTTTCCTTCTTCTATGAATCCCATTGGTTGATCCATATAAACATCTTCCTCTAAATTCCCATTTAGAAAGGCAGTTTTCACATCCATTTGATGCAACTCTAAATCATAATGAGCTACCAATGCCATGATAATTCTGAAGGAATCTTTCTCGGAAACCGGTGAAAAGGTTTCCTTGTAGTCAATGCCATCTTTCTGAGTAAAACCTTTAGCAACAAGTCTAGCCTTGTAACGTTCAAGGTTGCCATGAGAGTCACGTTTAGTCTTAAAAACTCATTTACACCCAACTCTCTTGCAACCTTCAGGCAATTCCACAAGGTCCCAGACATCATTCTGTTCCATGGATTTAAGCTCATCTTTCATAGCATCTAACCATTTATCAGCATTATCACTATTAATGGCTTGTGAAAACGAAACTGGATCATCATCAATTCCTAAGTCGTTTTCCGACTCTTGTAGATATACCACATAGTCATTCGGAATAGCAGATCTCCTTTCTCTTTGGGATCTTCTTAATGCTATTTCTTGTGGTTGTTCTACTATAGGTTCATTATCAACCTCGGGCTCATTAATTTGTTGTTCTTCTTGATTATTATGCGGTACAACAACATGAGGAACAACAACTTGAGTAATAGGAACACAAGTCAAAGGGACTTGTATTCTAACTTCCTTAATCTCCACATTTTGTGAAGCTTCACTCCCACTGGTTTTACCATTCTCAATAAACTTAGCATTTCCAGTTTCAACAATTCTTGTACTGTGGATAGGACAATAGAATCTAAACCCCTTAGACTTTTTTGCATAACCAATGAAATATCCACTGATTGTTCTTGCATCTAGTTTCTTTTCTTGTGGATTATAAATCCTTATTTCTGCCTGGCAACCCCAAACATGCAGGTCCTTAAATTAGGTTTCCTACCAGTCCACAGTTCAAAAGGTGTCTTTGGAACTGCCTTACTAGGAACCCTGTTCAACATGCATAGCAGTCTTTAAGGCATACATCCACAATGATAAAGGTAAAGATGCATTACTTAACATACTCTTAACCATGTCCATTAAGGTTCGGTTACGCCTTTCTGATACACCATTTTGTTGTGGTGTACCCGGCATTGTGTATTGAGCACAAATGCCATGCTTTTCTAGGAACTTAGCAAATGGACCAGGGTGTTATCCATTTTCATCATACCTTCCGTAATACTCACCACCTCTATCAGACCTAATGATTTTCACCTTTCTGTCTAATTGCCTTTCAACTTCATTTACATAAATTTCTAAGGCATTCACTGCTTGAGACTTCTCATGCAGTAAGTAGACATATCCATAACGTGAATAATCATGAATAAATGTGATAAAGTACTTTTCTTTATCGAAAGAATTGACATCAAAAGGTCCACATATATCGGTGTGTACTATTTCAAGAAGCTGAGTGCTTCTTGTGGCACCTTTCTTTATATGTTTTGTTTGCTTTCCTTTAATATAATCCACACAAATATTAAGGTCAGTAAAATCCAATTGTGGAAGGACTTCATTCTTTACTAGTCTTTAGATTCTTTCTTTGGAAATATGACCCAAACGCTTATGCCACAAATAAGCAGAACGTTCATTCACTAAACTACGTTTATTGCCAACATTATGTTGCAAGGTCATAAGAGTTTCAGTATATAAATTATCAAGATTCAATTTATATAAACAATCACAAAGTATACCAGATCCAATCATAAAGGTATGCTTATACAAACTGAAACATCCATTACCAAACTTAAAAGAGTATCCGGCAACATCTAGTTTAGACAAAGAAACTAAATTCCTAGAAATATTAGGTACATACAAAGTTTCAAACAAATCTAAATGATGTCTAGTGTCTAGGATTAAATGATAAGTCCCGACAGCTTCCACTGGAACTTTCACTCTATTCCCCATGAAGACAAACTTCTCATTTGGGCTTATGGTTTGGATTGTAAGGAATCCCTGCACCGTATTAGAAACATGAGTTGTACATCCAGAATCAATCCACCAAGTATTTGAAATAGACAGATGCAAACACTAGAAGGGGGTTGAATGGTGTTTGACAAATTTATACGGAATTTAGAAATTCTTTCGCAAGCACAGACGGGTTATGATAGACGAGTAAACACAGACAGGTCACTCAGACTGATAACTAGTCTGAAGGTTTTCACAGAAAACACACAATCATGCAGAATAAAAAAAGTTTGATAAACACAATTATAAACCCCTTTAGTTAGATGATAGTTAAGACAAATAATCAAACTAAAGAGTTAAGGGAAAGAGAGATCACTCAGCAGGTTTTATCCTGGTTCACCTCTTAACAATGAGGCTACGTCCAGTCCTTGGCAGCACCAAGTTTTCTCACTATAACTGATTTAGGTTACAGGACAGACAAGTATTATTTTCACACCTAGCCTCTTTAGGCTCCAGACGAGTATTGTTTTCACACCTAGCCTCTCCAGGCTCCAGACAAGTATTGTTTGCACACTTAGCCTCTTCAGGCTCAGATGGGTTTGTTTGAGAGAAGTTGTAAAAAGATTATAATTTGCAAGTCTTTCACAAGCACTCAGACGAGTGTATTAAATGTGAAGATCTAAAAGACTGCGTAATAACTTCAAATGATTGAAGAATAAATAATGAAAGAATGAAAATATAAATGCACAGAGTAATTACTCTTGATTGCTTTGATCGTTCTCTTATCTACTTTAATCTTCGAAGTCTTCTTCATTAAATAGGCTTCAAGATTTTAAAGCCGTTAGACACAAAGTCTGAAGGCTTGGCTTCTTGCAGATCTTCAATAAATGCAATAGAGTCGTTCTGATCAGCCATTAAAGCTTAGGGAACTTCGCTTGTTCTCTTTCATCAGAGTGATACAGACTTCTGATATACCTTTGGTCTCAGCAGGTCTGTATACGTGCTTTTTGTTTGCAGAGGGAAGACTTTCCCTTTTGGTGTAAGATGCAGTTGTGTTCAGGCAAAGCATTTTGTTGAAGTTCCTTATCAGAGTCGAGACAGCTTTCATCCAATGTATTCTTTAACGTTAGTCATTAGACGGATGAGTGACTTCATTAGACGGGTTAACTCTTTAACACAGAGATGATGTCAGTTGCAAAGTCTTATAGACGGCTGAGTCTTCCTTTGATCAGACGGTTGAAGACTTCATTAGACGAGTGAACTTCTCTTAGTTCAGACGAGTGAACCTTAGCTAGTTCAGACGAGTGAACTTATCTCAGTTCAGACGAGTGAACTTTAGTTAGTTAAGACGTATGAACTTAAGTTAGTTCAGACGGGTGAACTTATCTAAGTTCAGACGAGTGAACGGTTCATATAGACGCTTAATGTTTTAATCTGCACACTAAGTAGACGAGTTAAATACCACAGACGGGTTCAATTAAATCACTGAATAACTGTTTTAATCTCATCAAAACTAAGGTAAATGCACATCAGACATTTGGAGACTCAACAGTATTATGTGGAACTTCAGTTAAATTTGATTCAAAACATACTAAAGCATTAAGCTTACCTTTCTTTTCGAACCAAGCCTTATGTTTTGGGCAATCCTTTTGGAAGTGTCCAGATTTCCCACAGAAATGACATTTTTCATTCTTTTCCTTCTTCTGGATCTTAACGGAGGACTCATTTATCTTCAGCGGTCCTTTCCCCTTTCCATGTTTCTTATCAACTTTCTTACCAGCTCCTTGATGGTTCACATAATGGATTGAGTGACTTCCTTGATTCTTAAGTCTCGTTTCCTCTTGAGCCAACATACTATGCAGTTCATGCACATTCCATTTATCTTTCATGGTGTTGTAGCTCATTTGGAACGGGCCATACTCAGACGGTAATGAGTTCAGAATGAACTGCACAAGGAAATTCTAATCCACTTCCATTCCCAATGACTTAAGTCTTGCTGCAATATTTGTCATTTCAATGGCGTGCTCATGCATGGTACGAGAACCATCAAACTTCATGGTGGTTAAAGTACCCATTAATGTCCCAGCAAGAGACTTGTCAGCAGGTTGGGAGCGCTCTTCCACATTCTTCCTAAATTCTTTTGCACTTTCAGTTTTGGGAAGAGCAGAGTTGATGTTACTTGCTATGCTCATTCGGATAAACATTAAGCTCAACCTGTTTGACTTTTCCGAAGCCTTATAATGGGCTATTTCTTCATTGCTACTATCATCAGTAATAGCAGCAGGTTTCTCAACTTGAAGAGCCAAATCAAGATCCATTACACCAATGTGAAATTGGATTTGTTCACTCCAATCAGAGAAATTCAGCCCATTAAAGGTTGGAACAGACATAGCATGCGAATGTAATGACATAGGAGTAGATACTGCAATTAACACGTGCCTAACATTAATACTTTGAGTTATACAATAACATACAATACAAATTCAGACAATAAAACATTAAACATTCAATGCACATCAATGTTCTCCTTTGGGTGATACATCAGTGTACAACAAACATAATGATGCTAATAAAACCAACATTATCAGGCAATGAAATATACACTAAGTAGAAATATTTACTATCTTTGGATATATAAATAAAACTAATAGTGCATTCACATTACCATCAATCATGCCCATTAATTATAAGAACAATTAATCAATCTTTGGGCGATTCATAAATGCCTTATAACAACGAACTTCAATTTACCCATAAACAAAAAATCATCTTGTCATTTATAGCATCCATTCTATGGGTAACTGATATTAAACATCATTAATTTGGAATCAAATAAACATACGAGTTTGACCACTTTGGTGATTAACAAACTTACCAAAATATTTAATCCCAAATTAAAAAACAAAAAATAGTTTTTTTTTAAAGGAAAAAAAAAACTGTATCGGCCACGCCAACACGGCTTGCCTGTGTTTGCTTTTGCAAAATTCATAGATGCTATACTATATTGGCCGTAAAAGAAAAATTTCGAGAATTCATGTATGTAACAGGCTTTCATTACCGATTCATAAAAGCCAAAATTATTCAAATGGCATATGCAATTCTTTCACAAAGGACAAAAAACAAACATTGACTTTGGCTTTAATGACATGCATATTTTTTTTTTTTAAATCCCTTGTATCCTTTAACAATTCAATGTGTTGAACAGTGAATATTTCGAATTGAAATCGTACAGGAAGCTTCATTAAAATATCGGTTTCAACAATCACATGTATACATATATATAAAACTCATGCAAAATCATTCTCTTACAACAATGTAGCGGAAACATTAAAATTCCAAATTTATAGTTTAAGGTTCATGATAATTTAGGAAAGAAACATCATCAATGGAGAATCACAAATTTCATAACACTTGCTCTGATACCACATATTAGTTATAGTTCTCTAAGATTCTCAATAATAGAAAACTATCATACTTATAAAAGGATCTTGAAATCTATGATTCTCACATAAGAGTAAATGATACTTACCTCCTTGATCCATGAGTAAATGACAAGAAGAAGGTATTCTCCAATTCCCAATCTATCTCTTCCCTTTTGCTTTCCTTCTCACACTCTTTCTTGATGGCAATGGTAGAGAGAACATTAATGGGAGAGATAGAACCCAAAATACATAAATATGATAACTTCCATCAAGTTATCAAGTAGTTACTGGAAGTTTTCAACTTCTCACAATAACCAATAGGTCCCTTACTTTATGTAATTACATTCAGGCCCATTACTTTATTTCACATGAGTCACACTAATTAATTAATTTATTTATTTAATTTTTTCCAACAAGTATCACATGCGTCGATAAATAATTAAATAATATTGACGTTTTAAATAAGATTTTGACTATTAGAAAGGCAATTAGAAACTCATTTATATCAACAATGGGTAAATTATATATATAATTCCGTCTCGAATTTATAAAATTACATTCTGTGACTAATTATGTTTTTTTTTTTTTTTGCCTCTAATACAGATAGAATTAGAGTCGAAAAGTAAAATGTTAAATAGTATAGGACAGGGATTAAAGTGTTTTTGAGCCAAATCACAGAGGACAAAATGTCAATTTGTATAGCAATGATGTCATATGTGCCATGTGTGTGCGTATTATGCCCTGAGTTGGGACAATATAGTATGACTTATACATCATAAGTACCACTGACATGCGTGCCCATGTATTATTTCCTGGGAGGTTAAGTGCTTACGTTTTTGCCAAATTTATCTTTGGTGTTTAGTCATTGTTGCCTGCGGGTCAATGACGCTGAGTCTGATCAACTCGTTGTTTTTGAATGGTGATGGGATTTCCGAAAATTTAGGATTGAATATTAGTTGACTAATGTGGAAGTGTTCATGCGTACGTTTTGAAAATAACGTTGACTGTGGGACACGAGACCCTTGTGTTTTTATTGTTAGTACCTTGATATATATTGTACTATATTATGCATGATGATATTTTTGTGAGATATACTTGTATGAATCTGCTGTTTGTGGTTGTGCATGTAGTTGCCTTTTTTGGATTCATATATTAGTTTCTCACCCTTGCTATTTTTTGGACAGTTCTATTTTTGGTTGGATATATACCTATATATGTACAAATGGATCAGGGGAGCGAGGGGTTGGCCCACTCGGGAGTTCGCTCCCTGACATTTGAGCATCGAGATGACCCGGGGCGTGGGTCATCCACCCAGGTGCTAGCAGCTCAGCTTACACGGGACCCGTCTGCACTCTACGTGGGACTATTGAGGTGGGACCTCAAGAGAGGGTGCATACCGTAGAGACTATCCAACTTCCGCTATCGCCGGTTTGGATGATTTTGGAGTACCTGGTAGACCAGGGAGAGCTACAGCACCACATTCTAGCCGTCGAACCCTTACAGCAGCAGCCACTTTTGACCCGTCCCCCTCCATTTGTTTTGGTGGCCATGGGGTCGGGGGAGGAGGATGAAGAGGATCCCGAGGAGGAGGAGGAGGAGCTTATAGCAACACCTGAGTACCATCCTAAAGAAAATGGGGATGCTCTGGCTGAGAGAGCCGGGGGTGCAGGGATGGTCAATGGGGATGTAGTCTCCCCCGATCACTCTCCTGATGGACACGTTGGACCCTCCTTTGGGGGACTATCCAATGGATTCCACTAGTCATGACCAGCGTAGGGTATAGACTCGCTTTTTGAGGTAGCGATTTTTGGGTAGTCTGTTAGCGGCTACTGATGGCCATGAGTTTTAGTAATATGGTTTCCAGACTATCGCTACCTAGTTTTTAGAGTTTTAGTATTTTTCTATTCTTTTTGAAGGGACATGTTGTCCATAGTTCGTTTGTATATGACTAGTTATTGATGTTATATATATATATATATACACACACACACACACGAGTATTTTGTTATTACTCTGAGTTGTTGTTATTTACAGTTATTAAATAAGAAAAAAATTTATCACGATTTTCAGAACTTAATAAGATATATTGAATAATCTGTTTGTTCTGGAAGTAAAACCAGCAAGTTTTATTTAGCGTTTTATGAGTGTTTTGGGTTACAAATGTGATGTCGGATTGAGGGTGTCAGATCAACCAAGGATTAATCGAGTGGTGAGCATCTTGACCTCGTAAGAAGGAGAACGTAAATTCGAATACTGATGGCAGACACTACCGTGGGAGGTTGCGACTGAGGATTAGTTCCATAGCCGGTCAAAAAGACCGAAACTTCTCGGAAAGCCACTTGGGAGCCAAAGGTGTTAGATATTCTTTAATTCTTTATTTTTTTTTATGCAGAAACGTTATCTATAGGCATACATTCTAGAGCACATTTATCACATAGCCTAAGATCAACATCATGTCAGATTACTAAGATTCAGTGATTATGAATATATACCTGGATTAATTGTATGTTCCTGACTTTACGCTGCACGTTCTTCAAAAGGGAGAACTTGATCGCCAACCTTTACCAGCAATCTATCACGAGCAAGGGGTTGATCTTCTTCTTGTGCGGAATATCTTGACAATCAATACAGATGACGATAACATAAATGGTTAGCGGTGGCTCTATGGTTGTTCCTCAACTAGGACTCCTTATGCCTTAGTCGCTCTTCAGATAAAGAGAAGAGACGGTATGCGCTCTTGTCTGGTGGGGACCATAGCCTATATATAGGGTAATGACCATTTAGGGTTTTAATTATTCTGAAATGGGCCATCAGTAACATCCACCTATATTTTGCTTATATCAAATAAATAAATAATTAATTATCATATCGGGAATCTTATTAGCCTTATCTTTTAATTTGATCACATATCAGTTAAGGCTCTCTAATTGATAAATAATTAATATAATTAATTTACTATATCTACTCACAGTATGATATTGAAATATAATTAAATAAAATATTCCAACAAAAAGCCCTAATACATGCTTCATAAAAAAAAGTGCAATTGTTTTACAAGATTTAATGGAATCAAACATTTATTGTTGAGTAAATTAGGGGCATGAAAAAAGTTTTAACTGGCTTCATCTTACAACGAACAGTTACAAACAAAATAAATGGGAAGAAATATCAGGTTGGGAGGTTCACCGTATAGAGTGATGATATTTTACATTTCTACTCACTCAGAACGGAAATCCTTTCGTGCAATCTTAGCTTAATCACCTTCTATTGCATATCAACACAACACATGTTCTACTTCTTCTTTCACCCATGCCAATTTAATTATCCAAACCTCAGGTAGGTAACTATACCTAACAACTTTACTCATTTTCATTTTTTTTTCTGGGGTTTCACTTTTTTTTCCTTCCATTTTTTGTTGGTTTCGCTTATTGTTTGATAAATTGATAGTAATCATGAATGGGGGCGGTGGTGTATATACAAAAGATGAAATCTTGTTTGAGGCTCGGGCAAATGGTTGAAGCTGTTAGTAGTAAATTAAGAAGGGCAAGATGGGGTATTGAACATGTTAAAGTTAGGATTTTTGAGTTTGAGATTTACTTCAACGATAGAGATTTTAACTAATTCACTTTGATTATGACTTGGGTTCGTTGAAGTCGTTAGTCTGAATTGTTACTTTGACACACACAACACTGTCATGGAAATGAAATTGGGTTCTTTTCCATGGAAGCTTGGTCCATTCGTGTGAGCTTTTCCGAGTTCACAAATTGAAAGGAAAATACATGATATTCAGCTATTGTTATCTGTTTGAGTTTTTTGGTAAAACATATTGTGCATTTAAAGATATATGTATCAAATACTGGTTATTAACAGATTATTGGGTTTTTTCCCCTTTAATTTTGTTTTCCTATTTTTTATTTCACCGTTTCCCCCTTTTTTTATTGATTAATTAGCTAGGTTAAGGTTTTTATTAGATTCAACTATTAGGAGTATATGACCACATTTATTTTTCTCTTTCCTTTCGCGTCCTCAATACTTTCCTTTTCGGATATATGCTTCTTAAATCTAAAGCTAATTATCACTTTTTTTGTATCTTATCTTCCAATTTTAGGTTTTAATTTGAGAAATGCACAAAGTAGGGATCATATCAGGTAGCAGACTTGGTTTCTGATTCCAGTTACTGCCATTATATCATGGTTGTGGTGAAAATGAATTTATGTGTTAATTTGTACTGAATACTGATGAAGACAACCTCAGCTAAAGAAATACTGTATTGGCACTGCAAGTGAGAAAAGAATAATGCAATGGAAGAAACACAAGGCCAGTATTATCCTTCCAGTCTACCGGAATATGCCTTATCTAATGACAATGGTGGGAGGTCTAATTTCAGTGGGCAAGTGAATCGTGGGTCTGGTGTATCAGGCGTGAAGAAGAGAGGTCATGGAACTCGCTCTTGGATAAAAGTTGATCAGGATGGGAATTCTCAGACTGTTACACTGGACAAGGCTACTATCATGAGACTTTGTTCTTTGCCTTCCAGAGATCTCCGACTATTGGATCCAATGTTCATTTATCCTTCTACCATATTAGGACGGGAGAAAGCTATTGTAGTCAACCTTGAGCAAATCCGGTGTATAATCACTGCTGATGAGGTTATCCTGATGAATTCATTGGATGGTAGTGTTGGTCAGTACAGGTCAGAATTATGCAATCGGCTTCAGAAAGAAAAAACTGGTAAGGATTACAGGTCTTTCTGCTGTAACATATATGTTTAGGAGCAAGGCACACTGGTGGGAAAAATATCTTATAAGCATCTGCCTCCAATTGACTCTTTTAGCATACCTAATAATCTTTCTGTTGTAGCATGTTAGGAAATAGGAATGGAAGATAAATAGTGAAGGAAAGATATTGAGTGTTGCGAAATCTGTTGTTTTATCTTGGTAACAATTTGAAAGCTTAAATTGAATATGATACTTCTCCTTCAACCTATGGTAGCTGTTGTGATTTCTTTCTTAAAAACAAGGTTTATATTTGCTACAATTCCAAGCTATTCTGAGTTTTAATTTTTTATTTTTTTTTTATGGAGCTAATTACTATACTACACTTAATTGCTTACTGTATTTGCTATTTTTGAACAGATGATCTACCTTTTGAATTTAGGGCACTGGAGTTGGCTCTGGAATTGACATGCACTTCTTTAGATGCTCAGGTATGAGTTGACCAGAATTTCTATTTCCTGGGGAATTCTCCCCATGTTTTAATTTGAACCTGTGACAGTATATTTTCTCTGTGTTTTTAAATTAAAGTTGGTAGCAATGAATTTATATGCTTGCCAGTGTTTTGGTTAAATTACTGCAGGATATATCATGTATTGTAAAATATTGCTAATTCAGATAATCCAGAAAACGTAATGGTGATTTTGCTTTATTAACAGCCTACAATCTTTTCCTTCATTCACTTAAATCAAGATTCAAGCATTTAAAAGTCCCAGGATTAATTCTGTAGCACACAAGAAATATAGGGAGAGAAGAATGTGCAAGGAGATATGAAACATGGACAAAAGATGGCTGATCTTCTAGTTAACTTCCATGGAAAATAGAAGAAAACTTGTTATTAAAGAAAATTAGACAACCTATTACAGCCATTCCCTTTGTATATGATAGAAACTCTAATTAAAAACAAATCCTAACCTTAGCAAAAGCTTAAATCCGAACTGTCTAAATTAAGTTGAGCTAAAAGAAACTAAAAGGCATAAATAAAATAGAAAATAAAAATGCCACACTAGCACCCAGTACAGTACCATGAGCAGTACTCAGTTAACATCAGCATGATCAGTATTTGTTTAAAGTTGCTTGAACAGAAGCCCAAGTACCCACGCATATAATTATAATTGGGTCCCCTTTGCCCTGCATCACTTTCTACTCAATCATTTTTTATGTTCTGCATGAGAAAGGGATACACCATATTGGGGGATATTGTACCCAATGATCTTTGATTCTCCGAATAACAAACATGAATTCAGGTTGCAGTTGTTGTCACTGCTCCCGTATCTTAATCTTTGTAGCATGAAATTTAATGGTTCCATACCATGTATAACTTGGGTTTTGCAAATTGTTATTCAGTGTTTGAATTTAGGTAATTGTGTTTTTATATGTTTCAAAATGCCATACTTGCTAAATGCACAAGGAAAAGTCATTCGATCAGCTACCAGCCATATGTAAGTAATAAAGTTGTCATATCCAATCCCTTGTATTAAGAAGGTTCTTGATTTGATAGGTAAAAGAACTGGAAATGGAAATATATCCCGTGCTAGATGAACTAGCCTCATCTATCAGTACTCTCAATCTAGAACGTGTTCGAAGATTTAAAGGTCACCTCCTTGCTTTGACTCAGCGAGTTCAGAAGGTTGATCAACGTAGAATTCTCATCCTTGATTATTATTCTAATTGTTTTAGTTTTTTATCAACTGCAACTAGTAACTTTTATTTGATTCCCAGGTTCGTGATGAAATAGAACATCTCATGGATGATGATGGTGACATGGCTGAGATGTGCCTGACTGAGAAAAAGATGAGATCAGATACTTACCCTTTGAATGATTGTCTTCAAACTCTTACATCAGGTAGTGGTAGAGCAATTTCAAAATCAGCTCCTGCTTCGCCAGAGCGGTCAACTAGCGGGTTCCATATGTTGCAAAGGGCTTTCAGCAGCATTGGGAATTCAAGTAAACATGGTAGTTCAATGGGTTCGTCTGATAATGGGGAAAGGATTGAGCCACTAGAAATGTTGCTCGAAGCATACTTTATCGTCATTGATAATACTCTTAACACATTATTGTCGGTATAAAAAGTTCGACTTACTCAGAGCTAAAGTAGTATTAGAATTTTCCCACATTGCTTATAAATTACAGTATATATATGTTGGGTATCATAATATTTGCTAATATAACTAAGGTAACTTAATATAACATTAGGTTAGCCGAAGCATGTCTTCAGCCAGTCAGCTATTGTGTAGGAAAGCTGCTAATGTGACAACCCCGGTTCTGATTATTGCAGCCATGATAGACTTTTGGCATAAATTTGAATCTATTTAGTAGCTGCATATGGTTTTATTATTTACGTGTGGTGCTTTGTGCACACGCTAAGTATACTTTTCTTTTGCTGGTAATGCAGCTGAAAGAATACATTGACGACACGGAAGATTTTATCAACATAAAATTGGTATGATTAACAACTTGCAACTCTCTGTGTCCATTCCTTTATTTCTCTGATATTCTAAATTGTGCAAACCAGGGTGCATTACTATTCACTGTATCTATTACAGGGCAATATTCAAAACCGCCTAATACAGTTTGAGTTGCTTCTTACTGCAGCTACATTGGTAGCTGCAGTATTTGCTGCTGTAGCAGGAGTATTTGGAATGAATTTTCCAAGCACAGTTTTTGACTATCCATCCGGATTCCATTGGGTTCTGGTAATTACTGGAATTGCTTGTGCATCAATGTATTTCTGCTTCCTATTCTATTTTAGGTACAAGAATGTGCTTCCAGCATAAACTTCAACAGCTGTAGCTACGCATTATAGCAAATCAAAGTTGGTCTTAGGTTCAAGGCGACAGGGTTTGCTGCCTAATACACATCTATCTATTTTGTGGAAGACAATCTGCCCACTGCTTCAACATGTCAAAACATGGTATATAGATTATACATTGAAGCTTTGGCCTTTTCATCAATCAAGATGCCGATGTCATACTTCGGCAACTATCTATGGCGCAGGCCAAGATATCTCTATAGTTTGAATGAGTCATAAACCTTCCCATCTCTGCCCTTCTTGTACTCAAACAACAAATTTGATCCATCAAATGCAGTTAATTTTACAAGCCTGTAATCATAATCTCTAAAGATACTCCATTAGGTTTTGAGGTAAGTCATTGTTGTAAGTAATGCCCCACCACCAGCAGCAACAATGTGTATGGTCCCATTTATGATTCTCTTCATTAGTGCAGATATTCTGTTGCAATATGTAAAGATAACTACTTGTTTGTAGAGAGAAATATGCCTATTCACACTTAGTTGCAGGTTTAAGTGTTGCTACTTGTGGCATGTTAAATAGTAATTGAAGAAAGGTGTTAATGTGAAGGAAAGTCAACTGTCCATTATATTTATTTCATTTTTCTTAAGTAGTAGAGAACTTAGCATTTTAAAATTGACTTAATGCTTAATTCTGGGTGTTGTGGTCTTAAATCTTAATGGAATTGCTTGTGCATCAATGTATTTCTGCTTCCTATTCTATTTTAGGTACAAGAGTGTGCTTCCAGCGTAAACTTCAACAGCTGTAACCACGCATTATAGCAAAGCCAAATTGGTCCTAAGTTCAAGGTGACAGGGCTTGCTGCCTTATACACATCTATCTATTTTGTGGAAGACAATCTACCCACACTTCAACATGTTAAAACATGGCATATAGATTATACATTGCTTAGGCCTTTTCATCAATCAAGATGCCAATGTCATACTTGGGCAACTATCTATGGTGCAGGCCAAGATATCTCTATAATCCCGTGATATTTTGAAGGAGTCATAAACCTTCCCATCTCTGCTCTTCTTGTACTCAAACAACAAATTTGAATGATCAAATGCAGTTAGCTTTACAAACCCGTAATCATAATCTCTAAAGATACTCCATTTGGTTTTGAGGGAAGTAAATGTTGAAAGGAATGCCCCAGCACCACCAGCAACAATATGTATGGTCCCATTTAAGGTTCCCTTATAGTGGTGTTTCTCTTCATTAGTGCAGATATTCTGTTGCAACAAGTAAATAAAAGTACTTGTTAGTGAAGAGAATATGCATAGTCACACTTAGTTTAAGGTTTAAATGTTGCTTTCTCTGGCATGTTAGATGGTAATTGAAGAAAGGTCATGATAATGTGCTGGAAAGTCAACTGTCAATTAAATTTATTTGATTTTTCTCAAAAGAGCATAGTAGATAACTTAGCATTTTAAAATTTACTTAATGCTTAACTCTGGGGGTTGTGTTCTTAATGCACTTGGTAGCCCTATATTCACCAAAATTTGTAAGTATGGATGAAGTGTGCAAGGTTGAAGAAACCTGGTATATGGGGCATGTCCTCTCATAATTGTGCACGTGGCCATAGATGGCAATGTCAACCTTGTATTTCTGCCAGAGCTTTTGAAGGCTCTCTCTCCCCATTGGTTCAGCAAATGATCCCTCCTCTGCATAAGAGATACAGGAAGAGTAACCAAGCACCCGATGTGCAAGAAAAATTAGCCATGGCTGTTTTTGTCTGTCAACAGATGCTAAACAATGCTCAATGAACTTGTATTGTTCTGTTCCCTCTCTCCAATCATGTTCAGTGTCAGCAATACAGAAGCGAAACATGCCATAGTCAATTGAATACCTGGGAAAAGAGTAACAGAAATGTTACATGTTCCAAATATGTGATAAAGTCTATTGAGCATTCTCACCTAAAGCTTTGATACCAAAAACATTGGTGGGTTATATTAGAAAATAATTACAATGTCTCATGTCACTTTTACCTTTCAACCATATTAACTATTAAAGGCTATCTTTTTACCATAATTATTGCAAAGATGGTTTTCTATAACTGTTTACTAATGTTATTAAGGTATCTTTGTATTCCACTTTGATGTTTCTACACTATCTTGTGCTTCCTTGCAAGTGTATTTTAAGGATGCACATAGTGAACCCACCTCAGATTAATTTTTATTCACATCCTCAATTGACTATTTGAGATGACCATTTCTAGTGAAATCCTTATTCATTTTTGTATCTTCACTTGTATTAAGCATTATTCACCACAATATCCTTGATTTCTACTATATGAATTAGTTTTTTTTAGTAATTCATTTTGTTTGTGCTCAAATCATAGCTAATCTTTAAACCCAACAGAAGATAATCTTTCTACCAAGGTAAAGATCCTACGAGTTACTAAACAAATTGATTATCATCACAAATGTAGAGGTTAATTGTATCATACAAGACTAGTTAATTATAACATGGATGGAATTACAAACTGCAAAATTGACATACCAGAACTTAGCCCTGTTCAAAGCAGGGACGTAGAACATAGTCCCTGCTAATACACCACATTCTCCACCAGAATCCATATTCTCATAAAAGGATCCTGTCCCAGGCCAGTCTCGCTCATGGTTCCCACTGTTAGGACAGAACACCTATAACAGCATAAGATTTCACAGAAAACAAGCGCTTCCTTGACTAATTTTTGGATAAGCTATTAACAACCTTGCAATCATGTAAGGCACAGCTGATGCAATTGGCTCCACCTGTGCTGTAAATTGATCCCACTGAGAAAGGTATCCATTTGCATAACAAATATCTCCAATGTGGAAAACCAAGTCAATGTTTTCCAAGTCCTGGATAAGCTGTTTGGTAGTGTTAATTGAGCCACGCTGAAAATTGTTGTATTCATTGGAACCATCAACTTCATCCTGCATGGTGAAGTACGGATCAAACACACAGAATTGCATAATAAAAGGGTTAAGGTTCACATCGAGGACAAGATCTCATAGGCATATTAAAACAGAAGCAGAAAACATTTCTTGAGGTAAACAATTATACTCTTAATATTCAGCTAGTTTACACTTTAACCTAAGCAGCATCTTTGACTTTAAGAGTAAGAAGAGAGGTCTTATCTATGAGCATCTCATAGAATATCCTTAGGACTTTTTTGGTACAGAATATACTTTGGCTTGATACTATAGATTAATATTTAAAAAAGGTTAAGCAAGATAGAAAAAACAAATATGCTTTGAGTTGCATATCATAATTTTAGATACCAAACTATTGGCATATATTGGGATAAAAACTTCGTGACCAATGTCACTGCGAAACATGGCAGATCATGGCAGATGCCATACAACGAATATTTGCCAGTATACTTTTTTCAGAACAGTTCAAACCTTCCCCATGTCACCAAATATGACTACACGTTGTGAAGACTTCTGCCCAGGAAAAGGAGCTGCTCTAAATTGATAGTTTTGACTCCAAATATATGTACCGTTGTTTAACTTGTGTCCTATCTTGTACTCATATCTGCACCATCCACATAAAACACAATGAACACTACCATCTCTATTTAACTGAGCAACTATCATGACATCATGACAACTCGAAATTATAAATAAAAAAATGACACAACACAAAGTTTGGAAATCAAATAAAAATAAGAAGTTTATGAATTCTTCCAAACTGTCCTGAAGGTCTAGATGAAATCTAGTAGATGACAATACAACTCGCAACAACATTAAGCCTTATCCCACTAGGTGGGTTGGCCTATACTAGATGACAATACCAGATAAAAAACCGATGGTTTCAGAGTGAAGTTCTCACAAAAATGAAAAGGTCATTTATGATAGAGGAAGTGAAACAAAAATCTGAATGCAAGATTTGTGTATATTTGTTGTTGGCATACCATGAATAGGAAACAGAAAACTAGAAAGTACATACAACTAGCCATTATAAACTAGAAAGGGTTAAATATGTTTTTGATTCCCGTAAAATGAGGGAATTTTGATTTTGGTTCCAGTACAAAAAAATCTTTGGTTTTTCTCCATCTAGAATCTAAAATCATTATCTTTGGTCCCTACTGTCATGTGACATCCATTAACTACTTGTATGTCTAACAGAATGTCATATAGTCATCCCAAATGATACCTAATCATCTTTGTGGTGTCATGTTAACATATGATTCCCCTAAAAATTTTCTTGAACCCTAAAATGAATTATATTTATTTATCCTAAAATGAATGTTAGGGACTAAAAATGATGATATTAAATTTTAGAGGGATGAAAACCAAAGAAAAACATTTTACAGGGATCAAAACCAAAACTTGCTCATTCTATAGGGACCAAAATTAGTAATTTCATATTTTAGAGGGACGAAAACCAACGAAATTTTTTTACAGGGATCAAAACCAAAGTCCATTCATTTTTTCTAGGGACTAAAAACATATTTAACCGAACTAGAAATAATATACAGTCTATCGGGCCACAGTTCTTTCAGATAACTGGTGTGTATATATCCAGGGTCACGCCATCCCACTGTTCTTGCGGGTGCACCTGTTAATAAATTGATAATGTTAGCGTGTGATGAGTAACATTGACCGGACAACTTTCTAGCAACAGAAGATTTTGAGAAAACTGATTATCCCAGTGATAGACTTACTTGATTGAAGGCTATGAAGCATGTAGACTTTAAGGAAGGGGCTGTGCCTATGGATGTGTTTGACATGAATTTGGATGTTCCAAACACAACCCAAAACTTAAAAGAAGTGCATGTGGAAACTTCAAAATTTTGTTGTGTTACCCTTTCTGTAATACTTCTTGGGTTGAAGGGTATTACATGAATTTGCACCAATGTGCAAAAGATTATTTTTAGTTCAATATGAGCACTCTTAAAAACTATTATGAAATGAAAAATGACATAGGCTGAAGCTCATGGCCAAGCCAGCAAAGAAACTGGACAATTCCAACTTGTAAATGTGAATTTCCTAGTTTTATTCGCAAATAGGGAAACTAAGATTTTGCAAATCTATAAAGCTCCTAAAATTTCTACCTTTGAAACAAAATTATAAAAACTATTCTTCTCTACTTTTCTTTTTAAGTTTTTATCATGAATATTGCTATATCTGAGACTAACCAATCTCTTAAATGTGTTGTACTACTGCTAACAATAACATTGTTGATTTCAAATACTTAAGATCAACTAGTTAATGCAGAAGTTACAATTACAAGATATACCTCAACTATGTAAATTTAAAGGTAAGACTTCGCTTACCACACAAGCTGTCCCGAGTGAAAGTCAGTGTTCCAGCTGGTGAATGTATATGATCCCCTCCTTTTGGACCCCATTGAACCAAAGGTTCAGCTTCATTGGTCCCATATCCACTTGTCCATGTTACAGTCATCTGATTTTAAGTTAAAAAAGATACAGTTTTTATGATAAAACGAAAGAAGCATTTAAAGAAAAAGCAGTAAATGAAAGACATAAAAATAGAAAAATAATAACTAAGAGATAGTAGTAATATGTTAAATGCTTTCTTTCTTCATATACCAACTTCCTTATCCTTGTTATGTCATTGGTGTGAGTTTTTTGCAGTCTAAGACAGAAGAAACGAACTTACCTCATTCCATAGCTTTCCCAGTGCCAGGCGAGGGTAAACTGGTGCATTTGGATTTGCAAAAGATATTTTATTCGATACTGCCACTACCTTTGGCTATCATGTGATAAACAATAAGAGATTGCATTTAGCTATATATCATGATAGATGAACAAATAAGAAGTTTCATAGGGGTATAATATCATTACTGGATTTATAGAATTGGATAAATTGATCCAAATTACTGATTAGAGGATGATTATCTAAAATACCAAAATCCAAAAGAAATGTATGTCAGCCATAATACTAGCATTCAAAGGTGGTAAATCCGGTGAATCAGCGAGATTACGTAAATGTATGTGAACATGACCTCTATGTGTGTATGAATATTTAGTTCTTGTTCTATGCATATGCATTAAAACTGGTAGGGTCCATGGACTGACACCAGACTAAGAAACATCAGTACATATCCATAACTCATCATATACCAGTGGAACTTATGGAAATTGATTCAAGGTGATGGAAAGCAATTGAACTCATGACATCAAATGAACGATACCAAATCAGAATGAAAATATTATTCTTATCAAGCTCGAAGTAAGAAGTAATGTATAACACTTTTCATTTGGAGATGGTTGCTATAATTAGAATCCTCTTCTTTTTGGTTTTGGGGGAGGGTGGTAGCAATAGTGATTCAATTGATCTGTATATTCAGAATATTATTGGACGGTAATCTGAATATATTTATGGATCAATAATCTGATTAAAATAACCTGGGGGCAAGATGCTTATGAATAAAAAGAATTGCAGAGGAAATTCTAAGAGTTTCACAGTATCCAAAGGAAAATATGAATTGCTATTAAAACATAATAGAGGTGGACAAAACAAACAAACAGAAACAGATAGAAAAACAACTCTCAGCCAAGAAAGTAGCCTGAAAAAGGATGTGTATTCAATTATGTGCTCAAGGACCAAATCTACTTCAAAATCATTAGCGCACAAAATTCGGTATGTGATAGAATATTAACAGCCACTTGGAAATGCAAATTCAAACTAAAGATGGGCTTACATTTGACAAGCCACCAGAAAACAGTGCAAATGAGAAATCTGATCTCTGATTAATCAGCTGAAGCTTCAGAATGCCTTTTCCAGTTACATTGTACTGAGGATTTGAGTAACTTGCATATTGATACTACATAAAGGAGGAAACATATTTAAGACCATCATTTTCATTCTTTCATTACTTTTGGTATAGCCATTACAAGAATATAGTACATGTTACATCTGCATGTACCTTAATGGGTGCAGAACACAATAGCGGTGGAAAAACCCTGCCATTTTCTCCTGGACATGTTGAAGCACTGAAGTTCACAAAACATGAATGACTTCGGACGGTGCAAAATAAAAAATCTAGTTTGATGGAACACAAAAAGAAGTTAATTAAGACAATTACAAATAAATTTCATAGGCCTAACATGTAGATATGCACATATTCTGAATTTCACCTAAAATTCGCGGGAGAGAATACTCCAATCCAATTATCAGTTGATGGAATTGGTGAACTGTACTCCACGGTTACCCATTCTGCAGTTTGACCCTAAAAAAAATTGAGTAAAAATGGCATCAGCTAGAAAAAAGTATGCAAGGTGGCAAGTAGAAAAATAATCTAGAAGCAAAAAGATTAATTGATCACCAAGGGAACATATAAATTACACCAGTGAAGAACTTAAATTGCATAACACTGTTAAAACTTACTTGTAGCCCAAGAACTGCTGGAGATGCTTTGATGTGAGCAAGGTCAAGAAGGGATAATGTTGCCTTATGAACAGCAACTTTTGACAGAGGTTGATCTACATGTGACCACACCATTTGGAGCACTGAACAAACCAACAGATATGCCAAGAAGACAAACTTGGAATCTCCCATTTCAGTTTGCCGTTTCAACATGATTTCTGATTAATTTCAGTAACCCACCAAACCACATATATGAGTGGTTATAATATGAAGCTATAAAGGTAGACTGTATTTATTCATACTGCAAATTCTAACTCCGGTTCCAGACAAGTTGCCTATAATCCATCAAATATCTTGTCTTGTCTATGCTACTTATCCTTCCCCCAAAATACCCAAAAAAAAAAGGTGGCAAATTAAACTATAGAATATGCATAACATAAAAAGATTATAGAATATGCAAAGCAAGTGGTGGTTTATAACAACAAGTAGATGTGTTTTAAGAGTTACCTGTTAATAAGCTGAAGTTGTTTGTTGAAAGCTTAAAAGGGTTTTGGTTTGTGGGGAGAGATAGTAGATAGGATAATAGTTTTCAAGAGAGGAATCTTGGGAACAAAAACAAAGATGCCATTCATGATGCCACAGTTAACCATAGTACAGTTTTCAGTTACCTGCCCTTGTTTTATGAACGGTGGTCCTCACAAACGACGTCGTATAGTTGGTCAAACTAAGTATCCAATCGAAGTAGTTTTTATATATACACGTAATGATTCTTTTTTTTTTTTTTTTTTTTTTGTAATAAGCTATTTTATGTAACTTTCCTATGCGTAAGCCATTTAATTCTTAAGATAACCAACTCGAATTATTATAACAATGTTATATATATACCGTTGTACATACATCATCTCACATCTACAAAGCTTTTACCATTTGATTATAATCAAACTAACCTTATTTTTACACACATACACTCGGATTTTACTACCTACCTCTGATGTGAGAAATGTACTTCATAGTGATGTATAAGATGCATTATTCGAATTGCTTTCTATTACTGTGTACAAGATTTATCTTCAAGTACAGGTTATAGACAGACCTCAAGTAATTATTTATAGATATATTTTAACTTCATTTCTTTAGAACATTCATGGCGCATATCAAACTCTGCATAACATTATTTCATTGCACATATCAAACTCTTTGTAAAATGCATATATATTGCATGATATCCCTCTGGCATATGTTATTCCACATCACCACGACCCTAAAACATAATGTACAAGGGTTTTTCCATTACAACATATCAATCATGGACCATAGAGAAGTCAACAAGTCATGTGAACAAGTTGTAATGGAAGAGATTCTGGATAGGTGTCATAGGACCTGGCCTAACTTTCATACCACTTGTATGAAGGAACCAACTCATTTCTTGTATGAAATCCAAAGTTCAAGTATTTTCTTCCATTTGTTTTTTATCTAGATGTCATCAACTCCCTCAGTCACATTCTCCAGCTTACAGGTCTTTGAACAAATTTCTTGCTTTGCAACAATAAATGGAAAGAACTGTTGAGACCATGATACCTGATAGTAAAAATTATCAAATCAGAGATGAACATGTAAGTTCAACGGTTAGCAAAATAGAAAAAGCATTTACACAGAATATTTTGTTTCACCTTAACCTACTGCTACGCAATTCTCTACTTTATCTGCATAAACCATCTTTATGCTTTCTTTGTTAGGATTGGTTGCCTGTATTCATTAAAAACATAATCACAGACTTAAAGTCACAACTTGTGTGGTTGTAGACAGTTCAAAGACAAGTAATGTGTAATTGTGTTACAGTCATTTCTAACAATTAATCCGAACTTTGTATCTACTTTTCAATCCTCTCCCTGAAATCACACAACACTTAATCCGAACTTTGTATCTACTTTTCAATCCTCTCCCTGAAATCACACAACTGTTCCAGGAAGATAGAGAAAGAATACTCCAGGAATAAAGTAAACGGAAATGCTCAACTGTGGGAAAAATTTGTTGATGAAAAAGTACGAAAACTTATACACAGTTGATTATTAATATCACCCCCTCTGCATTTTTAAAAACATGACACTGTAGATAACTCTCCAAGTGATTCATCAAAATCACTGTTTCGTACCAAATAGCGGTACTCTAAAGTAAAAACAGACAAAAAAAAGATCTGATTCAAATATCAGCTAATGAAACACAACTATACTAACAAGAACGTACATGCACCAGCTAAGCCTTAATTAGATGTATTGACAGTATATCCATTCTGCCTGTACAGCCCATGAATTCAAACCAGCATCAACACTGAAAATGTGAGAACATCACCTTAAATTAGGGGAGTCACAGAAAACCAGAGTTAACACTAACAAACTAAAATATCTGGTTAAAAAGAGTTCAGTTGCAACACAACTACTATTGTAATTTATTAATTTGCAACATATAAGTAATTAAGTATGGTGGAGGTATATTGCAGGCCTCAGTTTCAAAGTAAGCATAATCTAAATCATGGTTATGCCACCAACAATGATGTCAAAATAGAGTTTTCCAGCAAATAGCAATTGTTTTAGTAACATGCCAAAGTACATAGCTACTTAGCAACCAACTGGATTCAGCTCTACTCACTTTATATTGGTGGTATCTCTCTGCAACATCAGCATGGCTGAAATTTATCATCTTGCCTGCAATAGAAAGGAAGGAATTTCACACTGATGCAGGATTAGGGTGTATGATATTGACCTCTACTATATTTGATGGTGTTTATAATATGCCATAGGGTTACAGCCCACTTCATCCTTCATAAATGGTTAGCAAGAAAGCAGTCAACCTATAACCATATCTTTCTTCTTTCAGGGAAATTTTGAAACCATCTATGTTTAAGCAGTTCATTGATTCTGTGTGTGACAACAAATTTTCTGATTCAAACCTAGCAGATGGCAGCCAGAAAACAGTTGATGACAACAATCAATGACCAGAAATGGGAGCGGGGGGAGAAAAAAATAGAAGAAAAAATGAATACTTTTAGCCCAAAATGCAATAACAAGCTGGAGAAACTTATTGAAATAGTATCAATCAATTGCTTTGCATAACATCAGAAAGCAAAAAGTAATAAGACCTTGATGAGCAGAACCCAACAAACCCAAACAGGCAGCTATCCAAGTAAATGAAAAAATTGAACTTCTCCAAAGTTTGTGAAATTGAGGCTCACTTCTTGAAAGAACATGCAATGCTGAATACTTCCTCAGCCGCCATTATGAGATGTTTCTTTAAAACCTGAAGGTTTAATGCTTGAGATAAGAAGTAGCCAGTGTTTAAATTTCATGCATTTAAGCCAGCCCAATTCTTGAAAGCAATAAGTGCTTCCATTTTTCTGAAATTTCTTTTTCTTAACTTTGCCACTCTGAGCTTTTTATGGGTCTCCATGAATGCCTGCTTGTATTTCCACTTATCAACAAATATTTTCTTCTCCTTAGATTTCTCCACAACTTGCATAACTGCATCAAAGAAACCTCCTTTGACCAAAGCATACAGGAATGCATCAACCAGATTGTGGTCAAATTTGATCCCCTTCGGCACATCCACTGATAGCTTTTGCTTAACCTCATTCCACAACATCAGCACATTAAAATATTTCCCTGCCAAGACAAACCCATTAATCATGGACAAGTAAGTCTGATCATTTGGCTCAAATTGCAGGAATGTCATCCTTCTGAAAGTCCTTCTTGCATCTTCTAGTCTCGCAGCTTTACAGAAAGCATGAATGATAGAATTCCAGTCATGAGTACCAACTTCGACCCGAGGATCCTCAATCACCTCATCTAAGAAAGCTGCCATCAACTCAGGTCGATGATTCTCCATCAAACCTGTCATGATAGTTAAGTAACTCCCTTTCAAGTCAGGAATCCTTGCCTCTCTCATGTCTCTAAACAGGGAAAAGGCTGACTGAAAATCTTGGCTGGACATGGATGCTTCTATCAAAGCATCATAGGTTTCCACATCCAACTGAAGACCTGAACCACTAATCTCCATCACCAATTGAGTAGCCTCAGCAGTTCGATTTTCTTTGCAGTAAGCCTTCAAAATTGGTACATAGACCCCAAGACCCACAGAGCCTCCCAGAGCATTCATTTCATCAACAATGCTGTGTGCTTTATCTGATAATCCAATACTAACACATGCATTAACAATACCATAACCTATAGATTTACCAACTTCGATATTCGAAGGCTCTAACTTCTGAGCTTCAATAATCAAATTAGCTAAGCCTTTGATATTTCCCTTATGAAGATATTCCTTAACAACTCCACAGAAAGTTTCTTCACCAAAATTCCAATCTTTGCCATCTCCATCATTCAGACTACTGAGAATAGTTGACTCAACAGAAGCTAAATTCCCTGACTTAACATACCCACTAATCAAATTAGAATACAAACCCTTTTTGTTTGAGTAACCAAAACCACCCATCAAAACTTGTAACTCATTTATCTTATCTTGCAACCCCTTCACTGCATACAAGTAACCAAGAAATCCAAAACTCAATTCATTAGGTCGAACACCCAAATTTGACATTGTCTCAACAACCCTCTCAGCATCACTCACAGATTCAAGCTCACAACAACAACCTTCCAAAGCTGCATTACAAGCAGCAACATCAGGTTTCATGAATTCAAGCTTCTCATCCAAAGCAATCCTACAAATCTCTTCAAAAACCCTCAAGAAAGCAACAAGGTTACCATTTTTCCTGCAAATCTCAACAAGCACGCCACCCCACGTCGCGAAAGGGACGAAAAACCTGTTCTTGAACATGCATTTGACAAGGGCAAAAGCAGGGGATGCAGTATTGGCACACATCATGGAATGAAGCAATGAGCCAACAGTTTCAGACTCCAACATCATGGGATTCTTTTCCATTACATAGACAGCAGAGGTGAAAGCTCTCTTGAGGTTGTGGATGTCAGGATGGGAGGAGAGGTGGGTGATGAGGGAATTGGTGAGGGGTTTTGATGGGAAGGTTTGGTGGGTTGTGATGGCTTTGAAAGATTTCCAAGCCTCATCAGTGTCACTTGTGATGAGAGACTTGTGAAGGGTGGTTTCAAGGGTTGATATTTGGTGTGGGGTGATTGAGTTTGGTGGAGAAGTTGGGAGAGTGTGGGGTTGTTGAGAAGTGGGTTTGTTGAGGGAAAAAAGTGATGGTTGAAGGAAGGAATAAAGGGTGGGGATTTCAGGTGTAGAGGAGGAGAAGGGTCTGTGAGGTAAAAAGCACAAAACTTTCCTTGCCATCTACCTTGTTCCAATGGATTTCTCTGCAACTGCAAGCAAGGGTGGGAAAAAATTAATAATAATGATAGAGAAAGAAAGAGAGAGCGAGTGAATATAGAAACTAGACAGGAAAACTCGAGTTTATTATGTAGAAAAAGTAGAATGAAAATCAAAAGCTGGAATAGCTCAGTTGGTTAGAGCGTGTGGCTGTTAACCACAAGGTCGGAGGTTCAACCCCTCCTTCTAGCGTAGTACATGTTTTATTTTTTATTTTATTTTTTAAATTGTATTATTTATTTTCTCCGGGCTCGGATTCAATATATTAATTGTATTAATTATGTTCTATATGAAGTAATTAATTACATTATTATTTTTAGGATTTGATTTATATATACTATCAATGTAAAGATTTTTTATACTGCCAATTAATGATAAACTGTTACATAAATAAAAATATTTGATTCTTATCGTAACTAACTTAAAAGTCATCTATATCATGATTTTTGATTGGTTGACAGTGAAATTTTACACTGATTATGCATAATAATTAAACTCTTATTTTTATACTGTTTTGATTTCACATATTTCACTATCACTTTAATTAAATACATTATTTCAATTTAGTATATTTCATAATTACATATTCCAATCACATATATCATAAGTTGGAATAACTTGGTTAGAGAGTGTATCTCTTAATCTAATTTGTATTGCCTAGCTTCACCTACATCAAGTATAATTTTTTTATATGTTATATTTTTAATTACAATAACTATATTATTCATTTTTTATGTACTCTAATTCATTTTTATATTTTATATTATTTAATTTCAATAATTATATTATTCATTTTTTAGATGCTCTAAATCATTACATTAATTGTATTATTTATTTTTTACATTAGTCAAAGAAGAGTTTGAGTCTCACCACACACTTATACCCTTTCAGCTTTATATTGTCAATATTGAAAGATTAAGAAATATATGAAAAATTAGTCATTATTCATAGTTGAAGGTGTAATTTGTAATTTACTTTTATATTTCTTGAGTTCATAGTTATTATTCAAAGTCACAAGTGACTTTGACTTGATGAGTTTTAAGATTCCATAACAACCTGCGAAGTCATCAATTTAAGGTTTGGGGTTCAGTGTTTGTCTCATTTAGCTCACTTCATCTGGGCATGGCATTTTCTTCTTCTTCTTCATCATCTAGGTCCAATAAGACCATAACATTGGAAGAATGGAATGGTTCTTCCTCCACAAAGCTCTCAAAGACTTTCACCATCAAGGCTTCATCTTACTCTTCATCTGTCTCCTTTCAAAGGTTCTTACTTCCCTTTTTCCCATCATCATCCATCTCTTTCTCTTTCACACTTCCCTTTGTTTTTTCTTTCTTCTCATTCTTCTTGCCACCTTAAACACAGATCCGGTGCTCGCTTCACCCATGTTTGGAGACGATTGCTTCAGGCATTTGTACCCGAGGCAAGTTTCTTTTTCTAACTCATTATCTTATCTGAAGAAAAAAAAAAAAATTAAATTTTGTATACATACCACTACTATATCATTATGTACCTGTTCTTTTGATTCATCATTGTATAAAGGGTTTCTCTTTTTTCTTGTTGTTGATATAACATACAGGGTTTTCCAAGCAGTGTCACTGCAGATTATGTTCCTTTTCAAATATGGGATTTATTGCAGGTAACTATATAGTGAAGAAATAGTGTAATTGAGTTATTATATCAAAGCAATGTTATTGTTCTTTTGTTAATTACAGATTGATTATTATGGCAGGGCCTTTCAACATATATAAGGACCATGCTTTCTACCCAGGTAAGGCATTGTTTTTACTGTATTTTTGTAGTAACTGTTGTCACAGAAAGCCCTTAATGGTACATAAGTGGTGTACAAATTCTCTTTCAGGCTCTCCTGAGTGCTATTGGGGTTGGTGAGAAATCAGCTACAGTCATTGGTGCCACTTTTCAGGTATCATCAACTAGTTATATTCTGTAGTTACTTAATTAATGGCTGAACCCCAGTTTGTAAGATGGGGCTTGGGGAAGAAGCATTTTGTGTTTCTTTAGGCTGCAATGGGTTGACAATAGCATATTGAAAGTTGAAACTATTTACAGTGGTTTTTGAGGGATCTAACTGGCATGCTTGGAGGAATATTATTCACATTCTACCAGGTCTGCATCTCTTATGCTACCATATTCCTTCATCTTTTTTAATTTCAACCTGAAATAATATGCAGTACTAACTTTATGTGGAGCATCCTATACTTGGGTTGGCATGGGTTTATATAGCATGCTGATTCACCCCTCCCTCGCAAATGATTCCAAAACTATATTCTTTTAACAATATTTCTATTAAACCCATATGCTGCAGGGATCAAATCTTGATAGCAATGCAAAAATGTGGCGTTTGGTTGCAGATCTTATGAATGATCTTGGTAGATTTCTTTCACCTTCATTATATATATATATAAATATTCCGTGCATCTATTTTCTTTATGCAATCTTTATCTGAAGTGTAGACATAGACCAAAAACAATTTTACATATTTGAGTATTGGTTTAATAATATGAAGATACAAGGATTGAGACTGGGAGACTTCCTCTAGTTTCTTCCTAATGTTACTATTTAATTTAACAAATGGAGAAAGAAAGAAAAAAGTGAGAATAAAAAGGGGATGAGAAGATGGAAAAAAATGTCTTTCAAGAAAATAATTTGATCTTAGATTTGTTTTTTATTTTGAAAACTTAAATAAAAATGCTTATTTTCTGATGGAATAATGTTACATGGCAACATTGTCCTAGTTATGCATTAGCAGTGTCTTCCAAAGCCATTGACGTGGTTGAATATGATTTGGCTTTCACTCTCAAATGATATGACTACTGATGCAGATTTGCATTTATTAATTAGATTTTGAATATTGTATATAGAACTTGCGATATGATCATCTTGTTGGTATATTGATAAGATATTGAGACTATAAGAAGAGAAACTCTATTTGGAATGCTTTATGTGGCCACTTATGTGTAAATCTTTTTACTTGTTTTGTGAAACTAAAAAATTAACAGCAGCTCAGTAGTTAACTTTCACTGACGCTGTTCTGTGTTAATTATGATCTTTCATAATTGATTTGCTAAGCTTTTCACATTGACTGCAGGAATGCTAATGGACCTCATTTCTCCATTGTTTCCATCAGCTTTTGTGATTGTTGTTTGCCTAGGAAGCATATCAAGATCATTCAGTAAGTTCCAGCATTTCTGGAAGTTCAAAAATAGATTAGTAAGATGATTGATAGTTTGTTACGAACGGTAGGTTTTTTCCCTCTTTGTTTTCCATGTAAGTGAAGTTGTAAGACATTTAATTTTTTTTTTTTTTTCAGTAAGACATTTAATTTAAAGTGACATTGGATGATCTGATATTTCTCAACAAATAAAGCTATTCAGCAGAAATATATGTTTGAACTATACAAGATTAGGATTTTTTCTTACAAAGTTATTTCATGAGTGATATTTATTTGTATCTTAATTTTTTATTTTTATATTTTGTCCCTCAAAATATGATTTTGAACTAGCTGGTGTTGCAAGTGGAGCCACTAGAGCAGCTTTGACTCAGCATTTTGCTCTTCAGGATAATGCTGCAGATATATCTGCTAAGGTATAAGTCGCATTCTTTCTAACTGTTTAGATTATCAGATAAGATTTAAGTCCTTTGTTCAGTAGGGCAGTCTTTCTTTTTTTATATTTTGACTCATTAACATGCATCTATAGGAAGGAAGTCAAGAAACAGTAGCCACAATGATTGGCATGGCATTCGGTATGCTTGTTGCTCGCATTACCGTTGGACACCCGCTAGCCATTTGGTTTTCTTTTTTGTCTCTGACCCTGTTCCATATATATGGTACGTTTCTAAATTGTAATTTGCTTTATACATATCCTTTGCATTGTAGAATTATGAAGAAAAATGAAATATAAGAAATAAACTCATCTCTTGCATACTGCTTTTGTTGTACAAACTATAAGAAAAAGAAAGAGGGTATCCTTGGGCATCTGAGCTTATCAAGTAGTAAAAGGTTATAGATTGATGATATTAGCATGATGACAGTGCTATATTTGGTCCATTTCTTAACAGTGTGTTTGGGACAAATTGGTAATCCATTTTTTCCAGGACAGATTATGGAGAATGTTTGATTGTTTATGCCAACTAATGTTTTAATCTTATTGAATATTTGTCGGTGGTTTATGATAGAATGAAGAAAACATTGAACTTCTATTGTCTCGCAAGCTTAAACTCATTAATAGAATTGTACTATATTACTTTCTCAAGTCTCAACAATTGAGAACATTTTTTTGCTTAATCCCATTTTCTTTGTCAAGAGCTTATAATTTTAAACTGAAGGCAGATGGATGCCTTTTTCTGTGCATAGAATTCCTGATAATGCAAATCCTGTCTCGTTTCCATGCAGCAAACTACCGAGCTGTTCGATGTCTGGCATTGACCTCATTAAATCCTGAAAGGAGCTCTATTCTTTTGCATCATTTCATGGAGACTGGCCAAGGTATTATCTGTTTCCATTCTTTATTGCTTTCTGGCATCCACGACTTATCTTTGGTGTTAGGTAATAATTTATTCTGCTGTTTTTAATCTTAGCATAAAATTGGCCACGCCTTAGAACAAAGTTGTATCACCTTGCTCAAGTCAAGATCATTATAGTCTAATTTGCAATTGTGTTTGGAGGTCTCTGTCTGGTGTATTTTTAACCCCTTTCTCCTGTCATGGAGAATGTTATTTCCAACATTTCAAAAGCTAACTAAATATTTTTTCATTATAATGTATATTAATGCTTGCTTCTAAACTTTTTGCCAGTTCTCTCCCCTGAACAGGTCTCTTCACAGGAGCATGTTTTACCCATACAGCTCACTTCATGGAGCTCAAAGAATGCCAATTCACTGGATAAGAAAGTATGTCTAGGCATGAGAGTTTCTTCATTTAATAACATGGAAATGTGAGTATCTAAAATTTGGTCCAATTCCCTATCCTTTGAGAAAATAAATTTGTTCTCGGTGCATCAATTATACTTCTGCAACTTTGTGGGTTTTGCCTATTTTATTATTATTATTATTTTCCAGTACCCAAATACCATTCAAGGTAATGGTCTCCACTACATTCTGTTCCAACTTGTGATAGCCCAAATCATATATTGTACTATTGTGTTATTATTAGCAAACAAAGCCCCAGATAGTAAGTTGTTCAAAGTTGAAATCATTAATTAGCTCTTGCACTGCCAAAATCATAGGTATTGGCTCAAAGCTTCAGCTGTCCATGATTATTCCTTGATTATTATGCAATTGTAGCTTTGAAATGTAATAAAACTTAGCAAATTCTTTTTCTGTGTGATGCTGACAGTAAGGAGCTTTTGCTTTCTGCAGCATCTTACTACACAAAAGGTTGAGATCTCCTCATATTATTTTAACTACAGAGTTTCCCCTTTCAATCCAAAAACTTAAACCTTATTTCTTCTTTCTCGTTTTCATATACAGCCAAGTACTTACTAGTGGAAAGGAATGAAATCATTAATGTTATTGTGCATAAAGATTCAAATGCTGGCGATATCCTAAAATCATTTATTCATGCTCTTGTCCTGGCAAATAGCGTTCGTAAAAGCAAATCTTTGCATTCAGACGGCCAAATGTGGATGGATAATCACTATGAAGTATTTATACAGAAGGTACTTCTTTAAACTTCTAGTTAAATTCTATTTAGCTTCTTATTTACGTTCTTTAATTTCTTAACTTTGTGATACATTAATCTTTTCCCTTTCTTGATGAACTTACAAGATTTATGTAATGGGAATCAAACTAAATTGATAGAATGACCTGCACTTGCTTGAATTTATCTCCACTAAGTGGGAGATTAAGTACACTCTTTATCTTTTGTGCAGCTCAAGGCGTTAGGCTGGAAAACAGAACGGCTTCTATCACCTATAATATGGAGGGCAAACTGGATCTATGAACCGTTGGAAGAAAAAATTGATTAGATTCATCTCCAGTTTGATACATTAACATTGTTCTAGAGGTGACTAATGACAGCTCCAGATGGATTGAGACTATTTGATGTGAAGTTGAATTATCGGGCCTTTTCCAAAATTGGAGGGGTTACATGGTTGACAATGTTAGAACATGATTTTTTACGAGTTATTGATGATTTTGCTGAAGTTCTGTCAAGGTAAAAAAGTACTTGACTAGGTTACTGTTGCACTTGCACCCTATTTATCCCTCCTACCAGTTTGGAAATAAAAGAGGGGAGGGGCTGGTAGTTGGTTGAGGTAGGAGTGCAGTAAATGCATGGTGGCTACTGGCTTTGTATATATTTGCACGAATGGACTGCAATTCTGCCTGCAATTTCCTTTCACAGTTACCATGCTTCACCTTGTATACATAAACGTTTTAGAAAGAGTTACTTTCAATTTTTCTCACCACCATGGTTAATTATCTTAATCTCCTGCTTTAACTAACAACAATTGTGTTGTGTATGAAAGTAAGTTGCATGGCATTTTGTAATTGGGAATTATCAAGTTAATCCTCGGTCTAATAAATCGAATATACAAAATTTCAAGCTAAACAAGCTAATTTAAACTTTAATGTACCTCATAAGCTCATAGGCCTAGCTTATTGAGCTGTTAGCAGGTGCCGTCTAAGATGCACATCCAAAGATGGGTGCATGCATGTTCATCCAATCATGTTCGTTGATCAGTGAGAAAATAGGTTAATGAGCAACCTGTTATCGGTTGACCTAGTTTTTAAAGAAACTTGTGGGTATTTGCACACAAAAAAAAACCCTTCCCACCTCACCCTCACCCTCACCCTCACCCTTTTTAATCTCAGTTCCATCTTCGATTGAAAGCTCACCACCATCACCATTGCACAATTGTTGCCACAGCGACCACCATCACCCCCTCACCTTTAACCATCTCGATTCCATCTCCAGTTGAAGGGCTGAGAAATCAGATCGTCACCCACCCTTCTCCGGTTGTTTGATATATTGTTGGATGAAATGTAGTGGGACCCTATTGGGTGAAATCTAGGTTTGCATTTCGTTCCCATCGGTCGCAACCCAGATCACAACTGTCGTTCGTCGCCATCACATAACCCAAAGTCTCTAAGCCAAACCAGTGCGTGGAAGAGGTGACCATGAACACAGATCATCTCCGTCTGGGTCGAGTTTTGACTAGGTGACTCGCTGCCACGAGCCTGTATCCTTTCCAGCTCGTCACTCTGCCAACAGTCACTGACATCGTTCCAGCCCAGTCATGTGGCTAGCCTGTCGTCGTTCTAGTCACCACCGCAAGCCGCACTAGTTGTGGCCTTTCCCCGCCACCTCGGACCGCTGCTCCCACTACACAGACATCGTTCAATCTTCTTCACGTCGTCGCCATCCAAATTCGCACCAAAAACCCGAGCAACCATCGTACCAAAAACGTGTCTCCACCGCATTTGTCGTCCAGCTCCTCCACTCTGCAACGTCCAACAACACCTTTGTCACGCCACCACTGAACGTGAAGTCTTTGCTTCTATATTGAAATTCTTGAACTTTTTTTAAGTGACTAATACTATGGTGGGGTTGGGGTGGTGCGATGGGCCACGTGGTTGTGGACTTGGGCTCTGAACTCATCGGAGGCTCTTCCGACGGCAACGATGGTGGGTCGCCGGTTAAGGGATTTATTTTGGAGAGGCGAACATGGAAGAGTGATGTGGGTGGAGTTCAAAACAAATTTCAATAATTATAAGATTAAAAAATAAATTAGATAAAACTTGTGAAATCCCCTATTCTCAGTCAATTTTGGATAGTGCAGCCTGCACCAAACTTTGCAGGGGTTCATGTAGCACACACCCTGTTAGCATACTGATTCTTGAATAACTTGCAAGCCAATTTAACTCATTGCCACAGGAAAACTTTCTGTTTTTTCGGTTTTTGCTTGTGTATATAGCCTATTTAAGGAGTTCAAGTTTTCATTCAACTTAAATTACTTGACGCAATAGTGTGTATAATTTGCCTTTAATATCATCCAACTTGGGCACATTGGCAAACGTGAGGTCTAGTTCTTGTCAGGTATCCAATGCTAACATTCATTTTCATTCTGACCAAGATACCAGCGTGCAAAACTTGGATAATCGTCTCATCCAATACATGTAAGTATCAAACCTAACCATTTTTTATTTCCGTTTGATAAAAAAAAACCTACCCATTTTTTATGGCGGAAAATCTTTGTATGCCCATTTAAATATGATGATATAACAAACTCATATTTTCAAGGAAATTTGACAAGTTTTAGCTTGAGAATATTATGCGAAAAGCATATCCAAGATTTACATACCAAACACTACGAATAGTATGGATAAGAAGAGCAGTGGCTTGTCGGCTAACAAACAACACTTGATTGCAGCCAACTCAAATTGCCAACTTTTATGACAAGTAAAATGTTTTTTTATACCACAAATACAACACTAACATGGGGCCTATGTGAATGTGAGGATACTGTTATATACCATATACAAAGCTAGAATAGATGTACCATATGTAAGTATGAACGATGTGCACATTCGAGGTGTTCAAATAGCAAAACTCTTACGATAAAAGGCGGAAACCTTATGCATATAAATAGCTCAAAAGCTGCAACAAACTTTTTTTTGAAAAATATAGACTAGAATTAGTTTTAAAAAAAAATGAGTTACAGAGGAATATATCTAAATCTAACCCATCTATTACTTCATTAATTTGCTTCATTTATCATTGTTTTCCAGCATATAAATATTTAAAAATTTAAACTAGCCACATCTACCTGAAAATGAGTGACACATATTGTTGATTGCAGAGGCAATTATGATGACATATATTGCTTAAAATTAAAATCAACAAGACCCTGATTTTAAACTTGAGCAATCAAAAGTGGGTCAAAATTGAACTTACAATTACAGCATTGCATCTTTGCACTTACTGCACACAAACATCAGAACTATGTTTTTTTCACATATCTTTTCTTGTATTTCCAGAACTCATCTTTCTTTCTCTTCGCTTTCAAAAGGCCCGTCTTACTATTAATTATACCAAGCATGGCATTCCTATCTTTCTTGTTTTTAATTGCAGCTTTTACATCCAGAATCGCCCTAAGCTTCTGGTAAGAATCGACATCTGGCAACTGCCCATTCTTGACCATCTTCTTGTGATAAAAAAATGCGCGCTTAAAATCTCGAACACGAACAAAGGCATATATCATAGTTGAATAAGTTATAGAATCTGGTTTCAGTTTACGAGCATCCATCTCTTTCAACAACTGTGGCAGCTTTAAATGTTGCCCTCCTCGTGCATATGCATTCATCAGCATATTATATGTCATCACTGTTGGGTGCAATCCAAACTTCCCAAATTCAGATATCACATCTCTCGCTGCCATGTAGTGACCTTGTTTAGCAAAACCATCAACAAGCATGTTAAATGTAACCTGTGTTCCTTCAATTTTCTCACTAATCATCGACTTCCATATTTTCATCAATGTTTGGGTGTCACCAGCACGCCTAAATGCATCCAATAAAGCAGTATAGGTTTCTATGGAAGGTTTAACGCCTTCCTTTCGCATGTTTTCAAATGCTGCATAAGCTTTCTCATGCCAGCCACTAACTGAATATGCATGGATCAGAGCTGTATAAGAATGTGAAGTGGGTTTTATACCAATTTTCTTCATCTTCAAGAATGCATCTGCAGCCATGTCACTCATATTTTTCTGCTTCCCATATGCACTGATTAGACTAGTATATGATTTTGCATTTGGCTTCAAGCCAACATCCTGCATTTCAGCCAGCAGCTTCTCCACAATCTTAGGCTGCATTCTTCTGCTGTATGCATGCATTAGAATGTTGAAGGTAGCTGCAGTGGGCTTAATCCCTTTGGTTTTCATCTCGACAAAAAGGCCTTCGGCTTCTTCTACATGGTTGGATTTACAATATGCATCTATCAGAGTGTTGTACATAATTGCATTTGAAGAGACCCCTTTCTTCTCCATTTCAGATTGAATAATGAGAGCTTCACTCATCAGACCCTCAACACAAAATGACTTCAATAATGCACCTAGGACTTCTTCACTCCATCTGACTCCTTTTCTGTTCATTTTCTCAAAAAATTGCCATGCATCTTTGGCACTGTGGCCAAGTTTTCTCATAATGATAATCATAATCGAGCATGTCACGTGATCTGGATGAATATTATCTGTTTCCATGGACTCAAACACCTTCCAAGCATCTTCATACCTAAGATAATCAAGCAGGCTTTAGCAACGAGCTTTTGCAATATGTGGTTTTTTAGGGGGGGATGCTCCCATGAACAATGTAAGAACATTTTTCAGAGTAAGAAGATATGAAATATATTTTTTCTTTTGGAAGCAGAACAACGAGTCTAAACAGGTGAAATTTTATTTGCAATAACTTTATTCATTAACAAGTAGCTAATGAAGTTTTATAAACTTTATAGTTGTTCATAGGCTTCTTAATAATAAACTAACCAACAAAGTTAAGACAGAAGTCACAGAACAAGCCCCACAGGCAAAAGAAAGGACTACCATCTGCGATAATGGAAAACTAATTGTTATAAAGAGACTGGGGTATGATTTGCTTCAATCCATGGAATAACCAACACCTTGCCAAATCACCAACATAGTAATAATAACCTCCAATTAAAAAGTAATTCAAATCATTATATTTCTACAATTAAGGGCAACCTATTGCTATAAAGCTCCCGTTATACGCAGAGTCTAGGGAAGAGTCAGACCCATTATGTGGGTCTATAGTAGGAAATCTTAACTTGCATTTGCAAGAGGCTGATTTACTCGAACCTGTGATCTTCCTATCACATGGGAACAACTCCAACAACCATTGCGCCAAGGCTGGCGGCTCCCCTTCAACATTAATATATTTCCACAACTGGGCACCCATAATAAAAAATATGGCAACATTTATAAATTTGACATCTAAGAAATGATATTCTTCCAGTTCCATCTTTGAAGAATAATATACAGCAAGTAACAACGGTTTTCCGACACTACTAAGATTACAGAGCTATGGAACAAAAGTAGAGCCCGTCTAAGAGAATTTGCAAAGAATATGAACAACCACCTGACCTGACACATCATGCCCAAACTGATGTATTAGTATCAGTACAGTGAATGTTCATGTCATAACATTGTCTTGTTTGGTCTTTGTTTAACTTTACAAATGTCATCATTAATCAGAATTACAGGTAAAAGATGTTGAAATATGTCATTTCCAATGTTTAGACATACAAATGAAAATGGGCATGTTTTATACTACTGCTCAGATAACAAGCTTGCAGCACATTGTTCATTTATTTATTTATTTTTCAGTAGAAAGGAGAATGATAATGATTAGCACAATTACAAGTATACAAGTTAAATGAGTAATATTCCATATAGTTAAATGATAATTTTCCCGATTGCTTCCGTCAGAATCTAAACCAAATGGACCCATAAAAGTGCCATGAATTTTGTACCTGTCACTAGACAGAAGGCCTGAAATTGCAGCATTATAAACATGAACATTTCTGAACTCCTTGCTGGATGGTAAGTTTCTGAACAAGACCATCAGCTTGTCACCCATCCCTGCACTTCCCAACAAAGGAAACAACACAGTACATGCCCTGGGTGTAACAAGTGATGGTTCCTGCAACCTCATCCATTGAAAGAAATACAAACAACACACTAACAGTTGCTCCTTCCCAAGTATTTCCAATACTTCCCAACACTGTTCTTCACTAACCCTTCCTTCAAACCCATTCAGAGCCTCCTCCAATGTCAGATTTTCTGGAAGGTTCCTTGCAAGGTCAACAATTTCCCCCACAATTCCCTCTGGAAATTCCTTCTGACACCCCAATTCCTTCTTCTCCTCGTCAACAATCAAGGGGTTTTCATCCAAACCCATTTCAGATTCTTCTTCAACAAAGTCGGTGACCGGAGCAAGATGCCATGAACTGCGTCGGTTCTTCTGAAGGGTCAATTTTCCTTCCTTTTGAGGGTCTTGGGAAGAAGCCAAAGAACGGGTTTTGAAGAATTTGTAGATTGGATCATCTGGGTCATTGGGTTGCTCTTCTTCTTCTTCTTCTTCATGTTGTTCTTGTTCTTCCTGTTCTTGTTGTTGTTGGAGATGTGGGAGGAAAATGGGGGTTGTGGAAGAGTTGGGGGCTGCAGAAGCAGAAAGGGAGAGTGAAGTTGGGGTTTTGGAGTGTAGGAGGAAGAAGGGTTTTGAAGGAGTGTGGTGTGAAATGGAAGGGTGAAGGTGGATGATGCAAGCAGAAGAAGAAGAAGAAGAGAATTGGTGGTGTGTGAGGTTGAAAGCCATGCTACCCTTTCTGCATCTACAAAGGTTATCTTGTACGCTGATGATTCTACGTGTTACTCAGCTTCTTTGAGCGTAGATATGTAGTAAGAAAACGAGTAAATACATGTAATCTCCTATCATTTTAGTCCCGTTTCAAATTGGTGTCAATTTCATCTTAATTTACCAGTTTTACTCTTATGGTGCACCCCTCAATATGCAGTGCACAGGTGGTGCCCTATCTAATAACCATTGATCTTGATTTAAAGTAAAATCAATGGTAAAAAAGCATTTACCTAGAACTTGTCAAATAGGTTAACATAAAAAATAATATTTATTTATAAATCATTTTATAATGTATGCAAGAAGTTGTTATACAAATTCATATTTATTTCTAAGTCCTTGTAATATTTTCATGCCATTTACTTTGTAGGCTCAACACATGTGACTTCCTCGCCACCTCCGTCGGCTACAGCTGTAGAAAGCTAGAGTTTCCACCTATGTCCCCATAACTGCTTAACGCCACCACACCCTCCTCTTGATTTAGAACTCTATTCACTAGTTTATACATTTTTGCAGCATTATATCCTTCTACGTATGGAATTAATTAGCAGAAAGTGAATGTGTTGGTGTAAGCAAATCCCGACAGAATTTTGTTTCCAGTTTCACACTGTATCAAAATCCCAACAACATATCATAACTATTAACTGATAACAATACTAAACCTTTTTTCAAAGGTAACGCATCCCTTTAATTCATGTATTTTAGCATAAATTTGATCCATCCAAAAATCAAAATATAAGTACTTCATCCATTACAGAATAAGAGGGGGGAAATGGGTGGACGAGAAAACTAAGTAGACTGTGGTGCTGGTTTGGCGATAAGGCTGCAGAGTTTATGATGGAGGTGCACTTTCTTCCTTCGCTCCGAGATTCCATGGATTTGAGGGTTTTGACGCATAGGAGTTTTTTTTCGGTCACAAATCATTTTTATAGGTTTATTGCAATCAAGTCCCTATAACGATTTTTTTATTAATCAGTTCAATTTATACCCACTGTAGCAAGTAAAAATTTGGGCATCACCGGTGCACCCCATTTTGAGGGGTGCACCATAAAACTCGCCTAAGGTCCGTATCAATTTTGATCCCTGATGGAGGAATTGGATTGATTAACGTTTGATAACTTCAAGCATGTTTTTGAAATTCTGAAAATAACAGGGACCAAGTTGATACAACTTTACAATTTCAGATACCAAATTGTGAATTTACTCCTAAGAAAATAGAAGAATTAATTTTTGAACACCAACTTATTATGAAAAAGGACTTTACTTGGATTATTTTGAAAACAATCTCATTTTTTTTTTAGTATTTTATATTTATTAAATTATTTATCAAATTAATATTATTAATCTTTATCAATAATTTTATTTTTTTAATTTATTATAAAAAAATCAATTTTTTGGAGTAAATTACATTTTTATCCTCTAACATATATAATTTCACAGTTTGCCCGTGTTTTCCATAATTATTTCATAATCCCTTTACTTATTTCTATCCATTCTCTAATGCTCTGTTTGGATGATTAAAGAATTTGGGAGGAAAAAAAAAAAGTAGGATGGAAAGAAATAGGAGAGAAGAAAGAATAAATAGAAAATAGATAATAGATAATTTTTTAGATTGTTTGGATTAAAAGAAGTATGAGAGAAGTAGAAAAGAAAGAAAAGTTAAGTTTTCTTATAAATACATATTTGCCACTAACAAACATATTTGCATAATACAAAATAAAAGGGTAGATATATCATTTCAATTTTTTAATGGGTTTCACCAAACTCTCACCACTTTGGGAGAGAATTTTTTACTATGGGTCCATCAAAATTTTCCCTCTTCTCCCACTTCTCTCCCTTCCCAAACAAAGGAAAAGTTACTTTTCTCTTACACTTCTTTCTTTCCTACTTCTTTCTCTCCAAAATTACCCTAAACAAACAATGCACAATTGAGTCAGAGATGAATTTTAGAGGATAATTTTTCATCTCTAATAAATAAGGAATCTTACACCTTTGTAATAAAGTATTTTCGATCGAGGTAACTATCCCTATATTTTAAAAGTAAGCACTAGATAGTAAGTCCTTGATAACTTATTCGCACCCCAATCGAGACCAGAGGGTAAAGGTAGAAAATGGTAGAGATGGATAGGACCATTTCTAAAACCAGAATGTTTGAGTTCTTAAAAGAAAGCCCTCACACTCTTCTCGGCAAGACACAAACTTTATGCCTCTTAGGCCTTTAGCTTTTGTGATAAATAGGGGTGTTCACAGGTCGTCAGTTCGATTTGGTTAAAAAGAAAAAAATTCAAACCAATCAAAATCAATTAGTTCGGTTTGATTCAATTTTGCAAAATTTTATCAGGAAACTCGAACCAAACCAACCCCATCAAGAACAAACCGGTTAGGTTTTGTTCATCGAGTTGACAACTTTGATTTATAAATTTAAAATCTGGTTCAAATTCTACCAAAAAAATTTGGTATATAAAAAATGAATAAACTTATTATAAAAAATACATAATCAAGAGGAAAATTTTCAAACTACACAATATATGATAATTTCTCGGATATGAAAATAAAAGTAACAAAAACTATTATGCAAATACATAGAGAAGAGGCAAATAAACTCACTAACGCGGAGGGGGATTTACTATCATAGCAAAAGTAATACACATAACATGTTAATGCATCTAAAATCCATTTCTACAAACCAATTTATGGTATGTTTGTTTAAGATTAAAAAAATAATTTTCATATAAAATAATCTAGTGATTATCTTTTAGATATTTTTAAGTAAACTAGAAGCTAATTTATATTTGTTTACAATCATAAAAAACACTTTTTGAACACTCTCTATCTTATATTGCATCAGCTTTTTATGAAAAACTACTTCAAATAGCTTCTCATTATAATCAAATTTCATATTTTTTTTATTCTAGTTATTTTCAAAAGCTGAAAAAACAAATAGAAAATCCTTAAAAGTGTTTATTTTTTAAAAAATGATTTTTTTCATAAAATAATCTAAAACAAACCGCCTTTTATAAATCACAACGTCTAGCCAACAACAAAAAAGCATTGAAAGTAAAAGCTATCAATTATCAATTATAAATTAAAATGTAATAGTTTCTCCAACAGCTACCCTGCCACCCCAAGTAGAACGTGCTTATAGCATGTTTGGGTTGGCAGTGAGCCCCCAAAAAATCACGGTGAGAAATCTGGACGTGGAAGCTGCATATAGCAGCTTTCACGTTTTCTGTAAAATAAATTGCCAAAATGTCATCATCACGGTGATTTCATTGTCACTGTGATTTCTGACCATAAATCCAAACATGCTATTAGTACAAACCAAACTATCTTTTCCCTCTCCACAATAGGGACGAGTGTAGGATAAGTGGTGTGGGAGCAATTGCCCCCACAAGAAATTTATGGAAAAAGTAATATATCTAGTATTTTTTTATTTTACCGCCATAAAAATTTAGATGTTGCCTCCACATGTCAAATCATCACCCACGTTTTGATGAGAGCAAAAATTACTTTTGTAATCTCTCATCTTTTGCTTAATGAATTGTTTCTCATTTTTCACCCTGTGGATATAGGTTTCACATTAAAATCGAACCACATTATATATTGTGTAATTTATATCATTTTATCGCATATGTATATTTATAATATTTTCCGTTTATGGACTATCTTTTGTCCCCACTAACCAAAATTTCTGGATTTGTCATTGCTCCGTACACCTTTTCTTTTCCATTCAACAATGAGAGCATGTGTGATGCAAAGGGGAACGATGTTGCAGCATCGACAACTACATGAAGGGGAGTGTTCGATGATAACTCGATGAACGACGACTGTTGTGGACTTATGATCGACGGCTAGGAGTGTAGGGGAGAAGAGGAGAGAGGCCAACTATTGGCTAACATGGGTAAAGCCGTACAAGGGAAGGAAATCCTTAGTGTAGATACATATATACAATAAACATGTGTTCCATGACAATCTCTATCACTAATTTTAGATATATTCATTCAAATTTTAAGTTTTTAATTTAAAATCAAGAGTAAATTACACTCCAACCTCTTGAGATTTTGCTAAAAGATACTCTATCGTAAACTTACTTAAAAAGTATACTCCACCTCATTTGATCCGTTCACGGTTAACTAAGTTAACAAACGGAATATTCCATTTAACCTTACCGAGTCTCAAATAACTAGATAAGATGGTTAACAAAATTACAATTTACAATGAGTATTTTGGTTTCCCATGTATCCTCGCATGCAACCGTGGAGAGTAATCTCACGAGGCACTGGATAACAATGAAGGGTTGACCTCTCTCAATCCGATTTTCTTCGTACACAAGAGTCAATGATTGAATCCCTGACCACTTGTTTAAGGGGTCCGAGCCTGTTATCACTTAGACCAAGCACGTGTTGGTGCCTGATTCTCAATGAGTACAATTAGCTTTTATTTAAAATGTCTTTATGTTATAAATAAAAAAATATTTTGCTAATAAATGCTTTTTAAAATGTTAAAAAAGTAAATATTAAATGAAAAATAATCCTTTTTCAGTTTTTATTTTTAATGGATTGAATACTTTAAACTTTAAAGGTTATTATCATTTTTATTTATATAAAAAATGCTCTAACGTACGGTACTTGTTAATAAAACGCAATAATTAATAAAAATATATTCTGATGTCATTTAGTTTTAATTTTGACTAGACCATGACCCGTGTATATATGTCAGCGGTATAAATTCATGTTTTGTGAAAAAGACAATACATGATTATGTGAAATTGGATATAAATAAATAGTAATGTGAATTACAAATTTCATTTCTATAAGTTTTGAAAGACATAACTGTAAATAAAATTTTAGTCCCAAATTTGTAGTCCCTACAAAATATAAACGGGAGATTTCCTATATACCCTGAAACGAAGGTTGGGCAAACTTGGATACTTGTTCGTCAGTGTCATCCACAACATGAAGAACTGAAATATCAATTAAAGTTGTAAGTATTTGACTTAAAACATGACCTAATAATTAGAACGTTAACAGAAATATGGTTTTTGTGAAACATACCTATGTTAAATTTTGGAATACTTCTTTATAAACCACATTGGAAGTGGAGTTTGAAATTTGTCCTTCATTGTCGCATATGCGTATCTTCAAATCACTTCTAGATTTAACTCTTGATATCCCAAGATACAATTGTCCATGCGAAAAAACAGGTTGTGGAAGATAGATAGCCACATGTTTTAGAGATTATCCTTGACTCTTATTAATTGTCATTGCAAAAGAAATAACAATAGAAAATTACCTACGTTGAAATTTGTAAGGAATCATAGGATCAGATGAAATCAATAACAATCTTAAAAATCAACAATAGAAAATTACCTACGTTAAAATTTACAAAGAATCCTAGGATAAGATGAAATCAATAACAACCTTAGAATAAAAATCTTTTGCTACCTAAAATGACTTTTGCTGCAAAACATAATATCGACTAGATCACCGGTGCAGATAACCACTAAAACCGGACTTCAAAAAAACCGACCCAGAATCGGCTAAACCGACACAAAACCGATAAAGACCTGAGGGTCAAGCGGTTTGGGCTGTTCAGAAAAAATTACCCATTACCCAACAAAGTTATCGGTCAATTTCCCACCCTTTTATAACCATCCGTTCACACTGCCTGGTCTACTCTTTCCCATGTGGGACTTGTATAACTTTGAGCTGCAAACCCGGCAGATTGCAGACACGACAGCTTGCTGAGCACCCAAGGATCCAGACTTTAGGACAGGAACCAGACGAGGGGGAAGCCAAGAGATAGCAGCTGGTTGCAGATGGATATCAGCTTGAAGGGTGTGGTCATTTGTTCTATCGGGTGTGTCTGGTGGAGCAATGTGCATGTGCTATAAGAAACCAAGGTAGTTTCCCAATATGCTGTCCTCATGGGGGCTGTGGAGATCCCATTCTGCTTATAGATTTGAGATCTCTCTAAATAAATGATAAGTTGAGGAACTTTTCATGGCTTCTTTGTGAGCTTTTGTGGCATCGAGTGGGGGACTTATAGGTTTTGCCCGTCTCCTAACTGCCCCTCAACTTATAGGTTTAGCTTTTGGCTAAAAGATCTCCTGGACACTTTCCAAACTAGTTAACCGTAGTTTATATCCCCCTCCCCATCACTCAGAGTAAAAGCAAAAGCAGTACATGTTGTATCTTATTCAAATTGTAAAACTTAGCTTTTAAAGAAGTCTTGCATACATAGTGGTTAATACTTATTCACTTCTTCCCATTAGCAACTTGAGAGGTTAATCCCACCCACTCAACTGTACCCAATTAATACTATTTTTGCTTATAAAAAAATTAAATATATTATCTAAAATTAAAAATATATATTTAATTACAATTGGTTCGACCACATTTGAGCCAGTGAACAGTAAACCAGTACCTCCACCGATTCAATGACCGGTCCGATTTTCAAAACATTGGTGATAAGTATATCAACCACCTAAAAATTTCCAAATATTAAGTGTCTATGATACATATACGAACATTGGCAACATTAACATTAAAAAGTTGGAACTATTAAGAAAATAATATGCAATAATGTCACTATGTTTATTGAACACAATATAACATTTAAATTATTACACTATCACCTTAAACTAATGTCATAAAATTGGTTTGCTTTTTTATCATGGAACATAATGAAGGTAGCAGTCGTATAATTAGTAAGGCTCATGCATTCAAGATGAAAAAAATAAATAAAAATAAATGCAGACAGAATTAAACATAATTGAAACCATCACCATTGTCTAAGCTATAAATGCAGCAGTTAGAATTAATGAGATTTTTATGCTTGTTTCGATGAGTATAGATGCAACACTTACAATTAATGACATTCTTCAAAGCATAAGAATTTAAAATAATATTCCAATAACATTAATATATAAGCTGCCTAAGCTAATAAGTACAGGTTCATAAATAAGAGTTTTAATAGTGTTTGCTGCATCAGCAGCTGTAAAATAATAGTTAGCAGCTGTAAAATAGTTAGCAGCTAAAAAGGGAGTGCTAGAGATTGCCTCTTCATCTTCTGACCTTGGGAAAGAAGTTCAAATAATGAGACCCTCTTTAAATTGGAAAACATGTAGAAGATGTCAAATAGTTAGCAGCTGTAAAATAAAATAGTTAATGACATTCTTCAAAGCATAAGAATTTAAAATAATATTCTATTTAATGATGTAGTTTTAATGGCAACACTTTTACCTAACTAATGTATTTGATTTCTTTATTTTATAAAATGAAGCTCTGTTTTGATCTCTTTATATTGCTTCATTGAGAATCTCAATCCGAATCCACATTATCAAAATCACGTACATGATAGGAGTCAAAGTATATAGAATTGAAATTTAAACTACAAAAGTAAATAGAGTTTTAAAAAGGATCAAAGATAATTTTTTTTGCTAAGCATAATGAACTTCATCTTCATCTACATTCAGACTCATGTCTTCTTTATTTTTAAAATGAAGCCCTGTTTTCATAACTTTATATTGCTCCATTGATAATTGATAGTATAGGAACAAATTTTCCTTTAACATTATCCCGTACATGAATACGTGAAAGTATAGGTTCAAGTAATTTCAATGAATGCATATTGAAATTAAAACTACATCAGTAAACATATTCAGCATTAGTTCTGCCTAAGGTAATAAGCAGGGGTTCACATTTTAAGAGTTTTAAAAGTGTAAAACAGTTAGCAGCTATGTGGGAACTGACACCTACTTTTAAAATAGTTATCAATTCCAACTACAGCATATATACTATCATGGCACATTGAAGCTATTTTTAATGACAACACTGTCACCTAACTAATGTATTTGATTTCTTTACTTTATAAAATGAAGCCCTGTTTTGATCCCTTTGTATTGCTCCATTGAGAACCTCAATCCAAATCCACGTTATCAAAATCACGTACATGATAGGAGTCAAAGTATATAGAATTGAAATTTAAACTAAATAGAATTTTAAAATGGATCAAAGACAATTTATTTGCTTCGCATACTGAAGTTCATCTTCATATACATTCAGACTAATGTTCTTTAAAGCAAATATATGGGATAAGATAATAGGCACATTAAAATTGCATATAAGGTCAAAAAAGATGACAATGCATTACTTCATTCCAAAACTATTTCGTTGTCATAGAGGTCACAGATGGAAACTTTACTTGGTATTTTATCGTAAAACTGCCTACTAAACATAGATGGCATATTGCCACATTCCTTTAACAGAAAGAAAATAATAATTAAAACAAATTATTTTTAAAGAAAACTACACCAATGCAATAAAGGGTATGAAAAAAAATACTTACCGAGAGAGGGTCATATTCCATCATTAACCACCTATATTTGTCAGCTATTTGTTCTACATTTTGATGAGCCATCTACATATAAAGTAAAATAATTGAATATCTACACTGTCGATAAGTATTTAGTAAACATTATATCATTCTGAATAGATAAGTATTTAGTAAACATTATATCATTCTGAATAGATAAGTATTTAGTAAACATTATATCATTCTGAAAGGACACCGTTTTTGTTTTCATCATTGAGGAAAATGGAGGTTCAAACATGTTCTGTACCAAAGAATTTAAAAAAAAATTAGAGATTCTTTGGGTAAAAAAAAACACAATCGAACATAAGGTATCTTTTAGAAGATGAAGATCCTCAACAAATTAAAATGCCAAATGAGAAACCTTAAGAACCACCAAAAGCAACATGAAGACGACGATGAAGATACATACCCAGAAATTGTCGCGAGATGATAGCTTCGTCTTTGATAATTTTTTATGCTTGAGAAGCCTAAACCCTAGACAAACAATAATGAACAAAATGCACACATAAGCAGATGAAGAAGAAAGATTAAAAAAAATTAGGGTAAACTAAAACTCAATCTCAAACCCCATTATCAATCTCCTTGTCTCCCCCTTATATATTTATCTTCCTTCTATTATAACGGCACCAAAAATTTGGGGTTTTATGTACGGGAGGGAGAAGAAGATAGAGACAGTGGGTTGTAATTCCTTTTGATGGAATGAATGATAATGAAGCATGATCAGAGAAATACCAGTGTCTATTGCAGAGAAGACTCCATCGAAGCCTGTACATTTTTTTCAATTTAAAGAGGATCTTATTATTTGAACTTCTTTCCCAAGGTTAGAAGATGAAGAGGCAGCCGCAGGCACTCTCTTTTCCTAATGTCAAATTGCACTAAAGAAGACAGATAAAAAGGCAACCCTGAGTGCTTAAATAAATTGCAGTGTAAAACGTGAAATAATAATCAGATGTCAATAACAAACTTTTACTTGTAGGTTTAATTTACCATTTTAACCTCAGTTTAGGTGCCAAAAATTACACCAGCGACTGTTACTTTTATATATGATAGGATAATAGGCACATTAAAATTGCTCATAAGGTCAAAAAAGATGACAATGCATTACTTCATTCCAAAACTATTTCGTTGTCATAGAGGTCACATATGGAAACTTTACTTGGTATTTTATCGTAAAACTGCCTACTAAACATAGATGGTATATTTCCACATTCCTTTAATAGAAAGAAAATAGTAATTAAAACAAATTATTTTTAAAGAAACCTACACCAATGCAATAAGGTGTATGAAAAAAAATACTTATCGAGAGAAGGTCATATCCCATCATTAACCACCTATACTTGTTAGCTATTTGTTTTATATTTTAATGAGCCATCTACACATAAAGTAAAATATTATTGAATATCTACACCGTCGGTAAGTATTTAGTAAACATTATATCATTCTGAAAGGACACCGTTTTTGTTTTCGTCATTCAGGAAAATGGAGGTTCAAACATGTTCTGTACCAAAGAATTTAAAAAAAATTAGAGATTCGTTGGGTAAAAAAACACACAATGGAACATAAGGTATCTTTTAGAAGATGAAGATCCTCAACAAATTAAAATGCCGAATGAGAAACCTTAAGAACCACCAAAAGCAACATGAAGATGATGATGAAGATACATACCCAGAAATTGCCGCGAGATGATAGCTTCGTCTTTGATAATTTTTGATGCTTGAGAAGCCTAAAACCTAGACAAACAACAATGAACAAAATGTACACATAAGCAGATGAAGAAGAAAGATTAAAAAAAATAGGTTAAACTAAAACTCAATCTCAAACCCCATTCTCAATCTCCTTGTCTCCCCCTATATATTTATCTTCCTTCTATTATAACAGCACCAAAATTTGGGGTTTTATGTACGGGAGGGAGAAGAAGATAGAGACTGTGAGTTGTAATTCCTTTTGATGGAATGAATGATAATGAAGCATAATCAGAGAAATACCAATGTCTGTTGCAGAGAAGACTCCACCGAAGCCTGTACATTTATTTCAATTTAAAGAGGATCTCATTATTTAAACTTCTTTCCCAAGGTCAGAAGATGAAGAGGCAGCCGCAGGCACCCTCTTTTCCCAATGTCAAATTGCACTAAAGATGACAGATAAAAAGGCAACCATGAGTGCTTTAATAAATTGCAATGTAAAACATGAAATAATAATCAGATGTTAATAGACAACTTTTACTTATAGGTTTAATTTATCATTTTAATCTCAGTTTAGGCACCAAAAATTACATCAGCGCCGGTTACTTTTATATATATATATATATATATATATATATTCATGAGCTAACCATACGGATATAATTATCAACAAATTAACTTCTTAATATTATAATCAAAACTCTTTTAATAATATAATAAAATCTTATAATTAAAATGTAATATAAGTCCTTATACCAAAATTAAATGAGTTTAATTGCTGTACACTGACAGTGTAAAACATTTTTACACAGACATCCAATCATAAATTATCACATCAGTAAAAAAATTGATTTTTATCCTAACTACCTTAAAAGTCATTCATATCATGATTGATGATTAGTTATCTGTATAATAATGTTTTACACTATCAGTACATAGCAATTAAACTCAAATTAAATCATATCAATCCAATTTCATAACTGTGTAATAATGCATGCAAAATTTAGTCAAAAAAAAAAATAATAATGCATGCAAAATAATAAAGAATATACTCCACTAAAACAAATCATTTAATCAACATTCCAAGTCAAATAAGAAAGTTGGAATCTGCTGTCAAGATTCCATTTCCAGTCAACTGTATCTTAATCAGTTGACTATGTTGCCTAAGGGCCCTTCCTAACATCTTACATGCCTGCTCCCAATTCAAGTTCTTCCACTTCTGCAAACTTTCAGTGCCATCAACAGTTTTGTGAGTTTCTGAAACCTTTTCCCGGGAAAGTTTGAATCTTTTATTACCATGATTGTGATATTTGGCCCATCCGGTCGGTTCAAAGGTTTTATGGCTATTGATGAATGGCTAATATTACAAGCAACTGGTTATATTTTTAAATCTTTTTATGTAACTGTTTTGCTTTTTTAATTTGTTTTTGTTGCTTTTGATCTATGGATTCCAAGGTAGCAGGATTCTTTTCCTGTTTCTATTTTCAGTTCTCTCTCTCCTTGTATTTGTGTCTGTTCATGCTTGGCTTTGCTGGTAAAGATGATGCTTCTCTTTTTTCCCACATCCCATTTAGTTGTTTTTATCATGTTTTAAAATTGAATTTTTCGTGTGTTATGTACATGCTTTGGCTTTTGGCTGACAAACCTTGAGTGATAATAATTTTAGTTTCAGTTTCCCTCTCTGTGCTTATGTATATGCTTTTATGTACAGTTTATCTTGTTGGAGATTGGAGATGATGCTTCTCATTCTGTCCATATTCAATTTGAGATGTTCATTACTCAAAAACAATTTTCACTTCATTCATGTATGTGCTTTTGCCTTTGACTTGCAACTATTTCAGGAGATTCATCCCTTCCCTAAAAATTGATTTCAGCTTATCATGTTGCATGAATTCCTGCCCTCTTTTATACGGGTGATTTTGTTTAAAAAAAAAATTTGGGCCTTATTGCTTCTAACAACCTAGTATTAGTCTATCATTTTTTCTTTCTCTGAAGTATGACTAATTCATGCTGCTTTCAGGATTTGTCTGGTGTTCCTCCTTGATTACTTCACTTTCTGAGAGTATTTTATGTACTGGGTTGAAAATGTATTTAGTGGAGAGCAAGGGAGGTGCCATATTGTGCATGCTCTTGGCTCTTTTCTTCTTGGGGACATGGCCTGCTGTTTTGACTCTGTTAGAAAGGCGAGGTCGTCTTCCTCAGCATACCTACCTTGATTACTCTATCACTAATCTCTTGGCCGCTTTAATCATTGCTTTCACATTTGGTGAGATAGGCAGGGGCACAACTGATGAGCCTAATTTTAGAAACAAAAGCATGCATGACAAATTAGATCTATTGAAGAATTACATGCTATGTCACTGTCATTAAGAAGCTATACTTTTGTGCATGAATACCAGAAACCTAAGAATTAATGTTTGAAGATGAAATGTCATTGATGTTCTTGATCAGTGTAAAATGATTTTATTTCTTAATGATGTTACATTCTGATAGTTCAATCAAATCAAAATGGCTCCAAGTCTCTTAATAAATGAGCTCTATAAAAATCTACAAATAGAGGGTAACATACTCTCACGTTCCTTGATTGTTCCTTTCCACAAGCCTTCCTTACTTATAGTGTGGATACATATACAGTCCTCCCATGCAAAGAGTCAAGAGGGCAGGTACGAGTAGGTTCCAAAATCTAGGGGACATGTTGAGCAATCAGTAAATATTAGAGCATTTTATCAAAAAAAATATTGAATGAATTGAATGAATTGAGACTTATATAGAGCCTCTGATTACAAGAAGATGCAAAACAAACTAACATATCAGCTAATAATTAACTAACTGATATAACAACCATAATCCTCTAATAACAAAAGTTAAACAGAAAACTAACTATGCAGACAGCTATAGATAAATGCTAACTGATAGCTAATACAAAAGCTAATACAAAGTACTTCAGGAGCCCCCTCAAGCTGGAGCATACAGATCTGTCATGCCTAGCTTGGCGATAAAAGTCTGAAACATAGTAGGAGGAAGTGCTTTACTTCCACACTTGCTGCTCATAGAACGAAGTGATACGGATTGGACCTAACTCCACCTCAAAACCATGGCCATAAAGGGAGCGTTGTCCAATCCTATATAAGCCCCACACCTAGGTTCATGACTCTCGATGTGGGACTCCAAGTTGGGTTCATTACTCCCTTCTTGTAAGTGGAATCCTGTAAAAGATCCGGCCCCTAAAGAACCGGCGTCCACGACGGCCTACTCATGGCTAGCCTACTCAGGTTCATTCTTCCCCTTTTTTTTTGGGTTCATTCTGCCCTGGTCGCTCCTTTCCTAAGGTCGCCTCCTCCATGTTGCCGGCGCCCCAAAGATCGAAACTGTTCTGATACCAATTGATATGGATTGGGCCTAACTCCACCTTAAAACCATGGTCATAAGGGGAGGGTTGTCCAATCCTATATAAGTCCCACACCTAGGTTCATGACTCCTGATGTGGGACTCCAAGTTGGGTTCATTACTCCCTTCTTGCAAGTGGAATCCTGTAACACAAAGTTTGCACCAAGGGCTAGAAGATGCCTTCTTCTTGGACACAAAGATGGTGTCAAGGGCTATTTGTTGATGGACTTGCACACCAAGGAAATTTTCCTTCCAAGAAATGTGGTTTAAGAATAATCTCCTAGTCCCTTGTCTCCCAAATACCACCAACACAACTGATCTCACTCTGATAATTCAAGTCAATACCATGCTCAACAACAGCAACCTCTTCACACACCTTCCACTGCATCTGACAGCCCACAAACTTCTCTACGTCCTCGGATTTCCATAGACAGAGGCATCCTCCCAATTACCTAAGGGATTATCATTGCAATATAGTAAATCTCCATAATCACTTAACTCAATCTTCATGCTTTGTTAACAGTTTATCTGCTTCTCTTTCTTATAATAGGCTGTCTGCATCTTATAAATCGTATGTCTTATCTTTATCTACTTCTATTGAACCTAAATCTTATAACCAAGTAATTAAACATGCATGTTTGACGGATGCAATGGATAAGGAGATTACAGCCCTTGAGCAAAATCAGTCTTGGATCTTGACCGAGTTGCCTCAAGGAAAACACCCTAGTAGCATGAAGATATAACAACCATAATCCTCTAATAACAAAACTTAAACAGAAAACTAACTATGCAGATAGCTATAGATAAATGCTAACTGATAGCTAATACAAAAACTAATGCAAACTACTTTAAGAGTAAAATCCAGGGAAGGTTGGAGTACTTTGCTCAATGTTCATATTACTCGAATTTTAGTAATAAGCAGTGAGTTTAATTTTAATTATATTTGAAACTATGCTGTCAACTGCATAATGCTTAGCATTGATTGCATATTATTGCCGATAATTGGTTTAAGAATATGCTAAGTTATTACGTGCAGGATAATTGGCCTTCTGTTTTGTTTGCAATGGCGGGTGGTGTGGTCCTTAGCCTTGGGAATCTGTCCACACAATATGCTTGGGCTTTTGTTGGATTGTCGGTTACGGAAGTGATCACATCAAGCATAACTGTTGTTATAGGTATTTCACTCTCAAATCCACTCCAAATTATTAAATAACTAAACAAGCAAAAATTAGAGTATAGTTAGATTGAAGAAAAAGTAAATATATACTTAATGACATGGATGAACATGCCATGTAAGGATGTCAGTGTGCATAGGCTATGCACTTAGGAAAACTTTGATATGTGTAATAATTTTTAGCTTGATCCAGTACTGATTTCTGCTGCAATACCTTTGTTCCAATTGTAACAGGCACAACCTTGAATTACTTTTTGGATGACAAAATCAATAAGGCTGAGATCCTTTTCCCAGGAGTTGGTTGTTTCTTGATTGCAGTTTGTCTAGGCTCTGCTGTTCATTCATCTAATACGGCTGATAATAAAGCCAAGCTCAACAATTTGTCAAGTGATTATAAAGATGGAGCATTGTATGTGTTCAAGTTCTTCTATATCATTTACAATATCAACCATTGTATTTGAGTTTAGTGCTGTCTTCTTATGGTATCTAAATTCGGTAGCATATTGCTAACTTTATCAGCAACTTTTGCCAGGGACACTTTGAAAGAAAGAAATGGAGATCGAGGTAAGAACCTCCAATAAGGTACAATTTACTGAGTCGTGGGATTGTTTTATTTGATAAGATGCTAAGTTTTCCCCCTACCTTTTCAACATTTATTCTTATAGTTAAATCAACGGATCTTGAAAGCAGAAGTAGTTCTGGAGACAAAGTTGAAGCGGGAACTGCAGTTTTTCTTATAGAGCTTGAGAAAAAAAGAGCTATTAAGGCAGGTGACTATAATTTATCATGTGTGCTTTAGGATTATTTCTTTAAAGAATCATTCTATTAATCTATCGTATATAGCACATATTGTCAGAAACCAAATCCTTGGCCTTTGTTTTACATCTTCCTCTCAAATAAAAATCTGCTGCAGGTTTTTGGGAAGAGCACTTTCATTGGATTGGCTATAACTTTCTTTGCTGGAGCTTGCTTCTCTTTGTTCTCACCAGCATTCAACTTAGCAACAAATGACCAGTGGCACACTTTACAAAAGGGGGTTCCCCATCTGACTGTTTATACTGCCTTCTTCTACTTTTCAGTCTCATGTTTTGTTATTGCCATAATTCTAAACATCACCTTCCTTTACCACCCTGTCTTAAACTTACCCAAGTCATCATTGAAGGCTTATTTGAGAGACTGGGATGGCAGAGGCTGGGCTTTGTTGGCTGGTCTCCTTTGTGGGTTTGGGAATGGCCTCCAATTTATGGGAGGTCAAGCTGCAGGATATGCAGCAGCAGATGCTGTCCAGGTGAGTTTTATTACATCTATGAAGAACACACGAGGCATGATGTCCTTTTCATAACATAATATCATATCATATCAACAAATAATGAACAATGTGACCACAATAATGTAAAAGGAAATGCTAACCAGTGCCCTTTATTAAGGAATTAAAAAGATAAAAATTTATGGGGAAATGGTGTAATCATTGTATAGAGAAGTCAAGTTTTTAGTTTTTCAATAAAACCTTCTTATTTCTTGATTCCTTAACCACCACACTGTTTAGCAAGACCCTAATGTAAAACATACTTTGTGATGGACACATGAGACACTTGTTTTCTCAATATCAGACTTTTATGTTCCATGATCATTTCATCATTTGAATCTGTGTTGTTCAAACAGGCACTTCCACTTGTGAGCACCTTTTGGGGCATTGTTCTGTTTGGGGAGTATCGGAAATCGTCGCGAAGAACATATATACTGCTAGGGAGTATGTTGTTTATGTTTATTGTGGCTGTTGGTGTGCTCATGGCATCATCAGGCCATAGGAAACAGTGATCATTCAGCTTGAGAGAAACTGCTCATAAATATTGCAAGTCAGTGAAAGGACTGATTGAGGTGTCATAGAACAATTAAGCATATGCCAAGAGGATTAATTGGAGTGCATACACGTTAATAAGAGATTGCCCAGTACGAAGGGAGAAGTACCCTCAATGTTCATTGGTGTCAATCTGAGTGAAAAACCAAGTATTAAGAAAAAGGGTATAGAAGAAGAAGAAATAAAGTAGGAACAGAGTTGAAACATTGTTATTGATTTTCTATGTATATTTGTACTTTTAAGCTGAATATTTGTTGCACGAAATATTTATCCAATGTCTGTTCTAGCGTTATTTCTTTATTAAATCATTATTGTACTCTTCCGTGCGCTTTCTTTATCTCTTTATTGAATGATTATTTTATTCTTCTATGTGTTTTCTTTAGTTCTTGATTGAATGATTATTGTATTCTTCCATGCACTTTTTAGTGGAGCATTGAACTTTATTGAAACTTACAACTTCTGAGTTTTCAATCTATTAAGTACACCATCTTTTAATAAAAAACTTCCATCTTTAATTTCTCAACCAGTGTCTTAATTAACAAGACAAAAGAAAAGGACATTGAGAAAATGCTTTCAAAAGGATGCTTGTGTTTATCTTATTTTGGAGAATAAGTGTAATTGGAGGAACACAGACTGGCATTGAAATTGAGTGTCCAATCGTAGCTAATAGGAGACTATCAAATAGACTTTTCACACTGAATTTATGTGTTATAGCAGTGCTAGGCAGTACAAAATTGGGTTGACGAAATGGCTACAACCTCCAATCACCAATTACTGTGAGAAATGGTATGTGAGTGGGGGAGAGAAAAGCACTTTTAAACTACACTTCATTACATACAATGATTTCCGGTTATACTTAAGTTACAATTCTTAAGCCAAAAGATATTTTTGCTCACAAAAAAATCATCTTATCCTGCCACAATAGTCAATAGATGAGCCATCATGCACACGCTTGTCCACTCACCAGGGTAACTGGCGTGCACCACATTTTTCAGTATAATATCTTTAGACAATATATGATAAATATAGTTCACCTTAATCTTTGCCCCTCTCATTGGTTCCTCGTCCATTATCTGTCATCATGGAGCTTCAACACCCTTCCACTATTTGCTTCGCTTCCTTTCTCTTTCTCTTTGTGCTATTCAAATCATTTAAGAGATTGAGTTCTAGGAACTCCACTACCAATTTACCCCCAGGGCCATGGAAACTACCTCTCATAGGTAACATACACCAGCTTGTTGGCTCACTACCCCATCACCGCTTAAGAAATTTGGCAACCAAGTATGGACCCTTAATGCACCTAAAACTAGGAGAGATATCCAACATCATAATTACTTCACCAGAAATCACCAAAGACATTATCAAAGCACATGATATCAACTTTTCTGATAGGCCCGAAAGTTCTTTTTCCAACATAATTGCCTACAATAGAACAAGCATTGTCTTTGCTCCATATGGAGACTACTGGAGGCAACTACGAAAGATATGCACCATAGAGCTATTAACAGTAAAGCGTGTGCAGTCATTCCGGTCCATAAGAGAAGAGGAAGTGGCAGCACTGGTTAAAACAATATGTGCAAGTGAAGGATCCGTTGTTAATCTCACTAAGATGATTTCCTCAACCACCTATGGGATAACAGCACGGGCAGCTTTTGGTAAAAAAAAGAGAAACCAGCAAGTGTTCATATCTGCAATTGAGGAAGCACTGGTCCTGGCAGGACAACTTTGTGTTGCTGATCTCTTTCCTTCCATTAGAGTACTTCAAATGATGAGTAGGACGAAGGCTAAACTAGAAAAATTTCATAGAGAGTGTGATAGGATATTGCAGGACATCCTTGATGATCACAAAAATAGAAAAAGCAGTGACTGTGAAGTAGAGGAAGATCTAGTTGATGTTCTCCTCAGGCTTCAACAGGATAAGGACTTGCAACATCGCTTGACTGACGAAAATATTAAAGCAGTCATTCAAGTTAGTCTCTCTCTCTCTCTCTCTTTCTCTCTCTCTCTCTCTCTCTCTCTCTCTCTCTATGTGTGAGTGTATGTGATTCTTGCAAAATATGGCAAATAGCATATAGTTTGTCTAATCCTAAACAGGTTGAAACAATTCTTTCAAAGGAAGAACTTCTTGTAATTTGTTTTATCTGAAATGATATTGAATAATTTTTAGAATAAAGGCATCTCCCAGAATACACAGGAGAACACTCTGGGGACACTTTTAGTGCCTAACTATAAAAAACTAACTATTTATTCCTTAAAATTTACAAACATGATCACCTTAGTCCTTCTGTCATCTTCCATCCATTTAACTCTGTTTGAATTAATGTTTTTTCCTATCGTGACCCAATTTGATCCCTGAAAATTTTATCGTGACCCATTTTAGTCCTTGAATATCTATCGTCTAATAATTCCTATATATCACTTCTATCGTCTGATTTGTTTTTTCATAGATATGAGTGATTAGACGATATTTATCCAGAGACTAAATTGTGTCATGATAAAATTTTCAGAGAGCAAATGAGGCCATGACAGAAAGTAACGTTAATTCAAACGGAGGCAAACGGATAGAAGATGGCAGAAGGAATAATGTGCCTCATGTTTGTAAATTTCATGGACTAAATGGTTAGTTTTTTTTTTAGGGGCTAAAAGTATATCGTGTTTTTTAGGACCTATTTGTGTTTTTATTCTATGGAGAATGTTAACCGGTGCTCTTAGAGCACTTGTTATGGAATCAAGAAAAGAAAGTTTTCATTAAGAATTGATGTATTTAATATTTGAAGAAGTGATGATATACTTAATCTCCAATGAAACTTATGCAACCTAAAACGGAAGTAGCTATTGATTTGGAGAGAACATGAAAGAACTTTTGACATCGGATGTATCTTGTATGGAAGAAAATGCATATACCAGTTTCGATAACAATTTATCAATCCATTTGCAGGACATGTTCATTGGTGGTGGCGAAACAACGACAGGGGTTATGGAGTGGGGGATGTCAGAAATGATGAAGAGCCCAAAGGTGATGGAAGAAGCACAAGCCGAGGTAAGAAGGGTGTTTAGCTGCAAGGGATATGTGGATGAGTCAGAGTTGCACCAGTTAATATACTTAAAGTCTGTCATCAAAGAAATCCTGAGGCTACACCCACTTGTGCCATTGTTAGTTCCAAGAGAAAATAGGGAGAGATGCAAAATCAATGGATACGAGATACCAGCTAAGTCCACGGTCTTAATCAATGCTTGGGCAATTGGAAGAGATCCCAAGTATTGGAATGATGCTGAGAGTTTTAAACCTGAGAGATTTCTTAATAGTTCAGTTGATTATAAAGGCACAGATTTTGAATATATCCCATTTGGTGCTGGAAGGAGGATGTGTCCAGGGATTGCATTTGCCATGCCCAACATTGAGCTGCCACTTGCACAGTTGCTTTACCATTTTGATTGGCAGCTTCCTAATGGAATGAAGCACGAAGAACTTGACATGACTGAATCATTTGGGATGACTACAAGAAGAAAAAACGACCTCTGCTTGATTCCCATTACTCGCCAGCCTTAATATATATTACTTAATTGCAATTCCGATGGGAATTGCTTAACTAGTTTTAAGAAATAAACTTATTCGTATTAGGTAACATCATTGGAGCACAATGACGTGACGTCCAACTGTAAGAACAGTTGTTTCTATAAACAAATTTTTTATAAAAGTATCCAATAAGAAACCATGAAATCAGAGAAAATAAATATAAATTAAGATGTGGGATAATTTGTGAAACTCATTTGATGAACTTTTTAGAGTTGTACCAGTAGAGTAGAGAGTTGCTTAAAATAGTAGGCAAAATAGGTTGATTAGTCCTATATTTTTTTTTTACCTTTTACATCGGTTCTATAAGTTTTATTTTTTTTAAATTGATCTTACACGTTAGGTTCCGTTTTCACGTTAATACTTTCCTTCATTTTCGACCTTACGACGTTAGATCAAAAGCCACTGTAGGACTAACATGATAGCCACGTAAGGTCAAAAATGATGGCGTTAGGTCGAAATTGACGGAAAAGATTAACATGGAAACAGAACATAACGTGCAGGACCAATTTGAAAAAAATAAAACTTATAGGACCGATGTAAAAAGTAAAAGCAAAACATATAAGATTAATCAACCTATTTTACCAAAATAGTATAAAGTAAATAGTGATGACGTGACATGACGGGTCCCATAAAAAGAGGAGTTTAACAACTTGAATGAGTTGCACAACCGGAGATGCTCTAACTGAACAATGTCAAACAAGTTTCCTTTTACTATTTCCTATTAATGAGTAATGTGATGTCATTTATTGAGAGTAATGTTTAGTTATTGGTTCATAATTGTGACTCTTTGTAACTCTTCCAACAATCTAAGAGTCAATTAGGTAATCCAAGAGTCATCCAGGCAATCTAAGAGTCACTCATCAATCTATATACTCATGTATATGTGATATTGCAAAGTGTGAAAAAAGAGAAGATTATTCAGCACCAAATACTCTTCTTCTTGCTCTAATTTTCTGCATTTTTTTGCAGTAGTTATAGCCCATCATATCCCATAATTCCTGTAGTGTATTAAAGGTGAAGAATCATGGTTTCCTCAAGCAACTCTTCAATAACCAACAATACAATCTACAGTAATGTCCAAGTTCCTTTGTTCGAAGGACAAAACTATGATTTTTGGGCAGTAAAAATGTAGATTTTGTTCACCTCTTTGGATGTCTTAGAGCTAGTCAAAGCAGGGTATGTAGAACCAGCAACTACAACAAACGTTATAGCTTCACTGTAGCTTCACAACTTGAAGAAGAAGAAGAAGAAGAAGAAGAAGAAGAAGAAGATCACAAATTCTTGAGTTCTCGAGATGATTCAAAGGGGAGTCTCAGTAGCCATATTTCCAAGTGTTGGAAATATCATATTCTTGGGAAATGTGGATAGTAAATGATTAGGGAATTAATTAGATTCATGTATTCACTAGATACATGTATACATTAGATAAATTTGTTCATGCACTTAGGAAATAGTCAATCTCATTTATTTATCTTGTAATTGAAAGTTGTAATTATTACTCTAAGTATATATAAGTAAGATCATATTGCTATGTGGATTATCACATAAGCATTTAGAAAAATATTTGTTTCTTCCTTTCAACTTGGTATCAGAGCTCCCGACCTTGGGAGTCTCTGTTTTTCTGCTGCCTCAGCCTTCAATGCCGAGTACCCTTAATATTGGGCTTGCAATCCTAAAAATTCGGAAGGTAAAAGTTCTTTATCTAATGCAATGGTCTGTGGCTTATTCTCCCTAACTTTCTAGGTGGAAATGTTGGAGGCATGTCATTTAATCAAATATAAAAAGGTGCCACTGAAGGATGGAAAGAGGGTGTGTGGTTAAATTATAATTATAATTTTCTCCATTACATGGTATAATCATAGATAGAATCCAAGATTCAATATTCAGTGAGGATGGCAACAGGATCATCTATATTGGTGATGGCAGTGGTGATTATTGCCCAAGTTTGAGCCTTAAGGGGCATTATTTATGATGCCAAGGAAGAACTTTCCCGTGTGGAACTTGATATGCAAAGATCGTTTGCTTCTTAAGGCTAGCTGAAATCCATGGCCGGATGATGGTGAAGAGCTATAGCGAGTTTTTTTTAAAAAAAAACAAAAATAGTATGCAGAAGCATCACTATAGGAACTGACATCTCCACTAGGTTGACATCTCAGACCCTAATAATCATCTGCAGCATACTACTATTTATTAAAATGAAAAAACAAATGAAATAAAGAATACAGAAACCATGGGGAGACCAAACCAAAACCCATGAAAACTATCTAAATCTATAGTTTGAGCACCAAAACCTATTATGGTTAAACTCCTCTAAAATAAAAGAGGGAACCGTATCCCACCAGCTAAAACAATGATTCCTGATACCAAAATCAGCTAGCTTATCTGCACACGTGTTGCCTTCTCTAAAGCTATGAGAGACTACAAAATTCATGAGTGAAGTTAGATAAACACAAGTTTTCCATATGACTCTGAGCTTCCACGATAGTAGAGAAGGAGATTTAAAAGCTTCCACAACCAAAATTGAGTCACATTCCAGCCATAGATTATTCCAACCCTTTACAAATACAAATTCAATTTCCATAATTGCAGCTAAAATTTTGGCATACATGGAAGAAGCTATCCCAACATAAGATGTAAAAATCCCAAAACAGCAGCACGATTATCTCTAAAATACCAGCAGAAGAAGCATAACTTGGGCTGCCCCTAGCAGCTCCATCATTATTCACTTTGATCCAACCACACTTTGGAGGAAAGCAATCCACTTGAATTATTCGAGGTGCCTTTGAAGCATGTAAACGGACTTTAAAAGTCTTAAGAACATTTAACTCCTCAATAGAAGAATGCATGCAATCAGAAGATAATGTTCCCGAGAGAGAAGTAGCAGCAGATATCAAATTAAAAGAGTGTGCAAGAGGTATTAAATGATCATTGAATCGTAATTGGTTCCTGCAGTACCAAATGCACCAAATAGAGTGTATAATACTTGCTAAAACCACATCTTTCAACTGATTGCTCCAGCCATGACAGCAAACATTCAAAAGAGAGTTGAAGAAAGAAGTATCAATTCTTACATATAGCTTAGCAGATAACCAAGGCCAAATAGCAGTGGAGTAGCTACATGAAAGAAATAAATGTGAAGAATATTCTGCATCTTTACCACACAAGCTACAAACAGAAACAATGACACAGCCCCTAGAATGCAAATTTTCATCAGTTGGCATCTTTGAATGAAGCAGCCTCCATAATAAAAATGATTTGGAGGGGGAATGCATTTATTCCAAATCAATTTACCCCAAGAAATCAATTGAGCAGCTGACTTGAAATAATTATCAGCGTCTTTAAATGAAAGAATTCCATTATCAATATTTTTCCAAATCAGAGAATCAACAGCAGGTTTTAAGGGAATGATGTAGTTATGAATTTCAGAAACAAGCTGAGGATAATTGATAGTAGCCATATTTTTCCTAATATCAAACTTTAAGGCAATGTTCCCATGAAATGACTTAGAATCTAACATATGAACAGCCTCGGAGGCTATGCAAACACATTATGAGATATGTCTTCCCTTGATGAATCGCCTTTGCTGTTCTGAGATTATCTTTGGAGCAATCAATGCAAGCTTATCAGCTAAGACTTTTGTAATGATCTTAAATTGATAGTTTGCAAGAGCAATAGGTCTATAATCTTCAATTTTATCTGCACCTTCAACCTTAGGGATCAAAACCACTAAATTTGAATTCATATTTGGAAGAAGGCATGATTGTTTGAAAAACTGTAAAAGAGAATTAAAAACATCAATACCGATGACATCCCAAAAAGTTTGATAAAATCCCCCTCCAAAGCCATCAGGGCCAGGGGCCCCTGATGCATTCATACCAAAAACCGTATGCTTTACCTCATCCATAGATGGCAAATTAGTAAGCATCAAATTATCCTCTCTGGTAACTAAATATGGAATAACTAACTGAACAATATCTGAATTAGAACAAACATTTCCAGAAGCATAGAGGTCTGTAAAATAGGCCAACACATGATCTTCAATATCAGCTTTACTATCTAGAACACGATCATCCACTTTGAGAATTGACATACCTTTAGAAACTTGTCTAACTTTTGCAGTCTTATGGAAAAAGTAGTATTTCTATCACCATCAGAAAACCAGTTCAGCTTTGCCTTTTGGTTCCAGAAAACTTCTTGAAAGGATAAGGCTTGCAGAAGATTTGCTTTAGCAGAATATTCTTCCTCATGCAAATAATCATCATATCCAGAACTATCATTTTGATTCTGAATTTTATCAACCTCAGCCTGAGCAAGCTGCACATTTAAATTAACATCACCAATAATCTGTTGTTCCAAACTTTAAATTCTTTCTTTAGTGCCTTCAACTTTTGAGATAGAATTGCCATTGGACAGCCATAGAAAGGTTTATGCCAAACTTCTTCCACCAATATTTTACAATCCGGGTGCTTAGACCACATATTAAAATATTTAAAAGCTGATGGAGTAGAATGCACCTCATTTTGAAGAGTAACCAACAAAGGGAAGTGATTAGACTTACTTCTTGTCAAAGTACAACAAGAGACAGAATTCCATAAAGACATCCATTCATCATTGCAGATAGACCTGTCTAACCTCTTCTCAATATGATATTTGGCACGTCTACCATTGAACCAAGTATAATCTGAACCTCTAGTTAAAATATGACGCAGCTGAAAATTATCAGTCCAATTTAATAAATCAGAACAAGAGCTATTAGAAGGAAGACTGCTACCTCTCACTTCATGAGCACCAAGAACAACATTAAAATCACCAAGGAACAGCCATGGACCCTTAAAATCACTCTGCAGCCTACTCAAAACCTGCCACAAATCCTTTTTCTTCACAGAATTAGTACTAGCATATACTGCAGACATGTAACAAATCTTTGAGTCAACAACAATAGAAAAAGCTATTTGCTGAGAAGAGTTTGAAATGATGACTGGATCCAAATGAACAACACAAACTCCCCAAAGATTAGGCTTTAAATTATTTCTATCATTAATAACAAGTAACTTCATACCCAACTGACTCTAAAAATTATCAGAAAACTGTTTAGCACAAATCCATGGTTCAGCACTGAAAATAAAATCAAGATTATGAGAAGAACATAACCTTTTTAAAACCAATCTAGTATCTTGATTGGCAATACCTTTACAATTCCAGTAGAGAATTTTCATCATGCGTAGTTTCTAGGGCCTGCCCTTGAACGCTTCTAAAGTTTCTTTTTCTGAGACTTGGAAAGGACTTTAGAAAATTCTTCATCAGAATTCATACTAGAATTGGCAACAATAGGCGAGGTAGGCGGAGTTGGGATATCCCCATCTTCCTCGCTGTCCCCCCCAATGCTTGAACAAATGCTTTAAATCATTCTTAACAACATCATTCATATGCTCAGGTTGAAAATCTGATGTCTCAGAAATATTGTCAGCATCATCATCATCTAAATGATCATTATCAGTTTCTTTAGCAGCAGAATAATCTTCTGTTGAATTCTGAAATTTACTATTAAGAAAATTATTAACACCAACAATATAATGAGAGCCCTCATTATCCTGATAGGAAGTAGTAAATTTTAAAAGGGGATCCGAAGCAGGCAAAGTCAGCTTACTAACAGGAACATTCACAGAATTATCTTGATTCTGATGCTCACTTGAAAAAGCCAAAAGAGGATTAGAATCACCTTCTGTATGAGAAAAATCATTATCAAAGGGCATTTTTTTACTAGTACCTTCATTAAAAGGGACAGGGATTGGACATCCTTGATGAGCAGGCTCTTGCCCCTTACTTAGAGGAACTTGCTTATGCACCAAATCATTAGGAGTTTCATCCGAGACAACCTTCTTGGAATCTTGGGGATATATTTTGTTACATTCTTATTTTTGCTCACATCCGCCTGATTGCCTTTCTGATTACCTATATCAAGATTCATCTCAGAACCATTCCCATTCTTCTTGCATTTTGCTGAAGAATGACCAATCACACCACATGAAGAACAGAATAAAGGAAGCTTTTCATACTCTATGCCCACAAAGAAAGCAAAGCCTTCCCTTTCCACCAAAATTTGGTCTCTAAGTTGATTTGCAAGATCAATATCCACTAAAATCCTTGCAAAATGTCCAAATGTCTTATTCACAGTTGCATCATCTAAAGATAGAGGAATACCAATACCACAAGCTATAGCAAAAATTATCTTTGGCCTCCAATACTCTTGAGGGAGTCTATAAATTCTGACCCAGCATTGTGCATTGGTTTGCTTAACCAAATCTGGACAAAAATCAGGAGTCCATGAGAAAAGACGCAGGACTCCTGGCTCCAGATTCCAAGATCCTACAGACCACACCTTGTGCAGATCTTCAGTGGATGAGAATGAAAACTCATAAAACCCTATAGTAACCATCTTCCATTGGCCTATAGGATTCCATAATTTCAATAACTTGTTATGCAAGTCACCAATGTCCATGTAGATTATTTATACAACCATCAAGGCCAGCTTTATACTCCTCTTCTGGAATTTTGACTTCCAAAGCATCACCTTTCAAACATGGAACTGGAAGTTGGCTTAAAGGAATATCACAAGCATGATTCAATGCTTGGACAAATGTTTTGTTCTGTTGAGGAGCAATAGTAGGAGGAGGATTGTGAGATGGAGGAGGAGGAGGGGAACGAAATGTTGGAGAAGAGGATTCAGGAAAGAGATAATGCCATGGTGCAACCGAGAGGTTTGCCATGGTGCATACAAAACCCTAAACGACCCTCATGCACACCAAACCCAAGCAGAGCAAAATTAGGTTTCAAGTGATATACTTATTAGTAAAGACATTTATTGCACTTAATTAACAAAATTTCTATAGACAAAAACTCTCAGTTCAATTTACCACCCGATTGTAAGCCACAAGTTGATGATGTTGGAATTGGTACAAGATGGATAACTATAATTTCTATCAAATATGAATATCGGCTTTATCTAGAACCTATAGATTGGTTATTTTAGCTGCCATGTACTATTTACATGTCCATTTTGATCACTTAGTTCTTATCCTTGCTTACAGGTTAATATTACTTTTTTATCACTAAATTAGTTCTTAATATCCTTGCTTAAAATTAATCATTCAATGATAAAATTGATGCCATTTAAAGGACTATGCTTAATTATATGAGTAGGAAATATATAATTTAAGTAGTAAAACAATAGTGATATAAGGAAGCTAGATGGATTAGTATTTAAGAAACATAATGACATTGGCCTACTCTTGGCCATTTAAACCCAAAAGGGAAAAAATTTAAAGGATCACACTGGCAAATATACTAGAAGTAGTACGGTGCATAACCATTAACCACTTGCACATCTGAATCAATTGCAAATTAGAAACCTTGCAAATGTTTTGGAATTTTTCCTGGAGTAATTTTCAGTTGCTCTCTGCCTATCCTTCAAATTGCCACATTTGTTTATGTGAACAACCTTTCCCTATTCATCCAGTATTAGTCATAAAGATAAATATAATTATTTACATAAGACGAAGTATATGTATACAATCAAACTACGATAATGGATTATCCATTCTTGTTGAGCAGGATTTGGACAAAATTCTAATTCTGTAATCATAAAAATGTGGCCATCTATAATGATAACTTTGGTAGCTATGCATGGTTTTTTTTTTTTCCGCCTGTTAGGGTTCTTGTGTGAGTGCCTTGTTCTCTCTCCACCGTGGGAGTTTCTATGTGCTTTGCTCTTTCTGCCTTGGTGGCTACTTCAATGTCATGGAGAGTACTATGGAAAATCTTTCGCTGTTGGAAGAAAATGAGGAGGGGTTAACGTTTCACGAAGAGGAAGCCCAAACACATGAAACGAGTGCTCAGGAGAATTCCATATTCTTTGAATTGTGTCTTGTGGGCAGATTCCTTATGGACAGGACAATACGCGCCCACATCATGCAAGACCCGTATGGCGGATATTTGGAGAACGATGGAGGGTGTGTCGATCACCGAGGCATCAACTAGTGTCTTTCTTTTTCAATTGTATCATAAAACTGAAATGCGGAATGTGCTTCAAGGTGGTCCGTGGACTTTTGATAACTACACACTTAAACCATCTCAAGTTCCATATTGCTTTTTGGGTTAGAATCTATGATCTAATAGCAGGGTTCTTGACTCAACTCATTGGAAAGGAACTACATTGGTGAATTCCTTGAATATGACCCTAACAACAATGTAGGTTTTTGGAAGACATACATGAGAATCAAGGTGAATGTTAGATTACCACTGAAGAATCCAGAAAGGTGAAAAAATCGGGGGTGAATGAAAGACAGCCTCCTTCAAATATGAACGCCTAGGCATATTTTGCTTCTTTTATGGATGCCTTGGCCACCTAGAGAAGCACTGTGAAGCCCTATTTAATTCAGATAATGATGATGGAGTGAGGAACTGGGGTAGTGACTTGCGGGTTAAACAATGCGGGGGGAGGGGTGAGGAAACAATGGCAGCAGGTGGCTCAGGCAACCCGACGGTGGCGCATCCACCCAAAGTGGTCACGAATCACCCCAAAATCAGCGCTATAATGATGAGCCTGTAACAGCTCCTAATTCTGCAAAACAAACAATCCTCCAGTTAATGATAATAATGGGACGCTGATTACAGTGGATGCAGTTATGGTCAACCAACCCACAAGCTTAAATGGTGGGCCCAATCAAATCTCATCCACAAATCAAATTGTTATTATACCTCAACCGAATCCAGCACCAAATTTTCAAGATTCTCTCACTGGAAAAAAAGAGACGTCGCGTGCATGACACTGCTCCATCGCATGCAAGTTCCACGTCCACTACTAATGACCTAAGCAGCATAACTTCTTCTTCATCAACTCAACCAATGCATTTTTTATCAGCAGGTTCTGTTCCCCAGGCCTGCCAGAAGCAATGATCATCATAAGTTGGAACTGTCGAGACCTGGGTAACCTGCGCGCAGTTCCTACTCTCAAGGACCTAATTTAGGCTCACAAACCGGACGGAATTTTTCTTATGAAAATAGTTGTTCAGGTTAGTAAAGTTGAAGAATTACGTATTCCTCTTGGGTTTGATTCTTGTTTTGCTGTGGACAGAGTTGGCAGCAGTGGGGGACTAGCTTTTGTTTGGAAGAACTCTCGAAAATGTTCTGTTATCAACTATTCCAGAAACTTCATAAACCAGAAATAGTCGATGAACAAAAAGGCAATCACAGGCTGGCTGGATTCTATGGTCTCCCAGGGAGGAATAGAAGACGTGACTCTTGGGACATGCTGTGGTCCCTATCTAATATGTCTTCCTATCCGTGGTGCATTCTTGGAGACTTCAATGACATCCTCTCTACTGATGACAAACGTGGACAGAGGAAGAGAGCCAATTGATAACATGGACAGCGGTAAGAGCGGCTTCACCCCAGCCACGTTCTGGACAGGAGGCTGAGATAAGCATGGCACGAACAGAGTCAAGGATGTGACGATGCTTTCTCTCAGCGCGACCATTCTGTTGAGAGGTATATGGACATGAGAACTCAGACAAGGTACCCTGTTCACCAAGAAAAGTTAAAAGCTTATAGTCACGATATTCCATAGCATTATCTCGGCAAAAAACTTTAATAACTCTAGAAAACTACGTTTGAATAATTTTGGCAAAGTTTATGTAAATTTGTGGAATTTCATGACGATTTTTCATCATGTATACCCAAGTAAAGCGAGAATAGTCATCAATAAACAACACAAAATACCGAGAACCACCCATAGTGGGTGTTGGAGTAGGGCCTCAAATATCAGAATGCACAAGATCAAATGGTGAAGCAGAAATCGAAGTACTTTTATTAAAAGATAAAGCTGGTTGTTTAGCAGTTTGACAAGCAGTACATTTAAAAGACTCATTAGTAACAAATCCTAAAACATCCTGAGACATAAGAGGACGCAGTTTGCCAATAAAACTATGAGCAAGACGTTGATGCCAAAATTGAATGGAAGAGGGGGTGGAGGCAGCACAAATGTTGGACATAGAAGGAATATGCAGTTGAGTGAGCTCAAATAGCCTCCCTATCTTACGTCCAATCCCGATGAGTTGTCCCGTCCGTGGGTCCTGCACACGACAACCAGAGGAAGAAAAGGTAAGTTCATAACCAAGATCACATAACTGGCCAACAGAGATAAGGTTAAAATTTAGTTTAGGAATAAGATAGGTATCAAGTAAGCTAAGATGGGACAGAGAGATAGAACCTTTATGGTGCATAAGGGACCCATTAGCAGTGTGAATGGAACGTGCAATGTCATTTTTAGATAAGGTTGAAAAGAGATTAGATGCAGGGGTCATGTGGTTACAACAAGCAGAATCTAAATACCATTTAGCATTACCTGGTGTGGTGGAAAAGGCTACAGAAGTATTACCATTATCAGTGGAGGTAAGAAGTTGTTTAAGGAGAGACTCAAGATCATTGGTTGAGAAGGCAGGCGAAGTGTCAGAAGAATCAAGAGATTCATTGGATGTATTGGCAGCAGTAACAGTGGCAAGTACAGGCCTAGAAGAGTTGGGATAATGTTGATACTTGTTATGCAAAGGCTGTGGAGGAGGTCGAGTGGGACAATTCTCAATTAAATGTCCTTTTGTCTTGCAATATCGACAACAATTTGAAGCAATGTGTCCCTTTTTCATGCAATTGCGACATGCAACAGTGGGGCACTGAGAGAAAGAATGCCCTGACTTACGATAGTGACCACAGAATGTTCCTCTTTTAGCCGGAGTTGCGAAGGCAAGATCATCTTTGGGACGAACAAGACCCAATCTAGTTTCTTCTGATTTGAGGCGCAGACGGGCATCCTCAAGTGTGGGCAAATGACTCTGATGCAGTAAGGATGCACGAACCGGTTCATAATCGTCAGTAAGAGCCATCAAAAACTGGATAAGGCGAATACGATTGCGATGAGTCTCATATGTGTTTAGAGTAGTTGCATCTTTTAGAGAAGGCTCACATGAGGTTAGCTGATCCCAGATAACTTCTATCTGTGCTAAAAACTCATAAACAGGTTGACCAGTTTGTTGTTTCAAAGCATTAACTTCTTTCAACAATTGATACTGATGTGATAAATCAGAGATAGTGTAACATTGCTTTAAATGATCCCATACCTCTTTAGCATTCTCAAAATGCCCAAATTGGGGATGAATACCAGGAGTAGAGGTATTGCGAAACCAGGTAATAATCTGATGAATCTTGCTATACAATTCCTCTAATTTATCAGCATATGCTTCTTGAGTATCAGTGGCAGCTTTCGTGGGAATTTTTATATCACTTGTGACATAGCGCTAGAGTTTGCGGCCTTTCAAAAAACCACGCATTGCTTCAACCCCGTGAGAATAATTAGAGCCATTAAGGACAACTGGAATAGGAAGCAAGACATCGAATCTTTCCATTATAGCACAATAAGTTCAAATAACAACACTATCGAAGCAGAATTGGCAAAAACTGATTGCAAAAATGAAAAGATCTCACCAAAAAAAACGTAAGGGGGGTCAATAGGTGATAGTCAAACACCTGGTCAACGGAGTCAAAGCACGGACAACAGAATAACACACTGGTCAACGGGCAGCAGGAAGAAGTGCGGGCAGGCATGCGGGTCGGGTTCGTCACGCTGGTCGTGGGTGGTGCAGCAGACACAGACGTGTGTAACATGCGCTGAGAAACAGGCCCCACGTGGAGGCGCGTGGGCGATCGAATGGCGACGAAACTTGACCGATTATTGGTAGATCAGTGGATGGCGAAGACGATGGTAGTGGCTGTGAGACTTGGAGGTGGCCAGAGGTGGCGGAACGCAAGAGGGCCGACGGTGAACTAAAAAACTCCGAGGAAAATCACCGAAAAACACCAAGAAATATCACTGGAAAAAAGCCAAAAAGCTAAGCTCATGATACCATGTGAGAAATGCAAGAAGATGGAAAAATACTTGAATATTTTCTGAGTATGAATGTTCAATTGAAGACTCCTATTTATAGAGCAGGATAATACATGTAAAATCAAAAGTAATCTTATACAATAACTACTCATAAAAGTCTAATCAATCCTAATTTGATTACATGATAAATAGAATAATAACGTATCAATATCATATCAATCATCATTATGACCATATCGTAACACTTGGCATGACCTCTTTCAATGCAGATAATAATCCCTGCATGCAATACACACCATGCACCAGTGTAACATCAGTATGTGCACCCAAAATAGTCCTTGCATGCAGCAAACACCACGCAGAAGTTGGTTGTTTCTTGATTGCAGTTTGTCTCGGCTCTACTGTTCATTCATCTAATACTACTGATAATAAAGCCAAGCTCAACAATTTGTCAAGTGATTATAAAGATGGAGCATTGTATGTGTTCAAGTTCTTTTTTTTTTTTTTTTATAAACAAAAAGTATATTAATGTAAGAGTATAAGGGGTTCTCTAACCCATGTACAAAGAGCAAAGGATGATAGGTCAAGTGTAAAGGAAAAACTAGAACTACACTAAAAGGGTCTAGTTTTGATTTTACAAGAACCAAAACCCAAAACCAACCCAAAATATTATTGACCCAAAACCACTGTTATCAAAGACAAAGAATCACTACAGCGTATGTGAGCACCTATGCAGTAGAGATTTAAAGAAATCCTTTTGTCCACCAATATCAAATATGTGACAGTTTCCTAGGGCTTATGGGGAAATAAATGTCACCACCAAGATAAGTATAGCAGCAGCACTAGTGTCCCAAAAAGTTTTATATATATGACAAAGTAACAAGGAACAGGGTACTCAATATCATTAGGTTGTGACCAATTAGTTGCTCCCCAACACAGCAGAAGGAACACAAGAGAGGCACATGTTCTTGCATTGCAGCCACAGATACAAACAGGATCCAAATTCAGTTACACACTTTTATGTAGGATAAAGGATCAATACACCAGTCTGAAAAGATTAGTTTATTGCAGTCCACCTTTTTTAAGAACCAGTGCCAAGATCAGATCTTTATAAGGTCAATAACAGTTAACATATCAAAACTACTGTTCTGGAAAACAACATTGTTCCTCATCAGCCAAATAGACCAAACAACCGCAGGCCAAATGATAAAAATTGCCCTTCTCCTTTTCTTAACAGTCACAATGTTTCGATGTTGAAGATTCCTAACCAAGTATGGACCTTTAGAATATCAAGTTCTTCTATATCATTTACAATATCAATGAATGTATTTGAGTTTAGTGCTGTCTTCTTTTGCTATCGAAATTCAATAGCATATTGCTAACTTTATCAGCAACTGGGACGCTTTGAAGGAAAGAAATGGAGATCGAGGTAAGAAGTTCCAATAAGGTGCAACTGTTTGGTTCAGATACTTCTCTCCGCAAACGGAGTTATTTGCCGTCCCGAGGCAACTTTTGTCACCACTTCAATTTGAAGCTTCTCTTCAACGGAAGACAAAACACGAGTTTGCGTTGATTATTTTAAACAAACAAGCTGACATGGGATTGTTTTAGTTGAAAAGATGCGAAGTCTTTTTTGCTACCTTTTCAACATTTATTCTTATAGTCAACATTGAGATTAAATTAAATTGAAAAGAATTTCGTTTAAAAAAAGTAAAAATAAAAGCAAGTATTAAGAATAAAAGAAATAATTAATAAAAAAAATAATTAAGAAAAATAAGTTTGAAAGTTGTGCAGATTAAATTTTATAGTATCAAAAAAAGACTAATTTCCTAAATAGAATCGAAAATAAAAAATTAATATTCACATGTAATATTCAAACGAACAACTATATATATATATATATATATATATATATTAAGAGGTTCAAGTTTGCACATCGGATCAAGTCTTTTTTCCATACTTAGTATGATTTGGATTCGATTATCAAATTTTTTCTATTGATATTGATAGACGATATGTAAATTCTATTATAATATAGTATTAGATTAGAAAATTATTAATTTTTGTAATAAAAAAAAATTAGAAAACTATTAATAAAGTGAATAAGAACTATACACATAAAAAAATTTGAATTGTAAATGGACCGATATAACTCTTCATTATGTGAAAAAAAAAAAAACTCTTCATTATTATGTGTACAAAAAATTATCTTCATTGACTTAATAATGATCTGTCGTGGGCTTGGGCCCATACCTTTATAACGATCACTGTGGCCTTTAATCGTGCGTGACCTTTACGTCGAGCGTCAAGTTTATATTCAGTGTGCGTGGTTGGCTTCGTTGGCATTACGGTGTTGCTTCAGCCTTCAGTTCAGTTGTCTCTGGCGATGGATGAAGAGAGAAGGAGAGAGAATTTGAGCAGTTTCCGACCTTTTATCGCTGTTATGTCTCTCTCTCTTTTCGTTCTCTCAATTTTCAATCTTATCCATGAGTTTCTTCATAATTGATTTGGTGAAAGTGGTGTATTTGTTGTCCCGAAACTCTAAAATTTCTGAGGCAATTTCTTCCTTTCAGAGAGAGAATTTGATTATTTTGAGCAGTTCCGACCCTTTATCGCTGCCACAATTCTCTCTCAATTCTTTCTCTCGAATATCAATTTTATTATTGAATTTCTTTATAATTGATTTCACGAGAGTGGCGTCAAACGCACCCTGTCCCGAAACCCTAATATTGTTTGAGGCAATTTCTTCGTTTGCTACAGCTGGATTTTTCCTTAAACTACATTCTGGCAAACTCGCCAGTATGATCTGCATTCTGATGTTGGCCGGTACATTGTGGGGCTGCACATTATGATCTCGTTCTTGATAATTCAAGAACGTTCATTTGCAATGAATCGAAATTTATTTGGCTATAAAAACCCTCCGAAGGTTGATTTGGACTGGGTAAACTGAACAGTGCTTTCAAGATCAATTCTTCATTCATTATCTGAAATTGGATGGTGTATTTGAGTCTAGTTGGCTGGACGAATTTGTTATTCTATAATTGTAAAATTCAGATGAGACCGTAATTGCCTGATGATCCTAAATGCAATTGCAATTTTGAATTCTTTATTTAAAATTTAATGGTAATCTTGAGCCTTTGGTGGACCTAATTGCAATCTTGAGCCTTTGGTATGCTGGGCCATGATGTCCCTAAATAAAATTGCAATATACATTATGCCTCTGTAACCCTCAAAGCAAATTGCAATGTGCATTCTTTATTCATTATATAAGTTCTGGAAGGTATATTTGAGTCTTGATGACCCTAAATGAAATTGTAATGAGTTCTATATTCATGATGTAAAATTAGGATGGTATGCTTGAGCCTAAATCCAATCCTAAATGCAACTGTTATGTGAGTTTTTTGTGCAGCTGTTAAGTGAGTTTTTTGTTTATAAGAAAAGTGAATGGTATGCATTGTGCCATGATGACCCATCTGCAAATGCAAAAAGAAGTACGAATTCTTTATTCATAATGTACATTCGGGATGATATTTTTGAGCCTTGATAACCTTAAATGCAATGAATCTTTATTCATAATCTAAGTTCTGGATGGTATGTTTCAGCCTTGATAACCCTAAATGCAATGACAATATGAATTATTTATTCATAATCTGAACTTTGGGTGGTATGTTTGAGTTTCTAACTAACTTCTGATGGTATTTATTTAATCATCCACAAATTTTACATGTATTGTCTAACTATTACACTGTGGTGTATCAATATTTTCCTTTTGTGAAGTAATCAAGGGAACTGGAGCTTAAGAAATAAATCTTGTAACACCTCAAGATCTTCCCGTGAGGCATCATTTTGTGTGAGGCAGGTTGTTGTCAATGAACCAAATATTGTACTTACTGGTTGTTTTCCATGTTGAGGCAGGTGACTAAAATTTATCATGTGTGTTTTGGAAAGATGACTTTAAGGTGGCAACCTGGAGGTGTACAATCATTGCTTAGTTTTGGATGAACTTTCTGTCATAGCAACTTTACCCTAGAAAACCTTTGACTTGTTTTATGCTTTTAGGAACTAGCAACTCCACCATGTTTGGGTTTTTGCAGGGTGTGACCTCACTCATCTTTTGGTAACATTGTTACCCTATTACTCCACCCTGTTTTTGTCAAATCCACATTGATTTATGCAAAAACTTTTTGTGCAACATTTGGAGATTGTGCTTAAGGTGGGCAAGAGATTCACTATAAACCCAAATGTCATTCTTAAAAAAAGAACCTTAAAAAATGGCAATAGAAAAAGGCTTAAAAATTAAAGTCACTGTGGCTTGGAGTGCTGCAAGAGCACTGCTGCCAAATGGAATGACTAAAAATTCAGAAGGGCCTTCAGGGGTTCTGAAGACAGTTTTAAGAATGTTTTTCTGGAAAGATCTTAATTTGGTGATAATCAAATTGATTGACCCTTGCAATTAATCTAGCAATTCATCAATTGTTGGGTTGGAAAATTTTTCCTTGCCACTTATGGAATTGAGGGCACTATAGTCAATGCAAAATTCTCCATGATCCATTCTTTTTCTTAACTAGGTGAACTGGATATGATAGAGGGCTGTGACTTTCCGTAATGATTCCATTAGTTAGCATCTCTTGAATATGCTTTTTATTTACATTGATATGGTTGGAATTTGGTAAACGGAGAATGTAATGGGTGATAGTTCTATAAGGTGGCAATTCTTTTGGTTCTAGAATAACGGCTGGAAATTGATCCAGTAGGTCAAGTATGGCTGCTGGAATAGGTGATCTTGAGGAAAACAAAGCAGAAAGAAGGAAGTTCATATGCAATATTGTTGCCACTGGCCCTTTAGACACCAATTTGGTGAGTTGTGGTGCAGATATGGTTTCTGAATTTAATGTTGAAAGTCTCTGCATTTAACTTGTTGATTATGCCACCAAAATTCCATTATTAGTTGCCTTATACTCAGTTCAATCTGGGTCGCTGAAACCTAGAATCATGTGGAACGCCATCTAATTCTAAAACTAAGATTTCCCCAGTAAAGGAATGCACTTGTATATCCAAGACAGCTGCTGCACTTTTATTGTCTCCTAAGAAATGGTCCTCGCTGCCAAATATTATTTGAAATTGGGGAATTGGTTGGCTACCCAACTTCAGTTTCTGAACAAACAGGTTTGGTTATGAGGAATGATTTGTTGTTAGATAACGGTGTACTGCTATTGTTGGCAGGGGCTGGTAAGGCAAGTAGTGGTTAAGGGCATATTGTGGATTAATAACTTTTGAAAACTGAAATTGTTCAAGAATGGTGTATTGCTGTTTTTCCATATCAATATAGTTTTGCTCATGCAATTTAGCTATAGAAACAGGTGGAAAATATCTTTTACATATTTTGCCAGCAAGAGTTCACATATCAACAGTTTGGGTAACATTGCAATGAAAAACTAATCAAAGAAGATTGACTGCTCAATGGCCTCTATGATCCGGTCACTGAGCTTCTCCACTTTGAGACTAACCTCCTCATTAAGCTCACTAATCTATACTGAATGATGTAATTAAAATCCAACAACTTATTTAAGTAATAGTGCTAGTTTGAAGTTTGAATTTTCTTAATTTATGGACAACTTGGGTAATAGCATAGAACCTCCTAACGTAGGTTGAAGTCATCACTCATCAACAATTTTGGGGATTGACTTTAGCTGAAATTGTTCAAGGAATGTGATCTTTGAGACAAAACAGTGTCAATATATCTTCATCACAAATGGTATTTGAAAATCTTGAAGGGCTAAGACAGGTGCCCTTGTCATTAAAAACTTGAATCGCTCAAAGGTAGTCATAGCTACCGGGGCCAAAGAAATTGATATAATTCAAGATGGCAACCTGGAGGTGTACAATCATTTCTGAAGTATGACTAATGCATGCTGTCTGGTATTCCTCCTTGATTACTTCACTTTCTGAGAGCATTTTATGTATTGGGTTGAAAATGTATTTGGTGAAGAGTAAGGGAAGTGCCATATTGTGCATGCTCTTGGCTCTTTTCTTCTTGAGGACATCGCTTGCTGTTTTGATTGTTATAAAGGCAAGGTCGTCTTCCTCAACATACCTACCTTGATTACTCAATCACCAATCTCTTGACCACATTAATCATTGCTTTCACAATTGGTGAGATAGGCAAGAGCACAACTGATGAGCCTAACTTCTTAGCTCAACTTGCTCAGGTTGGATTCATTGTATTCTGCACTGCAGGTGTTATCATCATAGAAAAATTAAAGTAGATACTTTATCAAGGCATTTGTGGGTCATCTTAATCCTAAATAGATGCCTCATTGTAGATGATATTTCAGAAAGTATGATTTTAGAAACAAAAGCATGCATGGCAAATTAGATGAATTGAAGAATTACATGCTATGTCACTGTCATTAAGAAGCTATAGTTTTATGCATTAATACCAGAAACCCAAGAATTAATATATGAAGATGAAATGTCATTGCCATTCTTGATGAGTGTAAATGTCATTGACGTTCTGTCATTAAGCTGAGTAATGGTACTAGTTTGAGGTTTGAATAGTCTTAGTCTGAACTCTTACAAACTCAAACTCTTACTATCTGATAAATTGTGCTCCCAACAAATAGTGTTTCTTGTCATGGACAGCTTGGGTAATTGCATAAAGCTCCCTAACGTAGGTGGAAGTCATCACTCATCACCAATTTTAGGATTGAATTTCACATAAATTGTTCAAGTAATATGATCTTTGAGAAACAGCAGTATTAATAGCAAAAGTTGAACCATCTATCTTCATCACAAGTGGTGTTTGAAAATCATGAATGGCTTATACAGGTGCCTTAGTCATCCAGAAATTGATACAATTCAAGATGGTAACCTGGAGGTGTACAATCATTGCAGAGTTCTTGATGAACCTTCTGTCATAGCAAGTTAACCCCAGAAAACCTTTGACTTGTTTTATGCTTTTAGGAACTGGTGCCTCTACAATAGTTTGGTTTTTTGCTGGGTGTGACCTCACTTATCTTTTTTTAACAATAGTGTCCCTAATACTCCACACTGTTTTGGTCAAATCCACATTGACTTTGGCAAAATATCTTTGTGCAGCATTTGGTCAAGTATGGTTGCTGAAATATATGATTTTGAGGAAAGCCGAGCAGAAAGAAGGAAGTTCATATGCAGTATGTTTGCCACTGACCCTTTAGAGTTTAGACACCAATTTGGTGAGTTGTGGTGCAGATAAGGGTTCTAAATTTAAGAGCTTTTAATGGTTAGCACAATGATGAAAAATGAAGTATAACCAATGTTAAAAGTACAAATATTCCTGAACAGCATATATATAACTTGTGAAGTTAGCTCGAAACTTTCATGAGCAGGCAGAACAAAATTTCCCCCCCTTTATGCTCTTTTAATTATGGTTTATATTAACTGCTTTTGTAACATGTTGATAGTCGCCTAAATATTGAAGTCTTGACTAAACTCTACTGTTTTGGACAGTATTGAAATCATATTAATACCTCTAATATGTCAGTTGTTAGGCATCATACTAATTGGTGGTTTTGCACTCTGTTAATGACCTCTTATTCTTGCCAAGTATGGACTGTTTCTCTTTGAATAGCATTTTAGCTTTATTTTGAATTTAGTAAAAATGCTGGCTGTGTTACACCCTCCATGGGGGGACATCTTAAGCTATTTTAGACTAAGCGGAAAGTGGCCACATTCTGTTTTTTTCACAGCACATTACCGTAAGAATCTAATGAATGATTATATTGGTGGTTTTAGTGGAATGTGAGTAGGAAGAGAACCTTCCTTTGAATCCTTTTCCAAGCTTTTCATGATTTAGTTGACTGTGGGTAGTATTAAAAGTGACATTGCCTATAACTGATGAGGGGCTGACCTCGTTGATGAACATTTGATGCTTTGTTGTGAACCTCCGATTGCTTGAAACGGTGTTTCACGGTCATAGAAAAGAATTCCACTACCAGTTGATTATACGTGATGATTGAGCAGGGATTGGAGTAGTTAAACAGGGAACTTGAATTGCCTTGTGTTTGATAATAGTGTGCATGAGTGTTGAAACTGGAAATTGTTTCTGCATAATTTTCCTCAGTAACAACTTATTCTCTAAGATGCATAACTTGTTGAATATTTATATCAACTGAATGAAACCAACCTTGCATTAAATCTAAGGAATTTTAGATGCATGAGCTATTCCCTGTTACAGTCCGAACACAGTTGGATTTCTGCAGAATTTGCCTGCTAACAGCCTGTGAGTTTTATTGCATAACTTTTTGAATACGTATCCAAATTTGGTGAAACTAGTTTCATTGGAAAGTTAACATTATAAAGTTTATGTGGTTAAATTTTCAAAATTTTTAGGCCTCTAAGTTGATGCCAAGTTTGAACCAGAAATTGGATCACTTTCTGCAGAACCTCAATTTGAACAGACTGTGATGATGGTTGTATAAGTCTTTCCATAGGTGTCCAAATTGCATGAAATCTCTCTTTAGAAAGCTAACATCCTAACTAAGATCGGGGAAATATTTCATTATTTTTGTATTAATAGATGAAGAAAGTTTTAAATCTAAAGGTGAATCAATTCTGTAGAACTCTGATTCTGGATAGTCTGCGATGCAGATTGTATAACTTTTTGTATAGATATCAAAATCAAGCGAAAATAGTTTCATTTGAAACGTACGTTTCAAATGGTTATATGAATGAAATTTCAGAATTTATGAGCATGTAGATTAATATCAGTTTTAAGTTGATTTCGGACCACATCCTGTGGAACTTCTATTCTTAATAGGTTGCAATGGAAGTTACATCACTCTTGACCTAGGCGTACGAATTACGCGAGACTTGTTTCATTAGAAATATAACATCCTAAATGATGCTTGGTTAAATTGTTAAAATTTTTTGCCCACCGGTTAAATACCAGTTCTGTTCTAAGAACAGGCCAATTGTTGCAGGGAATCAGCTCTGGACAGCTGTAATATAGCTTGCATATCTTTTAGCCTAGGCGTCCAAATCACTTGGAATTTGTTTTAATTGGAACGTGATGCCTTAAACTTGCTTGCTACAATGTTTTAGATGATTATTATACGATTGTTTCTATTTGTTTTGGTCTAAAGACCATAGAAGCTGCAAGTGTACGAATAACCATGTGTGGATATTTTGGTTTGAGCGCTTGGGGCTTGTAGTTGATATGATCATATGCTTCTTAGATGTATGATTCCGTGGTGAATGCATCTATAAGGTTATGTGCGCTCAAGTAAGTTTTGTGAAATCCATCGATGTGGTTAATAGCTTCCTGTGGTGTAAGTAAGACATTGGTTAGTTGTTGGTGTAAGCTTGAGAATTTGGGACAAATTCTTTTTAAGGGTGTAAATTGTGAATCTCGTCTCTATTATTTCTACGTAATAGGTGTTTGGCCTCTTTTACCCATGATGAATTAAAATAGAAATGAGGATTAAAAGAAAAATCGTAGAATATTAAAATGGGAGAAATAATTAATTTTAATTTGGGGACTATATAGCTTTAATTTGGGGAAGAAGGAGCAAATTTACAAAGATGAAAAGGTTAAAAGGAAAAAGAAAGAGAGGGAAGCTTGATGCTAGGATTTTGGGGAAGAAGTTCTTGCTAGGTTTTCTTCCATTCTTCATCTTCTCCATCTCTTTCCTTTGAATGTTCAAGAGCTTTCATGTTCCTCTCCTATTAGAAACTATAGAGGAAGCAATCTATGGGGAAGAACTTGAAAAAACTTTCCTCTCCAAGAACCTAGGTTTTGATCAATCTTGAGGTAAATCCTTAATCTTCTTGGCATTTCATTTCCGTGGGAATGTTGTTGGGTAATTTGATCTAACCTTTCGTTAATTAAATCTATTCACCTACTGCATACGATAACTCTGTTGCTTGTTGTTCATGTTTTTCCCCCTCCATTTATACTGTGTAGTTACTGTATTCATTGACCCAATGTAATGTGATTCCTAAACATTACAACTTGTTAATGAATAAATATCCTTGCTTTCTTGTAAGATGATGAGTTTATGGATGATTATCGATTCACTATGGAAAGAGGGTATGACACCCTTAATTCCCCTCCAGCTTATCTATGTTCCTCCCAAACTAAAATTTGAATTCCCCTAATAAGGAGTAAAGATCCTCTCCATTTTTCAAAAGAAATGGAGGGTTCCATTAATATAATTTTGAATGTATAAAACACATATATTTCTAAAATGGGTGACATTTATTAGACTTTTATATATTTTATATACCCAAAACTATAGTAATGGAGCTTTGAGAAATGGAGTGGATCTTTACTTCCTAATAAGAGGGCAACTGTGGCCTGAAATAGGATTAATGTTTGAAGTTATTATTGACTTAATATCTGTATTCATTATGGTATCTGATATTTTATCCACATTTGACGACGCTGGCTTAGCAAATTATTATTCAAAGCATATATGATAATGGTTTTGCAATTTGTCCTTTGAAGCTTGTGATTTTGATTTGGATTTTTATCAACTAGTGAATTATGTGACTATTTAAATTTTGATTTTGATTTTGATAAGGTGGAATAATCCATTATGAGACTATTTAAATGTTCATTATGTGAATTTTAAATTATGTTCTTCATTTCTATCCACATGTTCTCTTTTCTTTTCTCAAGGCTATTGGCAAGTCATCAGGGTTAGGCTCACAAATATTATTTAATGGACTAATCAAAGGATCAGAGTGAGGAATATTTACCTCCGGTTCAGGCGACTGAAGTTGCTGCTGGACCTGATCGGGTTTTGCACGCCTCTAAAAGCGATTCCCTTTCCATTTCAACTCATCTGCTATGGGAAGTGCTACTTTGGTCTCCGAAGTAGTACCAGAAGATGATTTCACATCCTTTATAAGAGGGAAGATAGGATCCTTTATAAGAGGGAAGACAAGTAACTCCATTGGTTCAGCCACAGAGGGAAGAACATGGGATTCTAGAGGCTCAGCTTCAATACCACTCTCCCCCTGAAGCTGAGGTCCAGGGTGAAACAACTCAGATTCACGAAAAGGGACATCTATGGAAACATAGACCCGGTGAATTGGAGGATGATAACATTTGTACCCCTTTTTGTCAGGAGCATAGCCTATGAAGTCACACTTAATAGCTCGAGGATCCAACTTACCATGATGCTAACTATGAACAAGAACAAAGGCAACACATCCGAAGACACGACATGAAAGATTTTTCATAATCGGAACAGAAGGGAAGAAGGACGTCATTAGTTGAATAGGAGTAAGACCATCTAAGGCTCAATACGGCAACCTGTTTATCAAATATGTGGCAGTTAAAACAGCTTCCCCCCAGTAAGACTTTGGGACAGGCATTTGGAAGAGTAAAGCCCGTGCTATCTCAAGGAGATGACGATTCTTCCTTTCAGCAACCCCATTTTATTGCGAGGTATCCACACAGGTTAACTCATGCAAAAGACCATGTTCTTTAAAAAATTTGGTAAAATGTTGATTCACGTATTCTTTGTCATTATAAGAACGTAACCTTTTAATAGTTTTTCCAAATTGAGTTTGAATCATGCGGTAAAATTTGAAAAACAATTGGAAAACTTAAGCTTTATCTTTCATGAGAAATAGCCATGTGACCCTAGTGCAATCATCAATAAAGGAAACAAACCATTTGGCACCAGATATATTAGAAGTAGAGGAAGGTCCCCACACATCAGAATGAATAAGATCAAAAGGTTCAATACTTTTAGTATTACTAGGAGAAAAAGTTATGCGATGGTGTTTCGCAAACTGACAAACATCACAATGCAAAGACTCAACTAGCCCCTTTGTAAACAAATGAGGAAACAAAGACCTGAGACTATGTAAAGGAGGATGATCAAGGCGTTTGTGATGAAACCATATCTGAGAAGTAGCAGATGCTGAACTCATTTGGTGACAGGAAGTTGACAACATCGGTCTGGTACTACCTGGATCCCGATTTAGAATATACAACCCGCCCTGCTCCTTAGCAACTCCAATCGTCTTTCCCGTGGCAAGATCCTGAAACACACAATGAGAGGGGAAGAAGGTTACTGTGCAGTTTAAATCTCGAGTAAGCTTATGAATAGAAATAAGGTTATGCGACAATTTAGGGACATGAATCACATTATGCAAGGGAAGGGAAGGTTGAAGTGAAATGTTACCACATCCTGAAGCAGGGACAAGGGATCCACTAGCAATAATGATGTGATGCTTACCAAACAACTCAGAGTAAGTTGAAAAATATGAAGGATGAGGGGTCACGTGATCAGTAGCACCAAAGTCAACAATCCAGAGATCCTCAGATATAAAACTAGGAGCATTAAAGGATAATGAACTTAAATTCTTACCGATCATGGGTAGAGAACAAGTGCCAGAAGGCTTACTAATAGAATCCAAGAGCAACCGCAAACGACTCAGCTCAGCCTTACTAAAATGAGGGCAAGACTGAGGGAGATAATTAGAAGTAAGGGATGGAACAGCCGCCAAAGGAGCCTTGGAGGCGGGGTATGTCACAACAGTCTCGGATTCGGCCAGACTAGGAGAAGCAATACCTCAAAAACGAACTAGTGGAGGTCGGCGATCAGAATCGTGGTAGCAGCGCTGCAAACGACGACTGGGATGGCGGCGTGTGGCTTACACGCGCAGAGAAGGACGGTGGCGCGTGAGGACGCGTGAGTCGTCGAGAGGAGGTGGGTCTTCGATGGTTGGTCGGAAAAGAGCTGGTGAGCAGACCGGCGAGAGCGGTGGTCGGTGGGTGGTAGGACGCACAACACTTAAGGCTGCCTGAAGAAGGAATACGAGAATGAAACCCTACGCAGCAATAAGGCTGCCTGAAGAAGGAATAAGGGAATGAAACCCTAGGCAACAATGGAGGCTGCTTTGAAAAAAAAAAAAAGGAAAAGAAGAAGGAGCAGAGACCCTAGGAAGAAACCTAGAGCTCTGATACCAAGTTGAATTGAATAATGCTGAATATTGTTCACTTAGTTCAAATGTACAATGAAGATTTACAATATATAGGCTAATGACACTTAATGCCATCCTCAAAATAAGGAATAAAATAATCCTAATAATTGCTCTATTAATTTGTACAATAAACTAATTATAAGAGAATATCCTATAATGAATACAATTAAATATAAGATATTCTAACAATTACCCAACAAACCAGTTTTAAATAAATGAGACAAAATAGCAGAGTTTGGATGACCCAATTTTCTATGTCAATCCTGATAGTAATTCAAAACATTATTACAAGCAAGAGATAAATGATTGGAAATAAACTGGAGTGGAAACAATCTTCCCACTTTAGGCCCCTTAGCGATCACCTTCCCCAACACCTGCTCCTTCATAAGACAACCAGCCCGAGAAAAATTAACATTACAATTGTTGTCCACCAATTGACCAACAGACAATAAATTGGAAGCAAGTCTAGGTGATACAAGCACATTCCGAAAATCAGAGTTTATGTCACCAACATTAGTGATAGAGAGGGTATTACCATCAGCAATTTGAATTGTCTGATTACCATGATAAGAATGTAAATTGTGCAAGTATTCAGAGGAACCCGTCATGTGATTGGATGCACCAAAATCAAGAAAACTATGGACGAGAAACATTAGGAGACTTACCTTGAATGCCCAAGGCTCAAAGGGCGGAAAGTACCATTTATTGAATCATTTCAGGCTGCAGAGCACCACCATCAGATGCACCAGTGGTGGAAGGACCAGCTACGGAGCTAGTAGTGGCATGGAATGCCTGCACCGGACGCTGTGTTGGGCGTGGAGGACGCGTGGGACAGTTAGAGATGATATGAACTTGCTGCTTGCAGTAATTGCAAAACTTCTTATTGCAAGTGCGAGCAACATGTCCAAATTGTTTGCAAGAAAAGCATTGGACCTGTCGCATATCACGTCCTTTATCTCTACTTTGGGCAGCATATGCAACCGTCACAAGTTCAAAAAGGACAGCATCATGAGACATGGTTCCCTGAGTAAGGAGACATTGCTCCTCACTGAGAAGTTCGCCAACACATGTATCCAAAAAAGGAACAGTATTCCTATTCAGCAAAGCTCCTCTGACAGCCTCAAATTCCGGGCGAAGTTTCATGAGAAATTGATCCCGATTACTGGTGTTGTAGACATCTTGGACAGCCGAGACTGAAGTTTTGGGAACAACAGCATATAGAATAGCAAAGTGTTCTGTCCACAAATTCAAAAAACCAGAATAATATTCTTGAATGGACAAATTACCTTGTTTGTAATTAGATATCTCTAGCTCCAACTGAAAGCGCTTGGCCGTATTGTCCTGGTTGTAAATACGCTTCAAATAATTCCACATTTCTTGAGCAAATGTAAAAGAGCGCAAATTATTGATCATCTGAGGATCAATAGTACTAAGAATCCAACAGATAATTTGCATGTCTTTCACTTCCCATGCATCTAGGGCAGCCTTCTCTGTTAGTGCCTGGGAGAGCTCATCCAAATGACCCCATAATCCTTTCCCTTTAACGTACACTTTGAATTGAAATTCCCAAGCAGCATAGTTCTTGCCGGTAAAGCGGATACAGAAATTATCTCTTTCCTTTTCCGAAGCCATGAAAACAAATCTCAGCAAGAAACAGGCACAGAAAAAGAAACAGCACAAAACAAAATAGCGAAAAGCAACAAGAAACGAAGGTTCATAAGGAATAGACACCAGACCTGCGAACCCAAACCAAGAGTGACGATCGAGCAGTAGATCAAAACCTAGAATCACGATTGATCAACAGCAGCGAGAACACACCAAGAAGATCGTCGTGCGAGCAGGAGCGAAACATAGCAGGAGGGAAATCACGAGCAACCAGGAGTAGAAGTCACGCAAGCAAGAACACACGAGCAAGAACCACGAGCAAAAGTCATGACCAGACCAAGAACGATCAACCAGGTGAGAAAGTTTGGATCATAACTAGTTTGATACCATGTCAGGAATTCTAGCTTGATGCCTTTCTGCTTTGTTATTCCTTCTATAAATAATGATTACAACATTTACAAGTAATTGCAGCTAATAATTACAATTAAAGAGATCAAATCAATTCTTGATTTGTCTAGCCTATTCTAGGAAAGCTAATAATAAATATAATTAAGGGGACAAATTAATTCCTGATTCACAGGTGACACTTTTAGTGCCTAGCTATAAAAAAAAACTAACTATTAATTCCTTAAAATTTACAAACGTGATCACCTTAGTCCTTGAGTCATCTTCCATTCATTTGACTCCGTTTGAGTTAATATTTTTTCCTAATGTGACCCAATTTGATCTCTGAAACTTTTATCGTGACCCATTTTAGTCCATGAATATCTATCATCTAATAATTCCTATATATCACTTCTATGGTCTGGTCTGTTCTTTCATAGATATAAGTGATTAGATGATATTTATCTGGGGACTAATCAGACCACGATAAAATTTTCAAAGACCAAATCAGGCCACGGTAGAAAGTATCGTTAATTCAAACGAAGTCAAATGGATAGAAAATGACAGAAGGAATAATGTGCCTCATGTTTGTAAATTTCAGGGACTAAGAGTGTTTTTGGGAAAACTGGAAAAAATAGATTATGCTGATAATCGATTATATGTATAATCGATTATTGTGATAATCGATTATAATCAGAATATGTTTTTGTTTGAGTATATTTTCTGAAAATCGATTTTAAGATAATCTATTTCGTTTGGGTGGTGCAACTTTTACATAGTAAATTATGAAAAAGGGTATGAAGTTATTTGTATAATTTAATAATACTTGTTTGGTAGTTAGTTTTGCAGTTATAAATAGGAAAGAGAGTTTTGAGAATGAAAAATAATCAAATCACAACAATCTTAAGTTAAAACAAATTAGATGACATAAAACAGTTTTTTCCCCCAAAAAAAGCTTTTTCTATAAATTTAATCTTATTGTCAAACATGATAGATTATGTATGAAACAAATTTTTAGCCAAAAAACAGTTGAAATGGGAAAAATCAATCTTTCCCAAACATATTCTAAATGGTTATTTTTTTCTAGGAACTAAAAGTATCTCGTGTATTTTAGGACATGTTTGTGCCTTTATTCTATGGAGAATGTTAACTAGTGCTCTTAGAGCACTTATTATGGAATCAAGAAAAAAAAGTTATCATTATTAATTGATGTATTTAATATTTGAAGAAGTGGTGATAATCTTCCAAAGAAAACTTATTTTTTTGTATTACTTAACCAGTGTCAAGGACACTTTTAGCATGACCCTTTTTATTTTACTAGTTTTTTTTAATTTTTTAGTTTATGTAACCTAAAACGGAAGTAACTATTATTGATTTGGAGAGAACATGAAAGAACTTTTGACGTCGGATGTATCTTGTATGGAAGAAAATGCATATGCTAGTTTAGATAACAATTTATCAATCCATTTACAGGACATGTTCACTGGTGGTGGCAAAACAGCGACAGGGGTTATGGAGTGGGGGATGTCAGAAATGATGAAGAACCCAAAGGTGATGGAAGAAGCACAAGCCGAGGTAAGAAGGGTTTTTCGTTGCAAGGGATATGTGGATGAGTCAGAGTTGCACCAATTAATATACTTAAAGTCTGTCATCAAAGAAATCCTGAGGCTGTACCCACGTGTGCCATTGTTAGTTCCAAGAGAAAATAGGGAGAGATGCAAAATTAATGGATACGAGATAACAGCTAAGTCCAGGGTCTTAATCAACACTTGGGCAATTGGAAGAGATCCCAAGTATTGGAATGATGCTGAGAGTTTTAAACCTGAGAGATTTATTAATAGTTCAGTTGATTATAAAGGCACAGATTTTGAATATATCCCATTTGGTGCTGGAAGGAGGATGTGCCCACGCATTGTATTTGCCATGCCCAACATTGAGCTGCCACTTGCACAGTTGATTTACCATTTTGATTGGAAGCTTCCCAATGGAATGAAGCATGAAGAACTTGACATGACTGAATCATTTGGGATAACTACAAGAAGAAAAAATAACCTCTGCTTGATTCCCATTACTCGTCGGCCTTAATATATACTCCCTCCGGTCCATATTATAAGAAATAAAATGGTCCAATTTTTTAGTCCAAAATATAAGAAACATTTATCAATTTTCAGATATATTAAATGCTCATTTCCAATTATATTCTTATTTATAATATGATTCATATTTACGAAATACATATATTAAATGCTCTATGTAGACTTTGTTTGTTACTATTGGCTTGAGTGGTTGGTGAATTAAGTTAGTGGAATTTGTGTTAGTGCCATTAATTATAACCCATCATTTATGAAAGGGGTATTTTTGGAAAATAAGTTAAATATTTAAGAACATTAATTGAATTATCTCATTTCAAAGCTTTTCTTTGGTCTGTGTGATAATGAGTAATATGTTGTCATTTATTGAGAGTAATGTTTGGTCGTGGTTTGATAATCATGAGATTTTGATTGATTGTAACTTTTTCAATAATCTAACGTAAATTAACTAGGCAATCTAAGAGTCACTCATCAATCTATAAATTCATGCATATGTGCTATTCCAAAGTATGAAAAGAGAAAATTATTCAATCCCAAATACTCTTCTTCTATTTTAATTTTCTACATAATTTTTCAGTGGCTATAGTCAACCATAGAATTTATAGACATATAGTGACATCAGAGCTATAGTCAACTATTGTTTACTTTATTTTATTGTTTTCCTTTATCGTTTTTTAGACTTTATGTTATGTAAAATTAGGATCTTAGTTACCTTTTAAGTTAGATGCTGTTTGAAGTAGCATATGAACACATAGTGGAGAATCAAAATCTCTTTCTCACATATTGTCTGACAAAGGGAATCAACTATTTGAGATTTGGAGTTAGGTGAGCAATCAGCTAATCATCTTATCGCATCAAACACTAGCTTTGTCAAGTATGCTGCACGACGCTTAAAGTTTCTTTTCCAGTGGCATATGAGAAAAGAAACAAGCAGCTGCCTCAGAGTTGGAAGATGTCAATGGATTCTTTCAGATCATGCAAAAACTTGGAAGACTTTTCAATCCCGTTACGAGAAAGATACCTCAAAATCATGCTCCCTTCCAAACAACAAAAGAACACTATAAGGACCTATCTTCCAAGTCCATCCAACAAAAAAATTTACTGCAGGTCTGAATCAGACCCTTCCTCCTCACTATGTCCTTTTCAAGAATTATCTATTTCTTCTAAATCTTTAAACAATAAACAAAAACGTGCTGATATAACGGGACCCTCTTGCTCCAATCGGCCAATAAATGATGGTACCCTACACTACAAGCAGGGTTCCTTCGATAAGAAAACGATGAATCGGTATTTTTGTTTTGGAGCACAAGGCCAGGCTTTGGAAGATGCAAGTAGCTGCCGCACAAGGTCAAATGGCAGTTATAAGCGTTTCAGTTCTTTAGTTGCATCGAAGTTACTAACTGTGGACCATTTTGTAAGAAAGAATATATTCTCCCGCACATGTTGGAATTGTTAGATTTAAACTCAATAATCATATACAATGCATGCTATCATAAACTTTATAGCGGAAACATAATAACCATATATAACATGCATCTCTATTATCAAGAACAACTAAAACTTGATACCTTAGGATCTCCAACATGCTGATTTACCAAAGATATTAGGAATACCTGGATCCATTGCATGTTCATGACCTTAAGCGTGTTCTGGATTCATTGTATGTTCCTGACCTTAAGCATTCTTTAAAAGAGGAACTTGATCACCAACCTTCACGAACGGAGGATAGCAATCCTGAAACACATAGAGGGGAGAGAAAAGAGAGACGGGTAATGAACACCCGTTGGCTTGTGGTTCTTTCTCAACCGGCTCCTTATGCCTTAGTCGCTCTTCAGATGGGGAGAAGAGGCGGTATGCGATATTGTCCGGTGTATTGAGGACCATAGCCTATATATAGGATGATGGCCAATTAGGGTTCCCATTATTCCGAAATGGGCCATCAATGACATCCACTCATATTTAGTCCATATCAATTAACTAATTTATTATCAAATCAAAAATCTAATTAGCCTTATCTCTTAACTTGATCACATATCAATTAAGGCTCCTAATTGATAAATAGCTAATATGATTAATTGACGATATCTGCTCACATTATGACATTGGAATATAATTAAATAAAGAATATTCCAACAATCTTCCACTTGGGAAATATAGCGTAATAATTATATCAGAATTCTTTAGGCGCGTATCCGAATGTTATTTATCTTTAGATTTCCCCTTTACAATCTGGTCCATCTCATACATCAACAATGGGACCACAGCGGCTGTCGTCACTAACTTCTATTGTGACTAAACCCCGACGACCACCACATCAATGCACTTGATGACATAGATTGATATGGATGAGTGGCATGGAAATTTCATGCAATGTGATCTCTGATTCATGCCTATTTCCAACTGGTCCAACTTAAGTCTTTAGTGAGATCAATTTTGCAATTTTGCAAACCAAAGTCTTTAATGTGTAAATAAATTTTACACACAACAAGATACAAACAAGTTCATAATGAACTTATAAACATAACTTTATTTCTGTAGAAAATCCGAAATAACATAAGATTTGTATCTCAAACATAAAACATAAATAGAGACTCCCACTAAACTAAGGCATCCTCAGTGACAACACCCATATGAGCAACGTGCTCATGAAAAACCTTAGGTGCCAAGCCTTTAGTTAGTGGATCTGCTAGCATAGAATTTGTCCCTATGTGCTCTACAAAAAACCTGTTTTTCCTGAACTCGTTCCTTAACTACAAGGTACTTGATGTCGATGAACTGACTTATTTGTCACAACATGACTCGAGTGGTATTTCAATACCTTTTACTATATGCAACCAAATGACAAAAAATATTTCAGCCATATCCCGTAGTCGGATGCCTACTATCTTGGCATCCTGTAAAATCGGAGTCAGAGTTCCTCATGGTCTCTAAACTGTCAGATCTCCAATATGTGAACATATGCCTTTTTGTTCTCTTTAAGTATCTCACATTCCTTATGGTTGTTTTTCCAACAATCCTTGAATTGCTCAAGTATCTGCCTAATAATTCTACTGTGTGCGCTATTTCCGGATGCGTACAAACTTGAACATACATCAGACTTCCCACAAACATATCATAGGGAATCTTCTGCATTTCCTGAATTTCCAGATTTTCATAGGGGCATTTAATTGAGAATAAAATGTCTCCCTTAGTGACGAGGGTATCTCCTGGTTTACTATCTTTCATGTCGAACTTATCCAAAACTATATCGATATAGCTCTTTTGTGATAACCCAAAGATACCTCGAGAATGATCTCTAAGTATCAAATTCCTAAGACAAAAGAAGCGTCCCCAAGATCTTTCTCCACAAAATTCTTTGTCAAAAATTTCTTGGTTTCGCGCTATAAGCCTATATCGTTCTTGGATAGCATAATATCAACATATAATACCAGAAAAATGAACTTACTCCCACCGAACTTGTAATACCCACAGTTGTCCTTGATATTCATCTCCAAACCAAATGAGACAATTTCTTGATGAGAATTTTGGTATCACTAACGAGACGTCTTCTTTAACCCATAGATAGATTCCGTCAATTTTCAAACCATCTTCTCTGTGTCTTTCGACACAAAGTTTTCTGGTTTGCATTATATACATCAGTTTCATCAATATTACCATTGAGAAACACCGTCGTGACATCCGTCTTGTGAAGCTCCAAATTATAATAAGCAACGTGAGCCGTGATTGTCTTTAAAAGAGTCATTCAATGGTACTGAAGAGAATGTCTCTTTACAAGCAATCCTTTCTTTTGAGTATAGCCTTTTGTCACTAGACAAACCTTATACCTCTCCATATTACCCTTTGAAACCTTCAGGTAACAGGATAAGTTTCAAACCTTATTATCTAGCTTGAGCTTGTACTCATACCTTCAATCCACTTTTTCGAAATGTTGGTTTGATGGGAGTTGATAGTATCATCTTCCATTATACCATTTATCTTATGTTCCTGGAGAAATACTATATAATTATCCAAAGTAGTATTCATCCTTTCTTTAGTGGATCATGGCAAAAGGCATCGGCTCCTGATGCTCTAGTTCTTGTGGGTGTTGAGTTTGACCTTCAGGAATAATTTCCTTATCTTGAACGGGTAGAATAACAACAATATCCTCACAAGGATCCAAATTTGCTACACCAATAGCAACTATATGAATTGGTTCAGGGATTAGAACTAATTCTTCATCAAAGATAATGTCCCTAATCTTATCTCCCCCCAAACTCAATATCCTCAAAGAACTAGTCAGTTCCTGTCTCAAGATTTCTTTAATTTGGGATTAAAAAAAAAAATTCACATACCCCTTTGACCTTTCAGAGTATCAATAAGGTTGCCTCTCACTATTTGGGGGGCTTCAATTTCCTTCGCGAGGCTTATAAGACCTTGCCTTAGTTGGATGTTCCTATACTTGAAAGTGATTGGTTGGTTACTTTAGTTGGTACTCTGTCTAGCATTTAAGCTGCAATCTTTAGTGTTACTCTCATAATGACTCTTATAGGGTAGAATGACTAATCATACTCCTCACCATACCTTTAAGAGTCGTTACTAGGACTTAACTATATATTCTTCATAGCCAGATTCTAATTTATTTTGTGCATTTAATACAAACAATAAAATGTATAAGACCAACGGAATATAGAATTCCCTTATCCAAGTTGCTTAACTCTATTTATAGAGATGTGCCCTGCATGTTTATATCATAGCACTTCTTAATTTCACTATTAACTTTACAATTAGTGTTATATGATTCCTCACTCAATGTTTTACAACAAGAGGTTTCAATACCAAGCAATTATAGTATGTCTAGCCCATAACTTGACTGGTTCCTACAATATTTGACTTTTAAAAGACAAATTGAATCCCTCATTTCTAAATGAACAAAATTATCCTGATTTGTTCAATAAGAAACTAAAACCAAATTTCATCTAAATAATGACTAAACCAAAATGTCTTTTAATTCCAAATATTAGCCAGTAACAACAACTTGAAACGTCAATAGCCTTATCCTTTACTGACTTGGTCAATTCCAGTATAGATGCATCTTTCAGCACCACTTGGCCAATTCATCAGTTCAGAGAGTCCTTTATAGGCATGTCAAACATGATATTCGGGACATTTCTTCTTTAGATACTCGACGTCCTTATAAAAGAAATAATTGTGACCCGAGTTATTTCTTTTGAGATGGGCCCTTAGCAGCTTTATCCTCTGTTTTCTTTTGTTAGCCCTTATTCTTATAGGCATTTGTCAAATGAGCATTATTTGTCGCCTCTTAATTCATTGTTTCCTTTCTTGCAGACCTTATGAAACGAATCCATTTAGATATCATTTCTCTTTATAACAGCTATAAGCTGATTTAAACTGACTGAATTGTGCATGAAGGAATACTAAATGTTAAATGCATGGGCAAGTCGTTAGTCAGCCCATGTTTTAGCGCCTTAAGTTTATGAGTAAGATTGGACATTCCCATAACGTGCTCCTTATATTGCCTTTGCCTTTGTACTTAATGAAAATCTAGCTCTCCAATGAGTGCTTGTTTTCGTCTTTATTGCTTTCAGAAGGCACTTTTTAACTTCAGCAAGGAAATCTCAGGCATTAATTATGTCATCCAAAATAATACCCCTAAAGATCTCTAGAATATTATGCACTATGATCATAAGACTCATGCAATTGGAGCGGTCCCACTTCCTATTCTTGATCCTCTCTTTAGAGGTATTAGATTGTGTAAGAGAATGTGGTTTTCTCCATTTTCATGCAAGATCTAGATTCAAGAACAATCTTAATGTTCTCCTTTCAATCCCAAAAAATAGTCAAAACTTTTGAGAATCGAAATTGAATTAAATCAGCAGATACATAAGCAATATTAACTTAAAGAGAACATAAGTACTGTAAAGATACTTACCAAACACTGATGATAATTTCTGTCAAACAACAGCTATCTTTGGATACTCTATTATTCACATGAAAAGGATCTTTATAATCACTATGTGTTTACCATCACAGGTGTGAATGCAACCCTGCCAAATATTAACATTCCTTTGGGCCAATTAATATCCGCATGGATGTACTCTCACATAATCTTTAATATTTCTTTTGAGTGATTTCCATAAGAGATGTCACCTTGACGACTTCATGCTTTAAGCGACTCACACTCACTCGAAATCCAAATTGGCAAATTGAAGACCCAAACAAGATATCAAGCGCACCATTAATCCCCAATCTTCGGATTGTAAGAATTAACTATAAGTGATACTCTCAACGCAATGATCAAGTATTGGTGATAAGTCCTGTCAAATAATGGTCAGCTTCGGGCATCCCATTATCCACATGGAAAATACTTTATAATCACCACACATTTACCATCACAGGTACGTAATTATCCGGCCAAGTTGTGCCTTCCTTCGGGTCGACAACAACTCGCATGAATAATTTCATACTATATCTTTTGTAAATCCAATTGAATCAAATTTATGCAACAGAGATTACTTTGGCAACGTATTGTTTCAACCAACCCAACCAAAAATACCAGACAATTTTAATAAAATGAAGGGTCCCAAATTTGCTATTTTCACACTAAAAACACGAAAACCTGAATGCCTAGTGTGAAAAGAATCTTTAAAAAAAAAAATCTTCTAATATGTGAACTTTCCGAATAGGTGGTTCTATAGTTCTAACTTTGGTCCTTAGAGTCTGGACCCATTTCGAAATATTGCCCACAACCATAGATAAACTATTAGAAGTGGCAATACCCTCGAAATAAATCACTCTAAGTTAGACATTCGTGATAACCAAACAGGATGTACATCCAGAAGGCTATCACTACCCAACCTCATCCCTATCTTAAGTTGCACTCAATTCCGGATATAGAGTCTCGCTCATAAGTGTCTAAGAGAACCGAATATATCTCAATACAAACAAGTGCAAATTCCAGCGTCAATCATCAAAGGCTGGATCCCAAAAGATTTTCCAGAAAGAAAAAAAAAGGCAGCATAAAAAAGGAATCGAAAATTGCAGTGGCAATATTTGGAACATCCCGTACAGGAAATTGAGAATTCCATTCATTCTTTTTACGACAATATTGAAAACTCACCACAAATACCCTTGCAACAAAGGCATGGAAAGGCATTGAAAAACGTGAAATCCTCATGGCCACAAATCACAATTTGTCAATCAAATATATAAATATTTACTTGAGGCAAGAAATTCTGGCACATAGGTATATATAATAGATATATATTTCTATCAAGAACCACATTCAGGAATTCCACCAATGCGATTCAACATTTATCTTAAAATTTTTGCTTTTTTATAATTCCTAATTTTTGAAAATTAGGATTCATAAAATAATCCAAATAAATCAAACATGAAGATTTGCTTTGATATCACTTGTTAGATTTAAACTCAATAATCATATACAGGGCAAGTTATCATAAATTTTATAGCAGAAACATAATAATCATATATAACATGCATCTCTATTATCAAGAACAACTAAAATTTGATACCTTAGGATCTACAACATGCTGATTTATCAAAGATATTAGGAATATCTGGATCCATTGCATGTTCTTGACCTTAAGCGTGTTCTGAATCCATTATATGTTCCTGACCTTAAGCGTTCTTCAAAAGAGGAACTTGATTACCAATCTTCACGAACGGAGGACAGCAATCCTAAAACACATAGAGGGGAGCGAAAAGAGAGACGGGTAATGAACACCCGTTGAGTTGTGGTTCTTTCTCAACTGGGATTCCTTATATCTTAGTCGCTCTTCAGATGGGGAGAAGAGGCGGTATACGATATTGTCCGGTGTATTGAGGACCATAGCTATATATAGAATGATGGCCAATTAGGTTTCCCATTATTCTGAAATGGGTCATCAACGACATCCACTCATATTTAGTGAGACGACCCGCCGTCTGATAATCAGCTGGCTTAACATGTTTTATCTATTATTTTAGAATGAATTTCTATAATTAAGTTCAGTTTAATGTTTGATTTTATCCAAATTAGACTTTATTTGTTTATTATGTTGTTTAGAGTTAAGTTATTTATTTTATCTATGTTAATTAGATTTTAATTAATTTTTCTTTTGTTCTGCATTTTGTGATTTTTAGGAATAGATCAAGAAAGATGAAACAAAGAAAGAGAAGTAAAGCTACAGGGCCATGTGAGAGATTAAGGAAGAATAATTGAATTGGCCTTGGGCAATATTGTTAGCTAAAGTCACGTGAAGCAAGTTGCAAATGGATAGAGGATTGGATATGTTTTGTAATTGATATCCTGAATTGAATATAAAATAAGCAAATTTAGCTTTGCTAAATCACTGTTTCAAAAAAAAGCTTTGCTAAATCACATTGGACGTGAAAAAGAATGGAGGCCCCACATGATCGAGAATTGAGTTGGAAAGATTGAATTAGATAATTCAATGAGAAAGACACGCTGCTCAAAGAAGATATGCACAGTGGATTAAAGAGTGATGGCCATAACAAATCAGTTTGTACATTATTATAACAAGTGTCTCGATTTCGTACAACAGGATATTCATCATTTGGGGAACTATTCAACAGTTTTAATTTTTATTTTTATTTCTTTTTCTTATTTTTTTTTTATTTTAATTATGAACTAAACCCTTTTTTTAGAGTGATCATTTAACCGTATCATGACAGTTTGGTGATTTATTTCAGTTTTTCTTAATTTATTCTTCTTTTCTAATTGTGTTTTATTTTTGTTCTTAATGCTTCTAATTGCTTGATCATCAATTAGATGATAGGCTAATCATAATGAGACCGAGAGGAGATCTATGTGTCAAGGGTATTGAGATAAAACCATAGGATAACTTGAGATCGAGAAGAGATAAGAGCCTTATGCAACTACTATAGAGAATCATAGATCTTAATAAATTCTTTGAACAATAATCATCATAGAGATATAGTTGATTACATATCAAAGGGTAAATTTTAGTGTGTTCTAACCCAGACATTAAAATAAAGTAGGATTCTTGGTTGACATTAAAAGTTGATTAAGAGATTAGGAAGAATTGATATAACTGAACCAAACAAAGTGGGATTAGGATTCGTTATAAGGAATCTATATTCATAGCGTTGGTGAAATCGGATCCTTAGAGTTTTCTTTATTTGATTGTTTATCATTTTATTTTTGTTTTTTGATTAATTAATTAAAAAAAACTCAAAAATATTTATTTTCTTTTAGTGTTTCTTTATTTTCCTTTCAAACTAATTTATTGAAGTTTAAATAGTTGTTGATTTTGCGAAGTGGTTGGTCTCCCAATCCCTGAGTTCAATACTCGGTTTCTCACCGTTTTATTATTACTTGTTTCAATCCGGTACACTTGCCGGAGCCCATCACCGTCCCATGAAAGAACTTAAGATATTAACTACTCTTACTCGTATTATAATCATTAGCGCGCCTTGTTCATATGAAGCGTAGCGGAAAAGTTCACGCGGAAGCAAAACCAATTTTAGGCACGCAACGTCTCAGAGTACGCAGCTTTAAAACATAAGGAAATATATTACATACATCGTTTGCCCCATCAGTAGGGCTACAGTATTAGCGTATACATATAAAGCTCCTCGGTACAAACTTTAAATAAAAACACATTAAGAGATAAGAAACTTTCATATATTAGCCACATTCTTGGTACAACTCAATACCCCTTAAGATTGGTGTTCTCTGCTCGTCCACCAGCATCAGTCTCGTACGGAGCATCACCCAACTCCTCCGTAGTCGGATCTTCCATAAAGTCTTCTTATAAAGAAAAGAAAAGAAACACAAAGAAGAGAAAAGACAGGGAGTAAGAAATATGCATCATCATTTAGGGGAAAGGGGCTGTAATATGGCATATATACATGTAGCATACAACATATAGAAAACATGCAACACACTAAACAACCATCTTCGGAATCAAACATCACATCCAACTCAAAGATATTTCTCTCAAATCAAACCGCTAAAGAAGGATACTAATCCGTATGTGCATGTATGCATGTCGGCCGAATAATAACATCCCCAATTGGACCGCCCCGTACTCGAGTGTTTCTCAATAACGTCCCCATTTGGACCGCCTAGACCCGGAATCGAGGGTTTCTCAATAATAACGTCCCCATTTGGGCTGCCTCGTAATCGAGGGTTTCTCAATAACGTCCCCATTTGGACCGCCCTGACCCGGCATCAGGGGTTTCTTAATAACGCCCCCATTTGGGCCATCCTTCGAAGGGGTTTCTTATGCGGCATGATATGCATGTACAATCATCCATTACAGGTTGATACCGGAACCTCACACCTAGGCACTCTGCCATAACCACGATGCCTTGCATCAACATAATATCACGACGTCATGCGTCCACAAGCCCACAGCTCCATTAGATCCACAACGATATCAACCCGCACAACATCATAATCTCATTATATGTTCATCAATCTCATCATATGCTCATCAATCAACATCCAACCAATCACAATAACAAAGTATCACAATAATGAGCATGTCAACATAGTTACTTAGATAGATAATCATATAATTCACACAGAGCACATTGAGTATATGTCCACAACATCATATAAATCACATAGAACACATATTCACATATGTTCACAATTAATTCACATAGAGCATCATATAAATCACATGGAACACATATTCACATTCACATCAAGTATACCAATCATCCATTTCGTATTTGTCTTCTAGCCTAGGGTATAGACTTAGTAGGGTTTAAGGGTCCCCTACACATGTATATAGACTATACTACGCTTACCTTCCCGATGATAACAATTTCTTCTCCCTACCTGTAGCAAGGTAACAATGCCCACAAGCTTACTAGCACCTTCCCACAACCACAGTTTCGTTCCTCCAACGGGTAACCGTACACACTTTAGAGTTCTTGAACACGATTGGATCCTGCACCACAAATCACAATCCAAATTAGTATAATCAAACAAAATCCACCTAGTCTATAGAAACTAGCGTTCGGCCCCCATGAGGCAAATATGCTAGAGGTGTTAAAATTTGACAAACTCTTAGATTAATGATCCTTAAGCATAGATAAAGCTAGTGTAAGTCATTGGATTCAAGAATTTGAAACAAAACTCTTGATTTCCACAATTTAGTTTTCGGCCCTCCTTGATGGAATTAGGATAGAAAAGGTTTTTGATTCACTTCTTTTGGGATTCAAAGACATCTAAGTGTAATAGAATCAAATCAACACTTTATTAACAAAAATTGGAACAAAACTTCATTGGTTCTACTCAAGGGAGCAGTCGGCCATCTCTACCCTAAATGGGCTAGAGGGCTTTTATGATCACAAGCTTTTGGATTATGAAAGAAGACATTGAATTTAGATCATGAAAATTGGTTTGACATTAAAGTGGTTTTTCTATAATTTTTCATAAATTTTGGAAGTTTAAGCTTCAACTTGGAGAAAACATGAACACATAGAGCTTCAATGGATAGAGATGAAGATTAAGAGCTCAAAGATGATATCTCTACCTCTTAGATGATGAAGAAGATCAAGCTAAGCAACTTTGCTTCTCAAAGGTCTTGAAGAATCCTTGAAGAATGGAAAGAAAATAGAGGTAGATGCTTGAAGATGTTGTGAAGACTTGAAGTGGAGAAGGAGAACGAAAATGAGAGAAAGAAATAGAAGAGAGGTGGCGTGAGATATATATATATATATATATATATATATATATATATATATATATATATATATAGGAAGGAAAAGATAAGGATTTGATAAATATCACTTCAGGGTAAAAATGTAACTTCATCTAGGAACAAAATTGGAATTATATCAAAAGTTCTGCTAGAACGTGAACACTTGAACTTGAAAAATGAATAAGAGAAGAAAGAAATGTGAGAGAGTTGGGAGAAAGAATGGCGTGAAGAGGATGAAAGAATGGGGTAAAGATGGTGTATACACACTTAAGGGCAAAATTGTCATTTCCTTTACGGACAAAATTGTCATTTTCTACACCATCATCATTACTATGGTGTGACTCACCCTTGGTCATCATTACTATGGTGACTCACCAAGGTGAGTCACTATAGTCATGATTGCTTTAGAGATAAGATAAGATGAGGTGGCTTGAAAGCGACCTTGTGCTTATCCGTTATCGGTTCCTGTAATCCCGTATGCAGATCGGGTTTCATCTGAGTTGTCAATCCAAACCTTAACCAAAATTCTCTACCAATAATGTAGAGTAAAACAAGATCTGGGTTGGATTCAAAAGGTGGACATGTAGAGACAAAATCGGACACCGGACGAGAGACGCGGGTCTTGAATGTGATGAGTCGGTGGCTGAGTCATCACCATGACTCATCACTACTCATGATTACTCCACCATGACTCACCACCATGAGTCATCCATGTCATGATTACTTTTCTAAAGTAGTCATGATTACTTTTTTCAAAATATCTTGATATTTTATAAAGGAAAGTCCATGGAATTACAACTTTGCCATTATAACTCAGAAAGCGGTGAAAATTGGGATGTTATATTTAGCCCATATCAATTAACTAATTTATTATCAAATCAAAAATCTAATTAGCCTTATCACTTAATTTGATCACATATCAATTAAGGCTCCTAATTAATAAATAGCTAATATAATTAATTGACAATATCTGCTCACATTATAACATTAGAATATAATTAAATAAAGAATATTCCTACACGAATCACATGTTTCCAAATGTTTATGCAGAGTATGCATATCTCACTCATAATAAATAATAATAGCTCGATAAACTCATGTATCTAAATTTAATAAAATTCTTCTAGAGTGATTTTATCTCACTAAAGTGAGCAAATATCGTGATCTAATAAAATATATGTAGATCCTAACCCTAACCATAACTCATTAAAAGATGTAAGAATACATACACATTTTTTATTCACTTAAGTCATTTCTCCTGAATTTCCATGCCAGAGAAAAACTCTGAAGAACCATATATATAAAAGGGTTACCCTTTAGATTATGTTTTGATTGATGGAAAATGATATAATGAAATGGAATAGAACATGATAGAATGAAAAATTCATACTCTTGTTTGGATATTTTATGATAGAATAAAATAAAATTCCTTTTTCATCGTTTCTGAAATAAACAGAATAAAACGAATTATAATTTTTTTATCGTTATATTATCCTTACTTTAAAAACACTAATATTTATGTATTATGCCTTTAATAAAAGTAAGTCAATTTTTTACTAGCATTCTAAAAATCAAATTATTATTTTCTGAAACATCAACATACTATTTGTTAATGTAGCTTTTAAAATTTGTATAATTATTTGGCATAGGACAAAACGAACTTAAATAAATTGTTAAAGCAATTTCCTCCAATTCTCTATAGGACACACTCCTACAAAGAGTGTCAGCAGCAATAATAGTAGTAGAGAGGTTACTGTTGTGCTATTTCGTTCACGTGACAAGTGCCCATTAGTAAATCAATTATTACTATGGAGGAGAAAATGTAAGGATGAGAACTACCGTGTACGTGTCTGCTGCGAGTTCTTGATATGGAGTGATGGCGGCGACATTCACTCTGTTTAATGCTGAGTTCTTGCTGCTAGATAATAAACAAATGAGATGTAGCTAAATTAGGTGACAATAAAAAAGTAATTTTATAATTTAAAAAATATCAATTTCTGATTCCATTTCATTCCATTCCATCCAATTTGAGGGGAAAAAAAATAAAACTAAATGATGGTACATTGCATTTCATTATCTTTGAAGTTATCCAAACAATGAAATATCATTCTATTTCATTTTGTTTCATTCTATCCCTTTTCATCAATTCAAACGTAGTCTTAAAGAATTAAAAAAAAATAAGTTTAAACCATGTGATGTCTCTCATCATAAGCAAACCCTTAAATGCAATTTTTTTATTATTTTCAAGTCCTTAAACATTCTTAAATTTAAAAAATCCACCCATCTTCTTCTCTCTCACCCCCTCTCACCATCTCGATCATTCCTGCCGTCGGTTATAATGGCTAGCACTGTCAGAATCGCCCCCAACAACCCTCCCTCCGCTTCCTCTCCTTCTCCTCCATAGAACGCCGCCGCCACAGCAAAAGCCAACTCCGCATTGTACCTCCTCTCTCCGCCCTCAACTGCGCTCAAACCCAAACCCAACAACAACAACAACAACAACAAAACAACCCCAAATCTCAATCCCCACCCAACCGTAGAGCTATACTGCCTCTTCCTCTGCCATGGCAGCGAGAAATCTAGCTTCCTGCGCACGCATAAAACCTTAACCACGACGTCCATAACCACGACGTCCAGTGACGACACCACCTTCACCCCGTTCTCCCACCGGGGCATCAACCGCGGCTCCACAATCGAGCCCATCAGAGCGCAATCGATGTTCTAGTCTACCGCGCGCACGGTGGGGCTGGAGAACCTCAACAGAGAGGAGAGGTCGGAGGAAGTAGTGGGGTGGGAGGGTAGCGCAGGAGGAAGGTAATTGACGGTTCCCCGTGAGATTTCCCAGCACAATAACAACAACCCTATCCTCCGCAGAATTGACAGTGACGGAGGCAATGGGGGCGTGACGGTGTCGAATCAGTCAACGATGGTGGACCAAGAATCGGTTACAGACAAGGCGGTGGGCTTAGGGTGAGCCGATGGGGTGGGGTGGGGAAGAAGAGAGGGGCAAGTGAGAGAAGGGGGAGAGGATAAAAAAATAATTTTATTTTTATAAATAAGGGTTCTATGATGTCTCTCACCATACTATTGCAGGGGGAGTTCTTTATCAGCAATCGGTTACCGGATTGGGTAATGCTGCGGTGCAGCGAGAAGCGGTGGTGTCTAAGCAGTTGGATGTTGAGAATGATGATGGTTATCATTTGGGAGATGAGGGCAGAGGAAAAAGCATGTTGGGTAAACTTGCTTCTGTATGAGCATTTGTACTATTTTTTATTTTTAAAGGGAAGTTTTGTATGCAATTTGAGATATTTTTTTCTGTAGGAATTGAACTTCTAATGAAAAAGTGTGTTGCTTTGTTGAAGAAGTTTTGCTGTCATTGTACAGGGTTTTTCACATTTTTAGTTTTGCTTGTTGATTTATGTTCCTAGAGCAGACTAAGATTGTCTATAGTAAGTTTGGTATAACCTAAAAAATAGGAATGAAACCTTCATGCATGACGGCAGTCAAATAATACTTTTGATTCATATTTCAGATGGGTTTGGCTATTAATATGTTTCAAATTGATTATCAAGTCTTCTATCATGTTTCCTAATTAGCAGCTGTCAACTTCTTGGCTAGTTATCCCAAGGGCCCCAACTTACAAATAATGTGCAATGTTCTAGAGTTCATCCTTTACTCCAGACATGATTTTCCATTTTTAAATTCTTTAATAGGAAAGTTTTGACTGAATTTGGACTGTTTTTCCTGTTTATTACTGGCTTTAAATTGTCTCAAAAATTTGTTCACGGCCTTGTAAGTTCTTTCTGGTTTCTGGTCAGCCATTAAACTATATTTTTCTGTTTGATAAAATATATTAAAACATTTATTTATTTAGTTATCTAATTTACTTTAATACTAGTTTCAATTAATATTTTTGTGGCTTGTGAGTTGCAACTTGCAATGCACCTTGCTATTGATCATCAGCAATAGAGCAACAAAGCTCACAACTTAAGAGAAATCCACCTAGCTCCTAGAGAGAAAGCAAGTGATCTTTTGTTTCTTTAATGTAAAAACAACAACAACCAAAGCCTTTTCCCACCAAGTGGGGTTGACTATTAGATAACGCCATTGTGTTCTATCATGAATCATGTCCCTTAAAATCCATTTAGTTCTAAGTCCTTTTTAATAGTTTCCCCTCTAGTTTATGATATTTTTAATTTTAATGTAAAAACAAAACCCAAATAAGTGTGGTCCTTATATCCCCATTGTAGAACTCTAGAGTTGAGGACTGAGGAGTTTATCAGGTGAAAGAGTGAAAGAGAAAATAAGCCCATATTAAGGATTATACTGACTTCATTGGTGTAATTTTCTTCATTTTTTGAAATGTTCAGTAGCCAATACATTGTATATACGTGCTTCTCAATGCAGCTGACTTTTCTATTAAAGTTGCTACCTGCATCATTGATGAGTTACTTGCTAGTTCAGGTAAAAGTGTCCTCTCCATTTCCATTGTTTGTATAACAAAAGCTTTGGTTTCTAGTTCTAAGATACTGCTGGTATTCTCAGGGACTTTAAGAAATCAAGTGCTTCTGTCTAATTAAATGAGAATCTAAAGACTATGTTTGAGTGAACATGGTTCAAATGTTCCTCATAAGCTGTGAAATTTCAATCTTCTTGAACCAGTACCATCCTCTGCTTATTGAGCATAAAAAGGTGCCTATCATGAAGTGAGAGCATTCATAGCCTAGCTGTCCATGGATAAGTATTGATGCATTCATGCATATTTAAGTCATACATATAATATTCTCGCTTTTCAAATAGCTTAGAGTTCAGTATATTTGGATACCATCAGAGGTGATTTTTTTTTAAAATTCATTGGCAAGTATACAGTCTTAACACTTCAGAATATTTTCTCCCTGTTTGGATAAGGTATTTGGAGTAATGTATGTATTTATAAAGGGTGTTTAAAAATTAAAATACGTTAAACACAAAATATTTTGTTTGGGTAACTAATCCTATTTTTTCAAGGCAATTCGATCTTCAATATGCTCCTCTTCATCCTCCTCTAGTAGACCCAATCCCTTGATAGCCTATCATGAAAGACATCAAATCAAAGTGCTTATCCGGTGATCTTTTTTATTATGACCAAATTGAAATGATTTTTATGCTAAATTTGTGAATTTATGGTATTGGTGTTTTCTGTTGATTATAGAATGCTGAAAACTTGATTGTTTATCAACGCCTATCAAACATTCTTTTTTCTATTTTCAAAGGGTTATTGGTTTACTCAAGCTATATTGTGTCTTTTTTTAAGGGCTTCGCTTTGCATCTTGATGTGGGTAGCTATGGAATCAATTTTCATGTTTAGTTCTTCCAGTCTTTTGCTTCAGTATTTTGTTGTAGTTGTCATGCATCTTAATGTGGTGTTTATTTTGACTAAATCGCTTTTCTCACTGTTTTTGACTGCTTTCTTTTTCTTAATGTGTAGAAATTTACTGGCTAAAGTTACTAGATCACAAAATTTTTAGGATATAATGGAGTAACTCTCGGTTCAAGCTTGGCCTAGTGTCATATTGCACTCTGTATTCTCAACTATGGTGGTAAGATCGCTCTTTATTTGCTATATTTGCATTGGGGGTATGTAGAAGACTTGTCTTGCTCTATGATAGAAACTGATTATGATATACAAGAAAATATAATAGATAGTACACTAATTCCCCAAGTATTCGCGAGACTTGGGACTCTCTCTCAACCTCCTTTTCCAATACCGGAAAATACAACATAATCAATGCTTTTTTCCCTTCTCTACTTCTATTTATAGATTCCTAATCCAGTAAATAACTCTAACTGCCACTAACCAACTCTAACTGAATTACTTAATAGTTACAAATATTCTCTCTGAATCGATTCACAAGCAATAATGAATAGATTCATAGGGCTTCCTCCTAAACACAGGCCCAGTAAGGCCCGTATCTTATAATACTCCCCTCCTAAACTGTCACCTTGTCCTCAAGGTGAATAACAAATTTCCTTGGATCCCACTGTTTGAAGCATGACACTCCGGCTATTGTAGACGTATGTTGCTTCTTCTGCTGCAGCCCAATATTGAGATAAATATGATAAATGGGCTCAATATGACATGCGTTAAGGGCAATTAGTGCACACCCAACTGACCTTTGTAGAACCCATTGTTTCTGTTGAAGTAATTGGGTATGGCCCATTAGGCCAGACCTTGGATTTTTCTGGCAGACTTCCAAAGTTGCCCCTGCCTTCATCTTCTCTTTCACGATAGTTACACGCAGTTGCACCTTTGTTTCAACCTGACACCTCTTTCTGACGCTACGCCAAGGCGGCTCGTCGGAAAACACCTTTCCGACCACCAATAATAGATTCGTGTCCGTCAACGGTGGCGGTGGGGGCTTGGTCGAGCTTCGGACCACCCAAATCTGCCCCGGTGTTACCACCCCCTCAATCGCAAGGGTCCCTTCGACCACCCTACGACTATCACGGTATGGTGGCTCTGGCGGCGTCCTGACGGGAAATGCCTCGTCAGTCGTTGTCCCACTCTTGGGAACGGTGTTACCATCTTGGGATTGTCATGCCTCCACTATCTTCTTCTCGATTCCCATATTGTTCTCGAACTTCATCTTCTCTTCGTCATCAAGATTTTGTTGGGACTGCAATGGTTGCCCTTCTTGGTACAAAACTCTTTCTGATGACCCTCCTGCTTCTTCTCGACCGTATCCAGATTGGAGTTCTGGAATTTCCGGCTCTTGGATGCATCGCCATGTTCCTTATCTTCATTTCTTGACTCCACCGCTTGTGTCGTTTCTTTTTGCTCTGCTTTGAAGGCCGAAACCACTGTATCACAGCGGATGAGAAATCCTCCCAAACATCTCCCACCATTTGTACCACCACAATGCCTCTCCTTCCACAACTATCTTGGCGGTTTGAATCCTTTCTTGATCCGTTACTCCCTTCAAATCAAAATACTTCTCGACTCGACTAACCCATCCATATGCGTCTTCACCCGAAAATATAGGGATTTCGAGATTACGTCATGGATCTTCTTTGCGACCCAACCATCTTCGACTTCAGTTTGGTCGTCGTCACTGGCATTACTAACACCCATTGTGTGGTTGTGGTGACCACTGCGATGGGAATTCCAATTCAGAATTTCAGTGAATTGCCTACGATTATCCGCCCTATCTTCCTCGAGAGTTCGTCTCTGGTTCTCGAACCCACGCTCATAAAACTCTAGTACCCAACCCGTCCCGCACCCGCATATATAAATATATATATATTTATATATATTTTTATTTATATTAATACATATAATTATAATTATATATCAAATTTTAAAAATAAAATTAAAGTAATCTACGATTTCTTAACTATTTTTCCCTTTCGGACTTAATCACCTACTGGCCTAAGCACTAACAGCAGTTGCTGATGTTATTTGTGTTATTTTTTTTCCCTTTTTCTTTGTTAAAGTACAGGTAATGGATGAGGGTATGAGTACTTAGGTACCCAGAGGGTATGCATAAGGATACTTAAGTTGCTACCCACGCAGGTACGGGTTCAGGTCCGGGTATGTTTTTCAAACGCGGGTATGGAGACGGGTACTATAGTATCCTATTCAGACCTTACCCATTGTCGTCCCTATAGTAGAGAGGTTACTGTTGTGCTATTTCGTTTACGTGACAAGTGCCCATTAATAAATCAATTATTACAATGGAGGAAGAAAATGTAAGGATGAGAACTACCATGTATGTGTCTGCTGCGAGTTCTTGATATGGAGTGATGGAGCTTTTTTACCAATTTAGTGCATTTTGATTGGAAAAATATGAAAGTAATGTAAATTTTATAAAAATAACATGATTGGGATAAGTCGTAATGAAGAAGTACGACTTACACATCAAAATCGTATATCTAACATACGACTTTATTTTATATTGTTTAAATTAAAAAAAATCCTAATTGCACTGAAGTCGTGGATACAATCCACGATTAACTCACTTTTTTTATAAAAGTTACACAAGTCATAGGTGAGACCTACGACTCCAACATTTTAATTTCATGGAAGTCGAACTCCCCATATACGACTTCCTCAAAAAAAAATTTGGAAAAACAAAAGTCGTATTCTACCTCTACGACTTCAGAGTAATTAAGATTTTTTTTTAATTTAAACAATATAAAATAAAGTCGTGTATTAGATGTACGACTTTGGTGTGTAAGTCGTGCATCTCCATCGCGACTTATCCCAATCACGTTATTTTTATAAAATTTACACTACTTCCCTATTTCTCCAACCAAATTACACTACTTTCGTAAAATCCCAGAGTGATGGCGACATTCACTCTGTTTAATGCTGAGTTCTTGCTGCTAGATAATAAACAAATGAGATGTAGCTAAATTAGGTGACAATAAAAGAGTAATTTTATAATTTAAAAAAATATCAATTTCTGATTCCATTTCATTCCATTCCATCCAATTTGAGGGGAAGAAAAATAAAACTAAATGATGGTCCATTGCATTCCATTATCTTTTAAGTTATCCAAGCAATGGAACATCATTCCATTTTATTCTGCTTCATTCTATCCTCTTCCATCAATCCAAACATAACCTTAAGGAATTAAAAAAAATAAATTTAAACCATGTGATATCTCTCATCATGAGCAAGCCCTTAAATGCAATTTTTTTATTATTTTCAAGTCCTTAAACTTTCTTAAACTTAAAAAATCCACCCATCTTCTTCTCTCTCACCCCCTCTCACCATCTCGATCATCCCTGCCGTCGATTATAATGGCTAGCACTGTCAGAATCGCCCTCAACAGCCCTCCCTCCGCTTCCTCTCCTTCTCCTCCATAGAATGCCACCGCCACAGCAAAAGCCAACTCCGCATTGAACCTCCTCTCTCCACCCTCAACTGCGCCCAAACCCAAACCCAGCAACAACAACAACAAAACAACCCCAATTCTCAATCCCCACCCAACCGTAAAGCTATACTGCCTCTTCCTCTGCCATGGCAGCGAGAAATCTAGCTTCCTGCGCACGCATAAAACCTTAACCACGACGTCCATTGACGACACCACCTTCACCCCGTTCTCCCACCGGGACATCAACCGCGGCTCCACAATCGAGCCCATCAGAGCGCAATCGCCGTTCTGGTCTACCGGCGCACGGTGAGGCTAGAGAACCTCAATAGAGAGGAGAGGTCGGAGGAAGTAGTGGGGTGGGAGGGTAGCGCAGGAGAAAGGTAATTGGCGGTTCCCCGTGGGATTTCCCAGCACAATAACAACAACCCTATCCTCCGCAGAATTGACAGTGACGGAGGCAATGGGGGCGTGATGGCGTCGAATCTGTCAACGACGGTGGACTAAGAATCGGTTACTGACAAGGCGGTGGGGTTAGGGTGAGCCGATGGGGTGGGGTGGGGTGGGGTGGGGTGGGGTGGGGAAGAAAAGGGGGGCAAGTGAGAGAAGGGGAAGAGTATAAAAAAATAATTTTATTTTTACAAATAAGGGTTCTATGATGTCTCTCATCACGAGAGACATGTGAAAGTGACTCATCCTAAAAGGAGCCTTGAAAAATTAAGTTCTTCAAATATATTTTCTTGAAACAAGTTCTTTAAATTTTAAATATTAAATATAATTATTATACATTGATAATATAATATTTTTTTATATTTTTAATCAATCAAATTATGATTCGAAAGAATTTTAAAATAGTTCCTCACACGCTCTCCTAAATGAATTTCAATATCTGAAGGGAATTTTTCTGTGTATGGTGGACACTGGACAGTAGACGCCACCCTTACAACAGGTTGTTGAAACTTGAAATTGTGCAGAATCAGATTTAGGTGGATGCCTCTATTCAGACCACTGTCTGGATCTCCGATTCCCGAATCAATCTCTCTTCCCCAAATGCACCAATGCCTCACACTTAACACCCCACACTCCATCAAATTCCCATATCAATCAACACAACACAATGTCTTCAATCCGATTAGACATCACCACCAACGACAACAAACACTACTACACAACAACCACTCTCGTAATCGGTTACGCTCTCTGCTCCAGCCTCCTCGCAATTATAAACAAATACGCCATAACAAAATTCAACTACCCAGGCCTCTTAACCTCATTACAATACCTAACCTCATCTCTCGGTGTTTACCTTTTTATCCAAACTCAATTTCCTTCACCACGACCCTTTCACTTTCCAAACAGCCAAAAAATTCTTACCCACCGCAACCGTTTTCTTCCTCGCCATCTTCACCAACACCAACCTCCTCCGTCACGCTAACGTCGACACCTTCATCGTTTTCCGATCGTTAACTCCCCTTTTAGTCGCCGTAGCCGACACCGCTTTTAGAAACCAACCCTGTCCTTCTAAATTGACCTTTTTATCCCTCGTCGTTATCCTCGCCGGTACGGTCGGTTACGTTTCAACCGATTACGCTTTTACCCTAACCGCTTATTCTTGGGCTTTTGCTTATTTAGTTACGATAACTACCGAGATTCTTGGGCTTTTGCTTATTCTTGGGCTTACTGTTCATGAAGTATACAGTCTTAACACTTCAGAATTGATTCTCCCTGTTTGGATAAGGTATTTGGAGTAATGTATGTTTAAAGGCAAAATTAAAATACGAATAAAGGGTGTTTAAAAATTAAAATACTTTAAACACAAAATATTTTGTTTGGGTAACTAATCCTATATTTTCAAGGTAATTCGATCTTCAATATGCTCCTCTTCATCCTCCTCGATTAGACCCAATCCCTTGATAGCCTACCATGAAAGACCTCAAATCAAAGTGCTCATCGGGTGATCTTTTTTATTATGACCAAATTGAAATGATTTTTATCAATTGTTTTACCCAGAAATTGCTAAATTTGTGAATTTTATGGTATTGGTACTGTTTTCTGTTGATTATAGAATGCTGAACACTTGATTGTTTATCAACGCCTATCAAACATTCTTTTTTCTATTTTCAAAGGGTTATTGGTTTACTCAAGCTATATTGTGTCTTCTTTTAAGGGCTTCGCTTTGCATCTTGATGTGGGTAGCTATGGAATCAATTTTCTTGTTTATTTCTTCCAGTCTTTTGCTTCAGTATTTTGTTGTAGTTTCATGCATCTTAATGTGGTGTATATTTTGACTAAATCGCTTTTCTCACTTTTTGACTGCTTTCTTTTTCTTAATGTGTAGAAATTTACTAGCTAAAGTTACTTGATCACAAAATTTAGGATATAATGGAGTAACTCTCGGTTCAAGCTTGGCCTAGTGTTATATTGCACTCTGTATTCTCAACTATGGTGGTGAGATCGCTCTTTATTTGCTATATTTGCATTGGGGGTACATAGAAGACTTGTCTTGCTCTATGATAGAAACTGATTATGATATACAAGAAAATATAATAGATGGGACTCTCCCTCTAACCTCCTTTCCCAATACCGGAAAATACAACATAATCAATGCCTTTTTCCCTTCTCTACTTCTATTTATAGATTCCTAATCCAGTAAATAACTCTAACTACTCTAACTGCCAAAGTTGCCCCTGCCTTCATCTTCTCTTTCACGATAGATACATGCAGTTGCACCTCTGTTTGAACCCGGCAGCTCTTTCAGATGCTACGCTAAAGTGGCTCATCAAAAAACACCTTTCCGACCTCCAATAGTAGATTCGCGTCCGTCAACGGTGGCGGTGGGGGCTTGGTCGAACTTCGGACCACACAAATTTGCCCGGGTGTTACCGCCCCCTCAATCGCAACGGTCCCTTCAACCACCCTACGACTACCAAGGTATGGTGGCTCTGGCGGCGTCCTGACTGGAAATGCCTCGTCAGTCGTTGTCCCACTCTTGGGAGCGGTGTTACCATCCTGGGATTGGCATGCCTCCGCTCAATTCCCATACTGTTCTCGACCTTCATCTTTTCTTCGTCATCAAGATTTTGTTGGGACTGCAATGGTTGCCCTTTCTTGGTACGAAACTCTTTCGGATGACCCTCCTGCTTCTTCTCGACCGTATCCAGATCGGAGTTCTAGAATTTCTGGCTCTTGGATGCATCGCCATCTTCCTTATCTTCATTTCTTGACTCCACCGCATGTGTCGCTTCTTCTTGCTCTGCTTTGAAGGCCGAAACCACTGTATCACGGCGGATGAGAAATCCTCCCATGCATCTCCCACCATTTGTACCACCACAATGCCTCTCCTTCCACAATTATCTTGGCAGTTTGAATCCTTTCTTGATCGGTTACTCCCTTCAAATCGAAATACTTCTCGACTCTACTAACCTATCCATATGCGTCTGCACCCGAAAATATAGGGATTTCGAGATTACGCCATGGATCTTCTCTGCGACCCAACCATCTTCGACCTCAGTTTGGCCGTCGTCACTGGCATTACAACTCCCATCGTGTGGTTGTGGTGACCACTGCGTTGCGAATTCCAATTCAGAATTTCAGTGAATTGCCTACGATTATCCACCCTATATTCCTCGAGAGTTCGTCTCTGGTTCTCGAACCCATGCTCAAGTGCCTCGATCCTTGCTTCCATTCTTTAAGTTTGTACCATGAAACACTCCCAGAACCGAGTGCTTTGATACCCGTTGATAGAAACTGATTATGATATACAAGAAAATATAATAGATAGTACAATAATTCCCCAAGTATTCGAGAGACTTGGGACTCTCCCTCTAACCTCCCTTTCCAATACCAGAAAATACAATAGAATCAATGCGTTTTTCCCTTCTCTACTTCTACTATAGATTCTTAACCTAATAACGAACTCTAACTGTCACTAACTAACTCTAATTAAATTATTTAATAGTGACAAATATTCTCTGTGAATCCATTCACAAGCAAAAATGAATAGATTCACAGGGCTTCCTCCTAAACACAGATCCAGTAAGGACCGTATCTTACACTCTACTTCCATATAATCTCCCTTATCGATTAATTGAATGAAGGTTTTCTCTTGCTTATTTATATGTGATGGAATGGCACTTATTTATATGTGATGGAATGGCAATTCGAATTGCTGGTTTGGATTCTAATTTGTTTAATACTTAATAGAATGGACATTTTAAAAACCAGACAGGAACCAACTTGTTGATTGGATCTCACTATGCATTAATTAAAAATGGAAGGATGCATGACCTTTTCTGTGTGCATTATTGATTATATAGGGTGAGTTCCTAGTGGGTATTTATTTGTCATGAGGCTGATCATATGGGGGCTGTAGAATTGATATAAATATAATTTGGACTTCAGATTTCAGTGTTCTTTAAAATCTGCCATTTCTAAATCTCATGTTCTCAAGAAACAGTTGCTTTGGTTCTTTCTTAGACTATTCTGGGTTGTTCCGTAAATTTCCTTCTCATTGCTTTGACATTTTCTAGTGTTTCATCTTTGAATTTTCTATTAGTCTGTGCAGTATTAATTAATAAGTTTCTCTTCATGCTCTGTTTGTTGGGGAACAACCTCTGAATGCTAGTTGGAGAGTTCACTTATTTTTGCTTTCTGTTACTTAGGGAAATTGTTGGGAGGAAAAATAATTTACTAGTTTTTTTGTCCTTTATCTCATTATCTGCAAGTTATTAATAGTTTCACATTTTTTTTGTTTTAGTGACTGTTTTTTTGTATTTTTAGTCTTCAATATCATTATGCTTTGACAGGCAAATCCAAGTTCAGGCATTGGATTGCCATAACATAAGGAGTGCAGAATACTTGAGGTGTGTTTAATACTATGTAATTTATGTCATCTCATGTCTATTGAGTTCAGAGTTCAGCATCTGGTCATACTTAGGGTGTGTTTGGGAAAGCTGGAAAAAAAAGATTATGCTGATAATCGATTTATGAATAATCGATTATTATGATAATCGATTATAATCAGAATCTATTTTTGTTTGGCTCTGTTTGCTGAAAAGCGATTTCAAGATAATCTTTTTTGTTTGGATGGTCTAAAAAAATCACTTTTTACATAGTAAATTACGAAAAAGGGTATGAAGTTATTTGTATAATTTAATAATATTTATTTGAAAGTTAGTTTTGTAGGGGTAAACAGGGAAGAGAGTTTTGAGAATGAGAAATAATCAAATCATAACAATCTTAAGCTAAAACAAATTAGATGACATAAAACAGCTTTTTTCCCCCAAAAAAAGCTTTTTTATAAATTTAAGCTAATTGCCAAACATGATAGATTATGTATGAAACAACTTTTTAGCCAAAAAACAGCTGAAATGGGAAAAATCAAGTTTTCCCAAACAAGCACTTAGGGTGTGTTTGGAAAAGCTGAAAATAAAAGATTATGCTGATAATCGATTTATGAATAATCGATTATTGTGATAATCGATTATAATCAGAATCTATTTTTGTTTGGGTCTGTTTGCTGAAAAACGATTTCAAGATAATTTTTTTCGTTTGGATGGTCTAAAAAAATCACTTTTTACATAGTAAATTACGAAAAAGGGTATGAAGTTATTTGTATAATTTAATAATATTTATTTGGAAGTTAATTTTGTAGGGATAAATAGGGAAGAGAGTTTTGAGAATGAGAAATAATCAAATCATAATAATCTTAAGCTAAAACAAATTAGATGACATAAAATAGCTTTTTTTCCCCCAAAAAAGTTTTTTTATAAATTTAAGCTAATTGCCAAACGTGATAGATTATGTATGAAACAATTTTTTAGTCAAAAAATAGCTGAAATGGAAAAAATTTATCTTTCCCAAACATGCGCATAGTCTATAACTTTTAAGACTGATAAGGTTTATTTGGGTTATTTCTCTCTTTTTGGTTTCATTTTGTATAACCCGGTTCTATACCTAACCATTTCTGGTCATACGCAAGTGCTTTTTGTTCCTACATTGCGAATGTTCTTTATCTAGTAAAATATGACTGGTTTAAAACACTCATTATGGGATATTTTCTGAATATATTAAGTTTGGAAGATTAAGTTTTACATTAGTTCTTTGGTAACCCCCCCAAAAAATAAATAAATAAAATAATAATAATAATAGTAGTAGATAATAATAAGTTAATAGCAAATTCTGGTTCTAGCTTGATCAGAATATGTAGAATTTTATGTGGTGTTTACTGTTATTTGAATTAGAATTCGGTTTTCTTGGCTGCTATTTGAATGTATGCTGAGTTTAATTTCGATATATTATCAATATAAATTTTTTTATACTATCAATCAATCATATATTATTTTATTTATGACTTTTAAAATAATTATTATAAAAGTCAAATTTTTTTTTAAAGATGTGACAATATATGATTAGTTGAAGGTGTAAAAGATCTTTACTTTGACACTATATTATAATTAAATCTGAGTTATATGCTGCCATTAGTTATTAAGAAAAATTCATTCGTATGTTTTGAGTTGCCTTCTTGTTGGACATGGGGAGCTTCTCGCTAATTTCTTATGAAAAAGTTATGAGATCCGCCTTGTTTGGATGGGATGGTAAAGGATGCTACTATATGGAATGGATGCTTAAAAAGGAGATGCAAAGTAATGGAATTTGGGGAATTCACCCCCTCTATTCCCTGATTTTTCTTCCCTATTTAATTGAATTGGGGTCAGGGATGGAAAAACTTGTACAATTATATATTTGTCCATAATCCTAAAGTTTAATGTATTTGATAAAAAGGGCAATATGAAAACAATAAACTTATAATTTTTAGGCAAAATAGATTGATTAGTCTTATAGGTTTTTTTTTTTTACTTTTCACAGCAGCCTATAAGGTTTTTTTTTTTTTCAAATTGATACTACGAGTTATGTTCTGTTTTTTTTGTTAGTCTTTTCTGTCAATTTTGATCTAATGTTGTCGGTTTGTCCTGACGTGGCTATTGTCTCGACCGTCCCGTTCGGTAGTCATGAAAAAGATGTTTATGGTTCGGAGTAGTAGCTATCAATTTTATTTTGGGAAAATATTGGAAAACCTATTAATTGTAGAAAAATGATTTTTTTTAAGAAAGAGAAATTGAGTTCGGGAGTCGATTACGAGTAGGGAAGGTATTAGCATTTTACGTCGTCCGTTCTAAGAACGATATCTCAAGTTAATTGTTTAAATTTTTAATAATTTTGAAAATATTAATTTTATCCCTTTTGCAAATATAAAATAAAATAAACACAAATTATGAAAATTTAATTTTGGCTTGACGGAATGTTTGATTTTACTCCTACATATTCTCCGATGCGATGGAAAATTCTAAGTTACGTAGTTTTTTAGAAAATGATTGTGGTTTGATTGATTTTATTTATTTATTTTGAAAGAGATTTGGTTGATTTATTTATTTGGAGAGAGATTTGATTGATTTTATTTATTTATTTTCTTTTTTAATAAAGGGTTTTTTAGGACTTCCGAGCTGTTACAACTCATGCATTCTTAAATATGGTATAAATTTGCTGTCACTGCTAACTCAATCCTTTTAAATAATTTAATCTTATTATATGAGGTTGTCTCCACTCATGCATTCTAAAGAATAAAATTAATCTAGCTGTCATGATTAGTTAATCCTTAAATTTAATTTTTTATTTTATGAAACACCTATTTTGTTTTTTACTAGAAACTTAGATGAAATGACCAGCCTACCTAAATTAAAAACATAAACCCACCAAGTTAAACTTATCCCAGCCGAAAAAGAACACAGCAAATACAAAAATAAAAAATAAAATAAAAAAAGGTCCACACTTAAGGCCCGAACAATGTGATGCCCAAGACAGAAAAAAAATAAAATAAAATCCAAAATAGAATAAAACAAAATAAAAGAAAAAAAGAAAAGAAAATGAATAAACATCTAAAGAGACGGAAGCAGCAGAAGTCCCTGCTCCTGCCGTGCACTCACGAGTCGCGGCCGCGAAGAGCCAGAGAAGACTGTTGGAGCAGTGCTGGCGTTTCACTGGTCTGGGCCTGTATGTGTGAGATGCGGCTGTTGGAGCTGCTTCGGTGCTTTATGGCGGCGGCGTGGTGGCTATGGAAGCTGCTATGGCGGTGATGGAGAGAGGCTGTGACGGACGCTGATATGGTGGAGCTGATGGTGGTTTGTGCACGGAGAAGAGGAGGTGGAGACGGTGGCAGGGCTTCGTATGGTGATGATGACGGGACGGCGTGTGGTGGCTTTGGAGACCACTGTAGGTGGTGGTGGTGCCGTAGTGAGAAGAAGATACTGTAGAAAGGTTCAGGGAACTCAAAAACTTGTCCTTTTTAAAAATTGTTTAGGGTTTTTTAACTATGAAAATTATTTTAATTTTTGATCATCCAAATCATCTTAATTAGACGAAAATATTCTGATTTTAAAGATAAATTAATCAATCATTTTTCATTTGAAATCTTACCATTAATTAAAATAAAAGAAAAAAAAAACAACTTATCCTAATAAATTTAAGAGGATCATTTGTTGAAATCTTATCAAATTTGATCAACTAATATCTTTTATTATTTTTAAAAGTTATTGTTCATCCATTTTTGGGGATCTGTCTATGACGTTTTATGATCCAAACTCATATTATATTATTATTAATTTTTTTTTACTTTAATCGGACAAAATTAGGTTTACTTTAATCGGACAAAATTAGGTGTTCACAGTTATTATGTTAGTCTTACACGTGGCTTTTGATCTGACATCGTAAGGTCAAAATTGACGAAAATGACTAACGTGTAAACGAAACATAACGTATAAGATCAATTTAAAAAAAAAAACTTATAAAATCGATATGAAAAGTAAAAAAAATTATAGGACTAATCAACCTATTTTGCCTAATTTTTATCCTTCCAATCACTTCTACTAAAACTTCTAAATAATTGAATGAAAACTTCTCTATTTACCACTGAACATCAAACCATGGTAACTTATTTTTCATTCCATTCCATTCATTTATATTTCATTTTATTATGTATCAATTCATTTAACTGACTCTAAGGCCTTGTTTGGTTTGCATTTTCATTTCCTATTTTCATTTTTTTTTCTATTTTCTGAAAATTGTTTTCATTTTCAAATTTTGAAAACATATTTGTTTTGACATCCTGTTTTCCATTTTTATTTCCTATTTTCAAAAATTTGGGAAGGCAGCATTGAAAACAACTTTTTTTGTTTTCAGATTTGAAAACAATTCGGGAAATGTTTCTAGTGAAAATATTTTCATTAAACTCAACCAAACACATTTTCAAGCCTATTTTCTATTTTCACTGAAAATGAAAATAGGAAATGATCAAATCAAACATGCCCTAAAATATCCACATGTATAGAACTGAATGAACATATCCATTCTATATATTGGGATTTTTGCATTTATTTGAATACTATATTGAAAAGGGTAATAATATTTGCATAGAATTTATTCTCATAAATCTCTTACAAATTTCAAGTTGAGTTCATCTAGACCATTTAAGAAAAGTTACATATGGACCAAGTTATTTATTTAATTTAATGGCTTGTATGAGAGACGGTGAGTGTTTATGAGGATAAATTATGTGCATCCATGAAAATAACATTTTTCTTGAAATTAATGATTTGGAGAATGTGATCGTTACTGGATATGAGGATGTATATTCTTTTTTATTTCATCTGTTAGTTTAGAGCTTGTTTGTTTAGATTTTTAAGCTGGGATTTTATTAAAAAGGTTCAACCAAAAAATATTTTAAAATTAGCTTTAAGAAGGTGACGTTTTTGCTAAAAATATTTATGAAAACAACACTTTTTTTTAAGTTTAAATAAACGGATCTTTAGTTGACATTTGCTTTTCATATTCCATAATTTACTATTCCTACCTCTCATCTCTCAATTTTCTTAATTTCTTTCCCAAAATATAGTTTTCTTCTTCCCACCCCATAACATTTTTTCGATGTTACAGAAAGATATTAAGGCGTAATTTCCGTAAGTTATAAAAGTGCAGTTTCCATTCCGTAACATATTAAATTGTAGTTTCGTAACTTATAGAGTTTTCATAACATGTCAAAATAAAGTTTAGTTTTAGTAATATGTCAAATTAATACAGTTAGGAGAGCTCATTCCCACTACCTCTTGGAACTATTTCTACTTAACTTGTGTTGGTTACTGTTGTGGATGAGGTTGCTCCATTTAGTTTCAATTGGTTGGATTTGGTCACAATTGGTTCATTAGCAGCGGAACTATGGACACCAAGATGGATTTTTTTTGGGTGATGGTGGTGGCAAGAATGACCAAAGACTGAGAAATAAAAATGCAAAATGAGAGGTACCTGGACAGCAGAAAAATGGCGGACAGGGGAAAAGACTGAGAGCACATGTTGTGCACGCGGGAGAGAAGGCTGCATGCGATGACGATGATAGTTGGAGAAGATGACCTGAGCGACGTGCAGTACGAAGGTGGGTCGGAACCATTGTTTTGAAAACCGGATCAGAGTGACGTGCAGCGCGAAGGTAGGTCGAAACCATTGTTTTGAAAATCGGACCGGCCGGTTCGACCAGTAACCGATCGAAGGTCCTGTTCGTTGAATCCTAAAAACCGCTTGTTCCAGAACAGATGGGAACCGGTCAAGAACCGATCAAATCAGTCCAGAACCAGTGAAAACCGATCAAAAATAGGTAGTCGGAATCGGTTTGAAACGGTCATTTTTAAATTTTATTTTTTTAGAAATTTTTTTTTTTAAAATTATAAAAATATATTTTTTAGTCAAATAAAAGTCCATTGATAAGTTATAAAAATACATATACATAAATTTTTATTATTTATTCTTTTTCATTGAGTTTTTATCTTATGAAATATATAATATGAATTATTTTATGTTAGTTTAAAGTTTGATTTTTCTTAAATTTATTACTTAATATAATATATTACATTAAAAATATATATTTAATTATCACCGATTCGACGTTGAACCATTGAACCTTGAAAAACAAATGCCTCTTGGGGAAGACATTAATAAAATTGGGGGATGGGAGGTAAGAATAATAAATGATGGGATATAAAAAACAAATACCTCTGTAGTTTGTAGTTTTTGTTTTTTTTGCAAAAAAGGCAAAAGCCCAATGAACTCATCTAAGAAGAGGGAGTTGCTTTTTGCAACTTCTAATTTTTCTAATACAACTCTTCCTCTCTCTTTTACCTTTTTTATACCCAAAATATCCTTCTTTTTTTAATATTTATTTCCTAAACCCTCTTCCTAATTCTTCCACCATCCTATCTCCATTCTTTTCTTCCCTAAACCCTTTTATGATTGAAAATGGTATAATTATCTATTAAAAGACAAACAAAAATATATAACCCAATTATTTCAGTTTCATATTTTTTGAATTATTTAACCAACAAAAGAGGATGAGTTACAATTGTACCAAAGCTCAACAATCCTCGGTAGGCGCAAAAATATACAACCCGGTTGTTCAAATTTCGTACTTCTTGAATTATTTAACAAACACCAGAAGAAGAGGAGCCACATTTATGATGATGCAGCAAAGCTCAATTATCCTGAGTGTGCTTGAACCTTGGAAGCCCAAATTTATGGCCGACGACCTTCATGTCTTGGCAGTTTTGTTCTATTTGTGCCAAAAACTCGTTAGAAGTGAAGGGTCTGTACTTGGAGCTCTCAACCTTAATGCCTTCACCAGATAACACAAAGTAGCATATAGAGATCCTCTAAATGCGATTGTTTATCTTCACTCTGTAACACGCTTCTGAGCACTACATCTTCTTGGTTCAATATAGCAAAAGCTTCGAACTTGACAAAAAGAAAAATGCAGGGAGTTGTATTAGAAAATGAGTATTTTGGGTAGAAAAAACTAAAAAAATAAAATAAAATAGAAGGGGTTGTATTAGTAAAATGAGGGGCCACAAAAAGCAACTCCCTTAACAAGAAGGGTTCATGATTTCCTTAAAAGTTGAAACCCATACCTGCTGACTGCTAAGTTCTAATGTTCTGCACAACCGTTTCCCTTTCTGAAAGTGTGCACCAGAGACACCTCCTGCCAGTCCTTTTCCATCCACCCTAGAGTTCTTGAAATCGATTTGTTATTGGTCTTCCCAGCTCCCTACCATTGTTCAGGTGGGCTACTATTCACTTTCATAAATCGAAATCAATGTAACTCCCAAACCTGCATGATGCCTCAACTCAAATGTAAACACCTGCTTAGGAAGGATCCAGACTAAAATTAGGAGCTACTTAGTGATAAATTTTCTTAAAGACCCTGTTTTGATTAATTTTCTTAGCTACTTACCATAAGTGCAGTCTAAAATAAGGTGAATATTTTATTTATAAACATTTTGAGAAAGGCTTATGTAAAAATTTGAGTGTCTGAGATATTGGTAATTCATTAATGTGAACATAGTCAGAAACTAATATAAACACATTAGCTATGGCCATCAAGCTGGTTTTAGTTATTGTAAAGGCTTATTTCATAAGATTCGTTTTACAATTTATGAAAATTAACATGTGTTGAAACTCAAGCACACACTAGAGAGAATATTGCGAAGAAGAAGAAAAATTCTCTAAATTTTACTGACTTCACACTTTCACTATGATTACACATAAGCACCTATTTATATTGCTTTACACACTTAATTCCCACATGAACTATTGATCACTTATTAGTTACAACAACTTAAGGTTTCAGGATGTGCTTGAAATCGTGGATGATGGTGTGATTGATAAGGCTGACAGTGCATCCAACGAGAGAGACTCCAAAGCTCTCTTTCTCATCAAGCAATGTGTGGATTTTGCTCATCTTGAAAAGATTTCCACAGCAAGGAGTGCTAAAGAAGCTTGAAAAATCTTGAACAAGGCCTATGGAGGTCAACACTTATCTCAAGGTAGCAATGCCAAGGCTGAAGATTATCGGCTACAAGATGGTGATGGTTATGTCAAAGAAAGGGAATTGGGCAATAGAGATGATGATCAGTGCAGTGTTGTCAAAGAAAAATGGAAGGATGGTTCAAGAAATTCAAGAATTGGGTTTGAAGAGTGTAAGTTGAAGAAGAAAAGTGTGCTATTAGAGAAAGAGAAGAAAATGCCCTCCAAGGGTTTGAAGAAAGACGATGGCAGTATATTCATTGCCTCTGTCTTCGATGCTATTGATGATGACAATGGCGGTGAGGTAGTGGATAACTCTGGGGATGCTGCAATTATGGGCATAGCTCCTCTTGTGGGCGCTTATGGGGGATATAAAGGTGACACTAGAGAGTGGCAACGATCCTTGTACTTAGCTCCAAGGGATGAAGCATATTCAAAGGAATTTTCAGTTCGATTGGTTTGTCCAATTGGAAATATTGGAGGTGTGATAGGGAAAGGTGGTGTTATAATAAATCAAATTAGGCAAGATTCTGGGGCAACAATCAAAGTTGATAGTTCAGCCACAGAAGGAGATGAATGTTTAATAACCATTTCTAGAAAGGAGTTATTTGAAGAATCTCTCTCCAACAATAGAAGCAACAATGCGTTTGCAGCCCCGATGCAGTGAGAAAGTTGAAAGAGATTCAGGTATCATCTCTTTCACCACCCGACTGTTGGTGTCAACATCACGAATTGGATGCCTTAATGGTAAAGGAGGATCTATCATAACTGAGATAAGGGATATGAAATTGATCCCAAAATTTGTTAATGGACGGTTCATTATTCGGCATGTTTGCGTGGATAAGTATGTGGAGGCATTTTCTAAAGAAAGAATATTAGTTGGATCATTATGCTTCAAACAATGGGATCCAGGAAAAATGTGTTCTTGAGAGATATACTAGCTATTGTGTTTTTAGGTGATTTGAATTAACGGGGTGTGTTGGAATATAATTCAAATTAATATTAGTTAGTATTGATAGAGTTAGTTAGTGAAGTGGTTAGATGGTAGTTAGTTTGTTAGTGGAGAATAGCTATCACAGGGTGCATTATAAATAGATTTAGTGTAATCTGATTGTGCAAATGGAGTGCAAGTGTGTACAAGTGAAATGAATAAAGTTTTCATTTTTAGTGTATCTCTTCTATCTTTTTTTCTCTCAATATTTCTCTCTAGTGTGAGCTTGTGTTTTAACAACACGAAATAGTCTATTGAAATTTTAAAATAATGTTTCAATAAGATCATATGTTTCATACTTTCGGCAGTGATTAAATAAACTGAAAATAAGACTCACAAATAGGTCAATGGATGGACACTTGTTTGGTGAGTTTCTTGGGTTTAATGACTGGAATTTGTTTTGCCTCTATTTTACCCAGGAAAGGTTGATCGAGGTGATTGGATGAAAACGCAAGTTTGATTTTCAGGGCAGTAACTTTTGTGAAAAGATTGTATAATTTTTGTGCTTCTGTGGTCAAGTGAAGATTAGTCGTATGAGTTAATCAAACGGATCACATATTTGGGAATACCGTGTCGTTATATTTAATGTGTCACATCAACGTTATTAATGACGTCAGGTAACTGAAATTAACGAAAAAACTAAGTTGATTAATATTTTATAATTTTAGGGATATTTTTAAAATTTCATTAATTTCAAGGATTAAGTTGATGAGATCTCACAGTTTTTAGCTATTCACTCCAAAATAATGTTGTGCATGTACTGATAAATTTCTGACTGAATCTCCAAAAAAACTTGATAAAATCAACCTCACCTTTCTTCTTATGATAAATTATGAAAGATACATGCACTCAATTACGGGTACAAAAAAAAGGAGACATGCATTCAATTATGGCAAAAAGATAGAGTTTAATTGATATATATTATTAGTATAACATTTATTGCATTATAAACCAATCAGAAATTATGGTATGAGAGACAAATATTATTAGATTTTGGACCTAACTCAACCCTAAAAGCTAGCTTAAGTGGTGAGGATTGCCCAAGCTTTATAAGCTGTTAACAAGCTCTATCTCTAGTCAATGTGAGACTTGGATTTTTCCCAATACACCCTCTCACGTCCAACACTATTGGGTTTGGTGCGTGGATAATATGGTGGGCGGTCCTTTAATGAATCTAGAATAGGTTTTGATACCAAATTAGATTTTGAGCCTAACTCAACTCCAAAAGTTAGCTCAAGAGGTAAAGATTGCCCAAGCTTTATAAGCTCTTATGAGGCTTTATCTCTAGTCAATGTGGGACTTAGGTTTTCCCAATAAACATTTTAGCTGATATGACAAATTATGATAGGTTGACAGTGTAAAAAATATGTACACATTCAGTTCATATAAAGATGGCAATGGGTAACGTACCCATAGGATATCCGTAAAAATTACCCATGATCGGTAAGGTAATTACCTGTTTTACTGTTTAATAAATATGGGGACGGGTAATTACTGGCAAAAATTTATGGATGTGAATGCGGGTACGGGTGCTCTAGTTAGTACCCACCCCGTCCTATACCAGCATAGACACAGGTGTATGTGTATATATATATATATATATATATATATATATATATACACGCATTAATATTATAATATATTAAATTAAAAAATTTAATGTGAAATAACCAACATATTGTGTTATTAATTTTGAATTTACAATTATAAATAATTAGTGTAATGCATCATTTTTTAACAGATTTTGGAAAGTATCAACTCAAGACTTCTAAGTTTACGAATTAGTTGTTTCGGATTTTATTGTAATATTTACTTAATATTTTGGAAAATATTGGATGTTTTGTATCAAAGACCTTTGCATTTCAGTCTTGGATATATCAAGATGTATATCTATAATATAAGAACTATTAGAATCACCTAATTTGTATTACATATTTATGTTTGACGGTACAAATTTCTTATAATGTTTTCAAACATCTAAAAATTTTTTATATTAAAGTGTGGGTAATAAATGTGATATAGATATTTAGATAATTAATGAATAAGGATATGAGTATTTAATTTAAGTTGATATTCACGTGAATATGAGTCTGGATACGGGTGCATTAAGTGCATACCATTTAAATGCATCCCAACATTTCTTTGTTTTTTTCTCGATGAAAACTGAATATATTAGCTAACAGCTGGAACACAGCCATGAAAAGAGTTTACTTCAGCAGTTATATTCCCCAGCCACCAGCTTTTTGAACCAACATCCCAACATTTCAACTTGTAGGGCATAGGGAAATAACTTTTTATGCGATTTTTACATTTTTTTTTATTGGTGATATTTTTGTAGAAATAGTCACACAGCAATAAATTTCTGTAAAACTTAAACAACTTCTTGTATAGAAATTAGGGGTGACAAAGTGGGTTGTGACCCGCGGATCAATCCACTAACTCACCAAAATTTGATGGGGTGGGTTGGGGTCCTTAACCCACCAACCCACTTTAACCCGTCCCGCTTAACCCACCCGAAAACTGATCAGTGGCGGGTTGGCCCGCCAGATTAAAAATTAAAAATAATATTATTAATTTATTAATTATTTAACATAATTTAATTAAATTTTGTTGTTATTTGGAATTATTTCATACTAGAAAATTAGTGTCTTTACTTTTGTAATATGAATTGTACGACATAAGATAAGATTATTCTAATTTTTTAACAATAATCTAAAAATGGCTATGAAGATTGTTAAAAAAAAAAATTGTTATATGATTATTTTTATATTCATATTTTATAGCGGGTCAACCCGCCAACCCAATTTACGTTTTTATGTGTTTGGCGGGCCATCCCGCCAACCCATTATTAGGCGGGGTGGGTTGGGGGTTTCAACCCATACGATTAAAACGAGTTGGCTAGCCCCGTCCCGTTTTGGGTGGGTTAACGGCGGGCGGGACGAGTTGACCCACTTTGCCATCCCTAATAGAAATTAAAATAGTGTAACATTTATATCTAATATGCAATATATGAAAAAATGAAAGTTTGAGGGATAAATTTATATGATATTTTTGTAGAAATAGTCACAGCAATAAATTTCTGTAAAACTTAAACAACTTCTTGTATAGAAATTAAAATAGTGTAACATTTATATCTAATATGCAATATATGAAAAAATCAAAGTTTGGGGGATAAAAAACTAGTGTAAGGATTTCATTTTTTAAAAAAAAAGATTAAAGTAGTATGCATTCTCAATGTAAAAAGTTTGGATTTGGCTCCTCTAAAGTGAGTGCAGCTCTCACTATTACAGATATTGGAATAGATGACACTCTTTTAATAGCGTTTTCTCTCTGAAACGCTATAAAAAATGATGCGGAGGCCTATTATAGTATTTCCTAAGGAAGCGTTATCTTACGGGAGCCTAATATAGCTATAATAGATACCACCTAGGAGCTTCCTTAAGGAAGCGCTATAATAGACTTATTATAGCGCTTCCTTAGCTATATTAGGCTCCCTTAAAATAGCGCTTCCTTAGGAAAGCGCTATAATAGCCTTTACCTAAACTAAAACTAAACTACCCCTTGAGTTCAATTCGCTCCCTCTCAATCTCTTTTCTCTGCCTCTCTCACTTGCGCGCTCCCCACACACACACCCTCATCAGAAACCTCTTCCCTTCTCCTCGCGGTCATTCCTACTCACCACCGCCGTTGTCCCCACTTTGTTCTGTGCGTTTGCAACCACCGCAAAGGCCCTAGGCCCTCCCATTGCTCCTCCTCCGCGAAGGCCCTTTCTCCGCCGTCCTTCACTGCTCTCTGCTCGCGCGATTTCCATTCGTGAGGACCACCTCCCCTTGCCGAGGTAGTCTTGACTTTCCCTCTCTTCAACCTAATCTTATTTCATTTCTCCATTTGTAATCTGTGTGTTTCTTTTTCTTTTTCTTTATAATCTGCATTTGTAATTTCTGAAATCAATATAATCAGTATCATTTTTTTTGCAAATCTGAGTTAGGTTAGATGCACACGCTTTTGTTCTTTATGATGTTGGAAGTTTGCTTTTATTCTATTGTTCTTTGATTGTGATGGTCTTGATTGTGTGCAGGCGAATGTACGGAACGATAAAGTGTTGGTTGGCCACTAGGCAATCCTGTGGTGAAGTGTGCTTCAATTTCTGAAGCTGGTTCTCCGACTAATTTTGTGTCTGCCCCTTTTCTTTTTATTCTAGTAACAGGTTCTTGTCACCCTTAGTTTCTTCATCTTGTAGTTGCTTGAAAAGAATTTCATAATTGTTTACATAAGTTAGAAGCTGCTGAAAAGTTGAAAGGGGGGAGGGTCAGGAAATGTTTAGGTTAGTTCTATTTTAGTGCAAATTTTAGGCTAGTTTCATTTTAGTGCAGATTTTAGGTTAGTTTCATTCTATTGGAGGAAGCTATGTTGGTGTTGGTTTGCTGAAATTTTTCTTAATTGATTTTTCAGTACTTGAGTTGTTTGAGTTGTTGAGGTGAACTTGTGGACAAACTGTTCTGATTAGTACTTGGCATTGAGCTATTACTATCAGGTATTTGTCTTTTTTTAATCCTTTAGTTGTAGCATTACACATGTTTATTTTTATTTGTATACATGTATTTCAATGTATATAATTTGACCATTTCAATGTAATTCTAATTTTAGTTCTAATTTTGATTATGCAGTACTTTCCAGAGTGTAAATGGGACTCATACTTTGAGGATCAGCTAGCAGAACTCGTGGAAGAATGGTGTCGGTATTTCGCGAAGACATTTATTAAGTAATTAAGACAAGGTACATATTAATCTGGTTTTATACTTTTGCAATGCAATTTTCGTGCTCTTGCGCCTTTGATTGTTATAATATTTAAGTTTGCATGATTTCGTGTTCTTGCACATTTGGTTGTTAAGTTTGCATGATTTCATGTTCTTGCACATTTGGTTGTTAAGTTTGCATATAGTTTGGTAATAAAGTGAATTAGCGAATCTGGTTTGGTACTAAATGTGTTGATATATTTTCATTTTGGTTATGTTATGCGGATTCTTTTCTTACTAAGGGTGGCTTGAGCAATTTGATTTTGGACGGAGCATCATCATATGGTATTGGTTATTTGATTTTGGTCCAAAGGGACTTATAGAGTTTGTTTGTATAGTATTTAAATATTGTAAGTATAGTTGAGTTTCGCATAGGACTTATAAGTATAGTTGATCCAAATTAAAGGAACTAATTATGTGTATTGATTTTGGAGCATCACTTTTGTATGTGTTTTTGGTCCAAAGGGACTAAGTATATATGGAATATATATAGCAACTGTTTGTACTGATATTTTCTGTGTGTATTATTATACTGGTTTCTGCTGAATGCAAGTTATGGAATGTATATAGCGCTTCTCCTGGGAAACGCTATTATAGGGCACAAATAAATGTTGTCTTTTCCCTTTTCTATTGTAGTGTCTAAAGTGAGAAATTAAAGGGTTATCCATCATTGATTTGATCAAGTACATAGAGATCTCAACTCATTAAATGATCTAAGGGTGGATAGCCCCTTACTTTTTCATTTTAGAGCTCCTCTCACTTCACAGGAGTCAAATCCAAAAAGCTTTACATTGTCATCCACTAATATCTTGACGTCTATGTTTTTATTCTAACAATTAAGAGAGAAACAGCAATAATGCTGATTTGCGAAAATATCATTGAATGTTAGTGCAAAATCTTTTATTCTGACAATAAATAGTAATTACACTCTAAAAAAACTAGGGTAAAGATTTTGGGATACAATCAATGTTTGAAAATGACCTTCATATATATGAGTGGTTTAGAATAAGATTGGGTAAACTTTATACTAGCAATCAATTGGAGAGAAAAAATTGTAAAGAGATTTTGAATCAACTCCTCACATTATTTTTTGAGCATCAGTTTTGTTATTTGAACATCAAAATTTTGATACTGTATTTGATATTGTACGTGTCTATTTCTTTTTATCACTTACTTTTTATCTTTTTTATATACACGTATATCAAAAATACATTACCAAAACAAAGGGGACATCATATGATATCCTTATTTTGATATTCAAAAATTGTTTCTCTTACAACCCCGAATATATAACAATAATAATAATAGTAATAATAATTAGATTAAATCACATTAAGGTATTAAAAGACTTCACTATTAAATCACAATTCACTTCAATCTACAATTAAACTAAAAAATATTTATTTTTAGACAAAAAAATATTTATTTACCTCTGTCTTGCGCCGATTGTTTTGATTTTTTATAAGATTTAATTAATATGCATTTTCAAATCATTCAATCACTTCGATGATTTTTATGTTTGTAAAGGAATTAGTCTCTAATTATTGGTTGGGATATACTCGTACACACTAAAAAAATATTCATAAATTATCATATTATTAAAAATGTTTAATTCTTACCATGAGTCATGACTAATATAAAAGTTATACATATAATAATTTATTATTAATTGATGATATAAAAATTTTACTCGGTGTATGTATATCTAAATTAAACTTTCATCATGTGAAATTAAATATTATATTGGTCACCGAATTTCATCATGTGAAATTAAATATATTGGTTCATGATCACCTTTGATACATCAGGAAATCGTCCAAAACATCAATCTAAATCATAGCAGAATATTGACCCAAAAAACCTTGACGTTGATGCCATTCATTCATACGTCCCTTTCCTCCGGAACTGCAACAATTTAGGAGGGTCTATACACTAATGAGAAATGTTTTTTTTGGATAATAAAATGGGACAACAAAATTTTATCTTTTTATTTTTTGATGTATTTTTGAATTATGTGTATATAAAGAGGATAAAAAATAAGTGAGAGGTAAAGATAAATATCTATAATATCATATACGATATTCAAAATTTGATATTCAAATAATACAACTGATACACAATATTCATGATGGTCAAACGACTGGCGATGCTGATCCCATTTGTAACCATTTATTACTCATCAGCATCCATTAACGATCATCATTAAGGATTTATAATAATTTGTTGGATCATGTTAACGTATATCTTAAGGGCATTGGTTAAATATTAAATATATTAATTCCGAATAAAAAAATTTTTTTGATTCATTAACTAATATTCTTAAGACACTCGTTAATATTTTTTCAATTTGTTTAACCGTAGCTGCTGTTGTTAGAATTTGCACATAAGTCTATTAACTTAGTGACTTACATAGTCATACACTGCCGTTGTGACCTCACAAACCAAGCTTCGATGCCACCATCACCATCCGCCAAATGCTAGTGCAATTAGAACCCATCAACCCAGACTGCAATCAAGCCTTCCATTTTGCAAAAATGGATTACACTGTAATTATTAATAAATGAATCCCTTACTTGCAATTTTTAGTTACCTGTTATTTTAAATAAAAGCCAACACAATGTAAATGTGGATATCTCCACCACAAGAAATCCAAGTAAATCAACACTAGCAAACAATTAGTTATCCGAAAATACTATTATGAGAGGGTTTTTGATCAAACCGAACATCTTTTAGAAACTATTTAACAAATAATCTTATTTTGAAATTATTTATCAAAATAATCCACTTTTTCCAACGTAACATTTTTTAATATTTTTTTGGGCTAAGTGAAAGACGTAATTAACTTCGATTAACGTCTTTAAAAAACATTAGTCAGAGTAATATTTTTACCAGAGCGTACCATGTGGGGCGCTCGGGGCAGTAGAGTCTTTGCCCGGAGCACGCCACGTGGCGCCTCGGACAGTGCGTTATCCCTCACTCTCTCACCCCTATAACCTCACTCTCTCACCCCTATAAATTACCTTATATAATTTATATTAATTGAATAGTAATAATACTAAGTGATAGATAATAATATGATAGATAAATATATTTTCTAAAATCGTTAACTTGAACGGGAAAAGTGGTGAAATAAAACAGATAGATATTAAAGAGAGAAGAAAAATAATAATATGATAGGTGAACTTGCGTGAAAAAATAGAAGAAATAAATCAAATAGATTTTCAAAAGATAAGAAAAAATAATATAAAAGATAAATATATTTTCTAAAAACAATTTACTTGCAAAGGGATAATAGGAGAATTAAATCAAAAAAAAAATTTAAAAGAGAAGAAAAAATAATAAGATAGATAAATATATTTTCTAAAAGTGGTTAATTTACATGAGAATAGATGAGAAATAAATCAAATAGATTTTCAAAAGTGAACAAAAAAATAATACTATAGATAAATATATTTTCTAAAAACTGTTAACTTGCACGGAAAAGAGTAGGAATAAATTGTCGCGACCATCCCGTCCGGGCGCCGCGAAAAAGGGGGTAAGAAAAACAACAGAGGAGTCGCCACCAAAATTTTTATTTGGGAAAACTTTGGAAAACCCAATTATTTAAGAAAAATCGGTCCTAAAAAACAAGACAGAGATTTGAGTTCGGGAGTCGGTTACGAGTAGGGAAGGTGTTAGCACCCTACGTCACCCGTTCTAAGAACGGTACCCTAAGTTAATCGTGCAAAATTTTTAATAACCTTTGAAAATATTGTTTTACCCCATTTTTTAATAATAAAAAAAAATAAACACAAAAGGAAGAAAATAAAATTTGGCTTGACAGAATGATTATTCTGCTCCTACGTATTCCCCGGTGCGATGGAAAACTCAAAGCCACGTAGTTCTTAATAGAAAAAATTTGATCGGTTGGTTTATTTTATTTTATTTTTCTTAGAAAAGATTTGATTTCGAAAAAGGATTTTATTTCGAAACTGGTTCGCTTTTGCACAAGGTTAAAGATAGCGGTGCTATACGATAAACCTTTACAATTCTTATGGCACTTGAGGATGGGAGACCATACATCAACGTCATAAATTGTCGCGCGAATTTTAAAATATTTTACTTAAAGAAGAATTCACTCTTGCACGGGGTTAAAGATAGCAAAACTATACGATAAACTCTTACAATTCATGCGACACTTGAGGATGAAAAAAATTCATACATCAACGTCGTAGATTGTTACGTGAATTTCTTTGAGAGCCATTATCATATTTTTTTTAAAAAGATTTTTACCCCACTTTTTTTTTATTTAAAACCAGAGTCTGACACACACAAAAGTATGAGCTTGGCTCAAGAGGAAAAAAGAAATCAGAAAAAAAAAATCAACCTAAACTAATCCTCCTTACCAAGCCCAACCCAATATTAAACACTCTCATCCTTAACTTGCCCCCCCTTTTCCCTACTTAACAAAAATAAACAGATACAAAGACCCATATATTAAAACCATATCAGAAAGAAAGGAAACGTGTGAGAGGCTTCAGCCATCTCTTTCACGCTACCCACACAGAGGAACAGAGGAGGAGGCTTCAGCACAAGGTCACGGCGGCGACGGTCTGGAACGGATGGCGGCGGTGGGCTGATTGGCGAGCGGCGGTGGCTGGCTCGACTGGAACGGCAGAGGCACGACGGCTCTGCTTCGCGAAGGTTCCAGCGACGATGCGGCTCGGTGGAGCGACGGCGTGGCCCGCGGTGGTTGAGGGAGGGCGCGGTGAGTGAGACAGAAGGGTCTCGGAGCTGGAGCGGCGGCGGTCTCGAGCGGCTGGACGGCGCCTGGGGTCGCGGCGTCTCTGCGGGGCGAACGAGCCTGCGAGTGGCGGAGTGATGGATGAGTTGGCGGCTACGGTGGCTCTTCGGCAGCGAGCGGGGGAGCGTTGGGTGGTGTTCTCTGGCGGTGGGAGAGGTTGAGTTCCTGTTGCTATGGTGGTGAGGGGATGAGGTTTTGGATGAGGATGAAGGGGGAAGGTTCAGTAATAGAGAAAAATTGCTTGTTAATTTTTTTGACTCCTTTCATACGTGATTTCTCTCTATTTCACCTTCGGATTTTTTTCAATCCAAATCTGCCCCAGACGAAAATAAAAGTGTCCCCCTTGCTCTCTGTAAAATGTTGAATTTATAGGCAAAATGATAGGAGAGTAATTCCAAAAATTTCTGTTAGCTTGCTGAGAAGATGTACAATGCAGATCAGCCCTGTTCCCTGTCCTTGGGGATGCAGCAACAGTGTGTCTGCCATTGCTGTTGTTGCTTAGGAGAAAAAGGGAATAAAGTAAAAGAAAACAAAAGAAAGGAGAGAAAGAAAGAGGAGAAGACTTCCAGAATTGCCAAAGCAAAACCAACTTATCCTCACATTTTTGAATTGAATTTGCTATTATTTTTTTTTATTTTTTATTTATTTATTTCGTTTTTTTTTTGAACAAGAAAAGGGCTTTTAAGTGGGTTAAACAAAAATGGGATTACGGGCCAAAGCCTACTCAATTTTTCTTTCTTTTTCTGATTACCTAGTTAAAAGATTAATTATCCGGACAAAATTGGGTGTTCACAGCTGCCCCTCTTTACGAGGTTCTTATTAGATAATAGGTGTAACCGTAGTTTACCTTTTATCGTTATAAGAAACGGGTAAAGACTTGAACTTCGATTTTGTCCGGGAGAATAAGATTCCCAAAGGTCAGATTGCCTACCGAGACTCAAACTAAAAAACTTGTGGGATGGACTGCTCATTAGAAGCTTGAACAGAAACAAAAAGAGCCTACAGGGTGGATTGCCCGTTAGAAGCTTGAACAAAAGATAAGGAGCCTATGGGGTGGATTGCCCATTAGAAGCTCGAACAGAAACCAAAAGAGCCTACGGGGTGGATTGCCCGTTAGAGCTCGAACAAAAGATAAGGAGCCTATGGGGTGGATTGCCCATTAGAAGCTCGAACGGAAACAAAAAAAAGAGCCTACGGGGTGGATTGCCCGTTAGAAGCTCGAACAAAAGATAAAGAGCCTACGGGGTGGATTGCCCGTTAGAAGCTCGAACAAAAGATAAGGAGCCTATGGGGTGGATTGCCCACTAGAAGCTCGAACGGAAACTAAAGAGCCTACGGGTTGGATTGCCCGTTGGAAGCTCGATAAGAAAGGCACCAAAACTTGAGGAGTCGGGTATCCGCTGAAGCTAACAAATGCAATGCAATGATTGGCCTAAGAAATGATGTTATGATGCATGATGTAAAAGCTGCTTTTGCAATTGATGAAAAAGATGGTATGATATGCAAGAGATGCTTTTGATGAAACCATGATGATTTTTTTTTTTTAATTTTTTAATTTTTTATTTTATTTTATTATTTTTGGTGTTTTGTTTCTTCAAATCATTGCTTGATCCTCGACCCTTAAGATTCGATCACAGCGGGCTTGAGGATGAACTAGAACAAAGCCCATTACTCTTGGCATGTTTGTTAAAGGCGTGCTTCATCCGTGATAATTGTCCTGATAGATGGAGAAATTGTTGTTTCCCTTCCATAGCACCCCTGGTCGGGAGACCACCACACTCTTCCCGAACTTTAAAACCTTCAAAGAAATCTAAATGCTTTTATGATTACATGTTTCTAGTTCAGTATACGCTTATCATAATGAATGCACACAGTTGATAATGAAAGGTGAGAGGTATACAACAGGAATAGAAGGAAATGTCATTTATTGAGAATGGAAAGGTGTGCAAGGTAAATATCACAAATCATAAAGAAACTCGAGTTTAACAAGCAAGATTGTAATGTGGAATCACATCTCTTTAATGACACTTTCTACAATGACTAGAGCTAGTATCCCGCATTTAACCTCGAATACCCATTAATCAGCTTCAAAGAACATGATTTGCCCCAGTCAAGACTAAACATTGACCCAGTTTACTAGCTTGATGACACTTCCTTCGTTTGCATTTTTGTATTTTAACCCTAACTTTTGCCTAGACTGCCTTCTCAGGTTTTCAGCCTAGCGGGTCGCTCTAACTTTTGCCTAGACCGCCTTTTCAGGTTTTCAGCCTAGCGAGCCATCTTTTTTTCTCTTTCTCTTTCTTCTTTTCTTTTGCTATTTTGGAAGTGCGCTCAAGCATAGTACCTTTTGGCCGCTTCTGAGTTTATAGGGAGTGGCAGATCCTCACCATCTATCCTTGTTAGGATTAAAGCTCCGCCGGAGAAGGCCTTTTTCACAACGTAAGGTCCCTCATAGTTTGGAGTCCACTTCCCCCTGTGATCCTTTTGGATGGGTAGAATCTTTTTAAGCACTAAGTCCCCTTCCCGAAACTGCCTTGGACGCACCTTTTTCTCATAAGCTTTCATCAACCTCTTTTGGTAAAGTTGGCCGTGACACAACGCGGTTAATCTCTTTCCTTCAATGAGGTTCAATTGGTCGAGTCGAGCTTGTACCCATTCAGCTTCCTCTAACTCGGCTTCCATCAGCACCCTTAGTGAAGGGATCTCTACCTCGATTGGGAGTACTGCTTCCATCCCATAAACCAGGGAATATGGAGTTGCCCCAGTTGAAGTACGAATAGAAGTGCGGTAGCCGTGCAAAGCAAAAGGCAACATCTCATGCCAATCCTTGTACGTCACCACCATCTTTTGAACAATCTTCTTGATGTTCTTATTAGCTGCTTCGACTGCCCCATTCATCTTCGGACGATATGGGGAGGAATTATGATGCTTTATTTTGAAACTTTCACATACCTCTGTCATCATTTTGTTGTTGAAGTTGGTCGCGTTATCAGTGATGATTTCACTCGGCAACCCATAACGACAAATCAACTCTCTTTTGACAAATCTAATCACAACATTCCTAGTCACACTAGCATAAGATGCAGCTTCAACCCATTTTGTGAAGTAATCAATCGCGACCAGAATGAAGCGATGCCCGTTCGAGGCTTTGGGTTCTATCGGTCCAATGACATCCATTCCCCACATCGAAAATGGCCAAGGTGATGTTATGACGTTTAAGGATGTTGGCGGCGCATGAACCCGATCGGCATATGTCTGACACTTGTGGCACTTCCTTGCATAAGAGAAACAATCTCCCTCCATTGTTAACCAATAATAACCAGCCCTCAAGATTTTTCTTGCCATGGCATGTCCACTCGCGTGAGTCCCAAAAGATCCTTCGTGCACATCCTTGATTAACCATTTCGCTTCTTTTGCATCGACACATCTTAAAAGCACCATATCATGATTTCTCTTGTAGAGGACATCCCCGTCTAAATAGAAATTCATTGCAAGTCTTCTTAGAGTCCTTTTGTCATTCTCTGAAGCACCTGAGGGGTATTCTCTTTTTCGGATAAAACTTTTGATATCGTGGTACCAAGGTTTCCCATCGGGTTCTTCTTCTACCACTTGGCAATACGCAGGATGATCACGACTTTCCATCTTGATGAGTGGCAAGTCTCTCTCGTCGCTTACATTGAACATTGAGGACAAGGTAGACAGCGCATCGGCTAACTGGTTATCCTCCCGGGGAATATGGTGAAATGTAACTTCATCAAACTTCTCAATCAAACCCTTGATGTAATCATGATACGGAATTAACTTGGCATCCCGAGTCTCCCAATCCCCTCTTAGTTGGTGAATGACCAAAGCAGAGTCCCCATATACCTCTAGCACCTTTGCTTTTGATTCTATTGCTGCATGGATCCCTAGCGCGCAAGCCTCGTACTCGGCGATGTTGTTCGTACAACTGAAGCAAAGTCTTGCGGTGATTGGGAAAAAAATTACCTTCCGGTGAAATCAAGAGAGCTCCGATCCCATGCCCCAGTGCATTAGAAGCTCCATCAAACAACAGGGTCCACTTTTCTTCTTCTGACGACTGCCCCTGCTCAAGCAAAGTCATTATATCTTCATCTGGGAAGTCACATTGCATCGATCCATAATCCTCTACAGGCTGGTTGGCTAAATAATCTGCGAGAGCGCTTCCTTTTACTGCTTTCTGTGTGACGTAGACGATGTCGTACTCGGATAGCAGGACTTGCCAGCCGGCAATCCTTCCAGTCAGAGCAGGCTTATTAAAGATGTACTTGATCGGGTCCATTTTGGACACCAACCAGGTAGTATAACTCAGCATATAATGCCTTAAACGACGAGCTGTCCATGCCAAAGCACAACATGTGCGTTCCAGCAAGGAATAGTTGGCCTCACAACTCGTGAACTTCTTACTCAGATAATAGATGGCATGCTCCTTTCTTCCTGATTCATCATGTTGCCCCAACACACAACCCATAGATTCATCTAGCACTGTTAAATACATGATGAGCGGTCTTCCAGGGACTGGAGGTACCAATACCGGAGGTTCTTGCAAGTACTGCTTGATCTTTTCAAACGCCTTTTGGCAATCCTCATTCCATTTTACCACCTGATTTTTACGCAGCAACTTAAAGATTGGCTCACATGTCGCGGTTAACTGAGAGATGAACCTGGCAATGTAGTTCAATCTCCCTAAAAACCCACGAACTTCTTTCTCTGTTCGAGGTGCTGGCATATCGATGATCGCTCGCACCTTATCGGGATCGACCTCTATCCCTTTCTGGCTAACTATGAACCCCAAAAGCTTGCCCGATTTCACTCCAAAGGTGCATTTGGCCGGATTCAATCGAAGCTTGAACTTTCTCAATCGTTCAAAAAGCTTTTTCAAATCGTCAACATGGTCATCTTCAGACTTGGACTTTGCAATCATATAATCCACATAAACTTCTATCTCCTTATGCATCATGTCATGGAACAGGGTCACCATAGCCCGCTGGTATGTCGCCCCTGCATTTTTCAAACCAAAAGACATAACTTTGTAGCAAAAGGTACCCCACAGAGTGACAAATGTGGTTTTTTCCATATCTTCCGCAGCCATTTTGATCTGATTGTATCCCGAAAATCCATCCATGAAAGAGAAGAAAGCATGATGAGCGGTATTATCCACCAGAACGTCGATGTGAGGGAGAGGGAAATCGTCTTTCGGGCTAGCTCTGTTCAGATCCCGGTAATCGACACACATCCGAACTTTTCCATCCTTCTTTGGAACAGGGACAACGTTTGCAACCCATTGAGGGTACTTCGCAACTGCTAGGAAGCCGGCATCTAATTGCTTTTTGACCTCTTCCTTGATCTTCAACGACATCTCTGCTTTCATCCTTCGTAACTTTTGCTTCACCGGAGGACATTCGGGCTTTAGAGGTAACTTGTGTTCTACTATGCTAGGGTCTAACCCCGGCATGTCTTGGTACGACCATGCAAAAATATCTTTAAAATCGAGTAGCAACTTGACCAGTCTGTGTCGCTCACTTTCTTTCAGGGAAATACCAATCTTGACCTCTTTTTTATCGTTTTCTGTTCCCAAGTTGATCACCTCAGTCGGCTCTTCATGGGGTCGAATTTCTTTGGTTTCCTGTTCTACTAATCTCATTAGCTCAGGGGGAATTTCTTCGCTGTCATCAATATCCTCGTCAGCATGATTAATGGGATAATCGAAATTGTATGCGGGAACACTAACACTGTCATTTTCAAGAGAGTCACTTTTAGATCTGCATTTTGATGATTATCAGGGAAAGGTGAATAAATAAAGGGGAAAAGGCGAAAACTGTATTATTGATAATTATTAGGGAAACAACAAAAAACAAAAAAACAAAGGGCGGAAGAATAAAAGGGACCGAACACATGCATTTATTGATAGGTTAATACTGAAATAGAAACAAGTAAGCCCGGTACAAAAGACATCCTAAAGCCTTGGGCAGAGCTAAAGGATAAGCATTACAGAATTACTTTGACAAAGATTCTATGGTCCTCGGGAATTCAATGGTCTCCCAATTGCTGAGCTCTGTATCAGGAGAGCATGGATAAACAAGATTAACACTGTGATTGGCGGAATAATCATCTCCAAGGGCTGCTACTTGGTCAAGGAACACGAACCCTGCACTGCGGAAGCTTTGTCGTATGTCACAGATAGGAACCTTTTCAGCCTCGTACTCACGATTTTCCAAACGAGCAAGCCTCTTCTCTTTCCTCTGTTCTAGAACTCTCTTCTTATCTGCCTTGGTGGGTTTGTATCCTAACCCAAACTTGTCCTTGTTCTCAGTAAGCATTATGATGTCGGGAACCCCTTGGTTGCTTTTTCCCAATCCGTTCCCAGGTCGATATCCTCCTTTAAGCATAACCCTCACCATCATGACAGATGCTTTTGACGGCCGCGGTTTTGAAAGCAAAGCCCCCTCTCTTACGTAAGTAGTATTGGCAATCTCCAACGATTGGAAAGCGGTCTCAAGGGCTTCTTCTGCTGCCTCAATGTAAGGGGTCGTTGTTGGTTTGCTCACCAGCATGTCTTCTTCTCCAGAAATAATTACCAATTTATTATCAATGATGAACTTCACCTTTTGGTGCAGTGTGGAGGGTACAGCTCCAGAAGAATGGATCCAAGGTCTCCCAAGGAGGCAACTGTAGGTCGGTGTGATATCCATTACTTGAAAAAGGACCTCAAAGGTACAAGGACCAACCTGAATAGGTAATTCGATCTCACCAATGACCTCTCTTCGCGTACCGTCAAATGCTCTTACTATCATTGAGCTCGACTTCATGTGGGTCCCATCGAAAGGCAGCTTAGACAAGGTCGACCTGGGCATCACATTCAAAGAAGATCCATTGTCAATGAGCACTCTAGCCATAATATGATCCCGACACTTCACGGAGATATGCAACGCCTTGTTATGCCTCATTCCCTCAACAGGTATTTCATCATCGGTGAAGGTTACATAATTATCGGCGATGATGTTGCCCACAATGTTATCAAACTTATCAACAGTGATGTCATGAGAAACATGAGCTTGATTCAAAACCTTCATCAACACCTTTCTATGTGGTTCAGAGTTCATGAGCAGAGACAAAAGAGATATTTTGGCCGGAGTTCGATTCAACTGGTCCACCACCCTATATTCACTTTGTTTGATGAACTTCAAAAATTCGGAGACTTCCTGATCGGATACTTCTTTTTTGTATCCATTCCCTCTTGCGCCCTCCTCAACAAGAGTTTATTTTCCTTTTCCCTTTCAACTTCCTCCTTCCTTTTCTGTATCTTCTTTTCGCAACGCCTCCGGGGCATAAACACGACCGCTCCGAGTCATCCCCCCGACTCCCGAGACATTGGTGACTATAGTGGTATCTTCAGAATATTGTGGTTGAACCTGCACGTCATATTTCCATGGTACTGCTTTGGTGTCCTTGTAAGGAAAAGGACGTGGAACTTGGATGACGAGTGGCCTCGGCCCACTTGAAGTCGGTGATGGTACCTCTTTGGTATAGTATATCACCAGCGGCTTTGGAACGATTGTTTCAACAACTGGCCGAGGATCGACCCGGATGGTCACAGGAGTTACATTGACCCGCATCGGGGAGACTCTAGACTCAGAAACCACATTTATGCCTCCCTCATCCAACTGGCAACCAATCAGGATCATCTTCATATCTAATAACCGTTGTACAACCTGTTTGAACTCTGCACAATCTTCAATTGCATGACCTTTCTCCCCATGAAAGTCACATCTTAAGCCTTTGTCAAGGTTACTTTCCTCCTCAATCGGGGCTTGCATCATCCCATGCCTACACATCTCCCTGAAAATAACTCTCATGGGGGTCTTGATCTTGGAGACTTGACTGATGAGAGTATACTCCATGAAGTCCTCTATAGCGTTGACGCCAGGACCCCCATGATTTAGTAGAGGATCTTGCCCCACATTAGGCTGCTCGAAGCTCAACCACTTAGCGTTAATCAGCTTTTGCACCTTAAGCTTCAAAGCTCTACAATTTTCGGTGGAATGACCTGATGCCCCTGAGTGATAGTCACATTTAGTATTCGGGTCAAACCACTTTGGATACGGGGGTTCCATTGGTTTTGTTGGGATGGGAGCTAGCATAGAGCTTTTCACGAATTGGCGTAGCAGCTCGGTATAGGTCATGGGTATCGGATCGAAATGTACAGGTTTTCTTTCCAGGTCATGAGGTGGCCTTCTCTGGTTTGTGTTTGGGTTGTGATGTGGTGGTTGAACTGTTTGGGATGGTATTGCGGGAAGTGTTTGGTGATGGGTAGGGTACGATGGCCGGTAAGGTGTCATTGGATGCTGAGGTTGGGGGTGTGGAAATTGTGAGGTGGCGGCAATATATGGGTGGTTAGTTTGGTGGTACGGAGTTTGTGGGTAATACTCGGTTTGGAAATATTGCTGAGGGTGGACAGGCATCAAGTTTGGTCTCCACTGGCCAGACTTATTTTGGTCAAAAGTCACAGCATGTGCTTCTCCTTCCTTCTTCTTTACAAACGGGGGCTTCTTCGGGCCAGGTGCCCCAACTGAAGTCTCGACAATCTTGTCATTCCTCATTCCACCTTCAATCCTCTCACCGATAACGACCATATCTGAGAAATTTGACGATACACTACCAATCATCCTATCATAAAAGGGCGACTGAAGTGTGTCAATAAACATCGCAACAATCTCTTTTTCTGCCAACGGGGGCTCTACCTGGGCTGCCACTTCCCTCCAACGCTGCGCATATTCCTTGAAAGTTTCTGTGTCTCTTTTAGACATATTTTGCAGCTGCATCCGATCAGGCGCCATGTCAACATTGTACTTGTATTGCTTCAAGAAGGCATCGGCCAAATCCCTGAAAGATCGAATATGTGCCCTCTCCAGGTGCGTGTACCAACTCGAAGCTGCCCCAGACAAACTGTCCTGAAAGAAGTGAATCAGCAACTTATCGTCGTGCGCGTATGATGCCATCTTTCGGACATACATGGTTAAGTGGTTCTTGGGACAAGTGGTTCCTCTGTATTTGTCGAAATCCGGGACCTTGAACTTCGATGGGATTACGACATTGGGCACAAGGCAAAGCTCTGAGGCATCTCTGAGGCCATAACTACTTGCTCCTTCAATAACCCGTAATCTTTCCTCTAGTGTCTCCAACTTTTCCCTAGATCGGGGGTTCTCGCCTGACCGATCCACATGAGCTTCACCGTACATGTTCTGGGGAAGGTACTGTGGCATGTAGGCGGATGTGAAATTTGGTGCCGCTTGAGCCCCATTGGGTCCAAAGTGCAGGGTGTATGGTGGGAGCTTTGGATTAGGAGAAGGTATCACTGCCGGGGCACTACCTTCCGGAGGGTTAATGGTTTGTGGCGGAGGGACCCCCTGTGTTGGGAATGTGAGGACAGAATTTTGAGGGACTTGGGCAGTGTCTTGGTGGTTAGGGTTATTATCCTGTGGACCAGTAGCAGTTGGCGGCACATAACCTGGAGGAAGACCGTATGGAGGATGGTTCATTATAGTAGACTCATGATGATTGGCAGCTGAGGAATGAGTCTGGTTGTTTGGATAAATAGCGAAAGGCACCATGACTCCTTGTTGGTTGAATCCTTGCATTTGCACAGGAACCTGAGTGAAACCAGGTGGGAGAAGAGGCGTAGCCGGATGCTCTTCATTCGAGGCCGAAGGGTTCTCATCTGTGCTTTTCTCCTTTTGCATCGCTTGCCAGCAATTCCAACATTTTTGCCATCTGTTCCTTGAGTTGGTCTACCTCTTCTCTCATCTCTTGGGTTTGTTCTAGGTCAGCCATAACTTTAGCCGGTGAACGAGTGCGGTAAGGGTGTCGCGGAGCAATGGTTCAAAAGATCACTGTTTAATTACAACAACGAAAAAGAAAATGAATAAAAACAAAAAGGGATAAGAAAACATAGAAAACGTATTAACCCTTTCGAGATGCTTGAAATTATTAAATTTTATTTTTCAGAGAGTTAACGCCCCAACGATTGACAAGAGATGGTCCCTCCACTCCATTCAGAGGGCATTTTGCCCATAAGACGACGTGGGGTTGACAACGAATCTAGGGGAGAGGATCCTTTCCACAATAGATGTCGTCTTTAGGCACACTAGCATTGCTGATTCCGAGTCGAGGAAGTAACAACTACACTTTACACAGAAGGATAACTCTTATAAGGCAAGGACGTAGTTAGCAACATCCTAAAGGGAGATTACGCTCCACGAGAGGCGTTGTCACGAATCAAGTATAAGAGATGGAGAGCGAGAGAAAGTAAAGGCGAGAAAATACATTTCATTTCATTGAAACCTCCAAGGGTAGTATATAGATTGAAATAACATCAAAACATAAATTCTCAACAACGCTTTTATCCTAAAGTCAACAACTTTGATCTTTTCCTCTTTAGGCCTCGGGTGAACCCATCACACATCTGCATGAAATCTTCTAACTCCGGAGGGAGACGTAGCATAGGGTTCACGCGAATCCGCTGGTTAGCCTTCTCAAAGCGTTGAACAAAGGTCGGGATGCAATGACTTAGCTCATTAGCCATACTTATGTACCTCTTCCTCCAGATATCGACATCCAATCCTCGCTCTTCGGCTTCTCCCCTCCACCATTTCATGGCATTCACCGCTCGTGTCACCTGGTCATGATAATGTTTGGCTGACGTCCACCCTTGGTCGCAACTTTGTTTGATTTCGAACAGCAAGGCATTCAGGTCCTCGACCTTCTGTGCCAATCCAGCCTCCACCTTGTTGTGTGTACAGATCTGGTTTTTTAAATCGTCATTGGCCTCCCTTTGCTGATTAATTTCCGCCTCTAATGCCTTCCCTCTCTCATCCCGCCGATTAACTTCGTCTTTCAACTGGCGTGTCTCCTCCTTTAGTTGAAGCTTATCCTTTGTCAAAGTCAACATTTTCCCTTCAAGTTTCTGGATTTTGGCCATGAGGCTCGCTGGAACCTTATCTGTTGCTCTTTTGACACCTGAGGTTGTGGTGATATCGGCGCACATGTTTTTTAAGTGCTCATTTTCTCTTGCCAACTTCTCGTACCGCCTTTGATTGGTGACTGCTTTCAGCTCAGCATCTTGTTTTTCTTGCTCCACCGCTTTCATTTGTGCCTCCATGATCTTTAATTTTTCTGCCATCTGAGTCACCAAAAGGGAATGATCTTCGCCTTTGGGATCCTCTTTCGGAATGCTGATGGGAACCCTCCTTGCTCTTCTCCATGTTTCATACTCTGAGACAATGATTAGGATCGGCCTGCCTAATTCGGCCCTCCCTGCCATCTTCACATTTTTCCATGCATCTCTGACCCTTTTTGCTGACAACTTGGTATCTTCACCGTCCTCATATCGGAAACAACATCCACCGAGTTGTTCTTCTCGCGGTACAGTTTGTGTCCAACAAAGCTGTCGCAGGGCTATGGTTGGTGTGTAGGATATGCATCCTCTCGGGCCCATTAAAGGTACATTTGGGAACTCGCCACAACTGTAGATGATATCTTGCCCTTGTTGACCTTCGTACCATGGGCATACCCACTTGAAAGAGCTGCCATCCACTTTGTCAAACTCGTTTTTCCACTCTTGTTCACTTTGCTGTTTTACTGGGATATTGTGGAAGCCTCTCAGTGGATCTGAATGTCGGCTGACATGGCCTTTCGCATACATGTGAGTGATGACCCATACATACAACAGTTGTGCACAACATCGAAGCTTCCCCTTTTGATGGCGCTGGCAAAAATCTAAAGTCAGAAACGTCTCAGCTAATATCGCAGGCACTGGATTCCTTTTCCTTTCTACTGTGAAGAATACGTCCAGTGCAGCTTGATCGATCATATCCAGTGCTGATGGAAACAAAACCAACCCATAGATGACAAGTGCCAATACCCTTTCAAAAGTCCCCCAATCTCGTTGATCTTTCAACCTTTTCAAGAGATTTTCAAGGAATGTTCGAGTCAATCCCCACGAGTTTGAGTGTCCGGTCAAGTGGACGTCTTTTTCAGGAAGCCCCAGCAACCCTGCTATGTTGGTGACGGTCAGGTATTGCCCCATATGGAAATAAATGACAGGCTCGGTCTGCATCGGTAACCTTAATAGACAAGCATATTCTTCTATGGTAGGGGTAATGTCCATGTGAGGCAACTCAAAACATCTGAGTTGCGGGTCCCAATACTGACTCAGAGTGCTCAAAACGGCAGTTTCAACTGGTATAAAGATGAGGTCCAGGATCCTTCCATACTTCTTGACAAAGCTTCTTCGATTTTCTTGAGGTAATGACCGACTTAGCTCCCTTAGGTTCTCCAGCGAGTTCATTATCACCTTGGAGCTCTTGCTAGTGTGCCTGGCTTTTTCCATCTCTTGTTTATCAAAGAAAGGGTTAACTCTCACCAAATTAATCTGTGAAAGGGAAATTTTTTTATTAGCAAAATTGAAAAATGAATGCACTCTATGAATGAATGAGGGTGCAGATACACATGAAGGGGTTGTGAACCCCTTAGGGTGCGCTATGTATTACTAGCGCATGACTGTCCTTGCAATTGACTGCGTTTCGAAGTGCAACGGAAACGTAGCATAATGCTCAAGTCCAGGACGACATTGGTCATCCAGGCCTAACCTTAGGCGTAACAATGCATGAAAAAGAAAATGGGTAATATGCTAAGATGCTTGAAATCATGATAGGTGTGAATATGTATGCAGCAGAAAGGAAGGCGGAATGTGCTCTTCTTTGTCCTACACAGGTTGCACCCTATGGTTGGGATTTCTGAAGTTAAAACCCTAATTCGGACGGCTTCTATTGGCAACTTATGTGCAGAACTCTTGGCGTAGATCTAGACTCCTAAAAGGCCCCCAGATTACCCTCATCTAAAAAGATAAGGACCCGGATCTATGAACCTCACCACAGGGACAAATAAGTCACAATATGGCAGTCCATGTACCGGTAGCAATCTGAGCGGGAGAATCAGTGACTGCCAGGGATGCAAAAGCATCACAATAACACCACTGAAACCCCTTCTAATCCTATGGCATTCCAGGACTCGGGTATAGAGCCCAACAGTGTGTGAAGCAAGTGATAGTGCGGTGTGTGCTGAGAGCATACAAACCTGTACAAAATCCTATACAAATAAAAACTCCCCAAACCTGCAAGAAGAATCAACCCACAGCACAATGGTTTTCTATCCTAAGGTTGCAAGAATATATACAAAAAAGTATTAGAGAAAAAAAAAATTAAATAAATAAATAAATAAATAAATAGATAAAATAAAAAACAAAACAATGTACCAGGTAACAAAAAAAAAAAGGTAAAATAAATAAACAAAAGTTATTAAAGATTTGCACAATCAACTTGATGGGCCTGACTCTCCAAAGTTCCCCAGTGGAGTCGCCAGCTGTCGCGACCGTCCCGTCCGGGCGCCGCGAAAAAGGGGGTAAGAAAAACAACAGAGGAGTCGCCACCAAAATTTTTATTTGGGAAAACTTTGGAAAACCCAATTATTTAAGGAAAACCGGTCCTAAAAAAACAAGACAGAGATTTGAGTTCGGGAGTCGGTTACGAGTAGGGAAGGTGTTAGCACCCTACGTCACCCGTTCTAAGAACGGTACCCTAAGTTAATCGTGCAAAATTTTTAATAACCTTTGAAAATATTGTTTTACCCCATTTTTTAATAATAAAAAAAAATAAACACAAAAGGAAGAAAATAAAATTTGGCTTGACAGAATGATTATTCTGCTCCTACGTATTCCCCGGTGCGATGGAAAACTCAAAGCCACGTAGTTCTTAATAGAAAAAATTTGATTGGTTGGTTTATTTTATTTTATTTTTCTTAGAAAAGATTTGATTTCGAAAAAGGATTTTATTTCGAAACTGGTTCGCTTTTGCACAAGGTTAAAGATAGCGGTGCTATACGATAAACCTTTACAATTCTTATGGCACTTGAGGATGGGAGACCATACACCAACGTCATAAATTGTCGCGCGAATTTTAAAATATTTTGCTTAAAGAAGAATTCACTCTTGCACGGGGTTAAAGATAGCAAAACTATACGATAAACCCTTACAATTTATGCGACACTTGAGGATGAAAAAAATTCATACATCAACGTCGTAGATTGTTACGTGAATTTCTTTGAGAGCCATTATCATATTTTTTTTATAAAGATTTTTACCCCACTTTTTTTTTTATTTAAAACCAGAGTCTGACACACACAAAAGTATGAGCTTGGCTCAAGAGGAAAAAAGAAATCAGAAAAAAAAAATCAACCTAAACTAATCCTCCTTACCAAGCCCAACCCAATATTAAACACTCTCATCCTTAACTTGCCCCCCCTTTTCCCTACTTAACAAAAATAAACAGATACAAAGACCCATATATTAAAACCATATCAGAAAGAAAGGAAATGTGTGAGAGGCTTCAGCCATCTCTTTCACGCTACCCACACAGAGGAACAGAGGAGGAGGCTTCAGCACAAGGTCACGGCGGCGACGGTCTGGACCGGATGGCGGCGGTGGGCTGATTGGCGAGCAGCGGTGGCTGGCTCGACTGGAACGGCAGAGGCACGACGGCTCTGCTTCGCGGAGGTTCCAGCGACGATGCGGCTCGGTGGAGCGGCGGCGTGGCCCGCGGTGGTTGAGGGAGGGCGCGATGAGTGAGACAGAAGGGTCTCGGAGCTGGAGCGGCGGCGGTCTTGAGTGGCTGGACGGCGCCTGGGGTCGCGGCGTCTCTGCGGGGCGAACGAGCCTGCGAGTGGCGGAGTGATGGATGAGTTGGCGGCGACGGTGGCTCTTCGGCAGCGAGCGGGGGAGCGTTGGGTGGTGTTCTCTGGCGGTGGGAGAGGTTGAGTTCCTGTTGCTATGGTGGTGAGGGGATGAGGTTTTGGATGAAGATGAAGGGGGAAGGTTCAGTAATAGAGAAAAATTGCCTGTTAATTTTTTTGACTCCTTTCATACGTGATTTCTCTCTATTTCACCTTCGGATTTTTTTCAATCCAAATCTGCCCCAGACGAAAATAAAAGTGTCCCCCTTGCTCTCTGTAAAATGTTGAATTTATAGGCAAAATGATAGGAGAGTAATTCCAAAAATTTCTGTTAGCTTGCTGAGAAGATGTACAATGCAGATCAGCCCTGTTCCCTGTCCTTGGGGATGCAGCAGCAGTGTGTCTGCCATTGCTGTTGTTGCTTAGGAGAAAAAGGGAATAAAGTAAAAGAAAACAAAAGAAAGGAGAGAAAGAAAGAGGAGAAGACTTCCAGAATTGCCAAAGCAAAACCAACTTATCCTCACATTTTTTAATTGAATTTGCTATTATTTTTTTTATTTTTTATTTATTTATTTCGTTTTCTTTTTTTTTTTTTTTTGAACAAGAAAAGGGCTTTTAAGTGGGTTAAACAAAAATGGGATTACGGGTCAAAGCCTACTCAATTTTTCTTTCTTTTTCTGATTACCTAGTTAAAAGATTAATTATCCGGACAAAATTGGGTGTTCACATAAATCAAATAGATTTTCAATAGAGAAAAAAAAAGTAATATAAAATATATATAAATTTTCTAAAAGTGATTAACTTGCACGAGAAAATATGAGAAATAAATCAAATTAATTTTCAAGAGAGAACAGAAAAAATAATATGATTGATAAATATAATTCTTAAAATGGTTAACTTGCACGAAAAATAGTAGGAATAAGTCAAATAGATTTTCAAGAGAGAAGAAAAAATAATATGATAAATAAATATATTTTATAAAAATGGTTAACTTGCATCGGAAAAGGATAAATAAATCAAATAGATTTTCAAAAGAGAAGCAACAGATAAATAAATAAATATATTTTCTAAAAATGGTTAACTTGAACAGGAAAAGAAAAGAAATAAATCTAATAAATTTTTAAGAGAAAAGAAAAAATAATATAATAGATAAATATATTTTTTAAATTATATGAGGGAATTTATAGGGGTGGGAGAGTGAGGATAACGCACTGTCTGAGGCGCCACGTCAGTGGTGCGCTCTAGTAAAAACGCTACTCTGACTAGCGTCTCACGCTAATCTGACTAGCGTTTTTCAAAGACGCTAGTCAAAGTAGCGTCTTTCACGTGACCCAAAAAATATTAAAAATTGTCATGTTGGGAAAAGTGGGTTATTTTGATAAATAGTTTCAAAACAATATTATTTTGGTAAATAGTTTCTAAAAGATAGTCGGTTTGGTCAAAAACTCATTAGGAGAAGACATGTGAAGGTGAATCCCTGCCAGCATGACCATACTATTGAAGAAATGAACAAATATAGTAGAGCATCCAAAAGTAAGGCAGGACCATGATTCCAAAGTAGGACCATAAGCATCTCACTCCAAAAGTTGAAAATTTAAGACCCTTCTCACACAACTTTGGTAGATTTTATTAGGATTTGGATTCCTTCTTTACTCCTCTTTTTTTTTTCTCATGTTATGAGAAAGAAATACATGAAAACAATTTTTAATGGACCTTACATAAAAAAAGTAATCAGTACTGCTATCCAGTACGAAGACCTAATTGTGCAAATCATTACGAAACGAGTGAAACCAATAAAAATAAGCAACGATTGACTTCAGCCGTAAAAATAGGAGAGACTTGGTTATTGTATAAAAAGTTAACCAATCAAAATGAGTTTTACGAATTCGTTTTCGTAACATTTAGCATTATTCAAAAGTAATTTTGTCTCTGTGTCTTTCGCTCTAACATGAGAGAAAAATCAGATAAAAAATGAGTGGATCCAAATTCATTTTATCATGTGCCTGTTTGTGTTTGCTACATAAAACGCCTAACTATAATAATAGATTTATTGTAATTTATGAAAAAAAATCTAAAAATATTTGTAATTTCAAATTTGTTCATTTCCACCCATCCATTCACCCTCAGCTATTGAGTGGCGACAACCACCACCACCTCCCACCCCCCACCCCCTAGAAACAATCCCCAACATCACAATCACCATGGCCAAAATAGCCAAGCACCTCTCAATTCACAACAATTGACCAAAAGGAAGAAAAATTCAACTTTTTGGAAAAGAAAATCTTAAAACCAGTATGGGAAAATCAACAAGAAGCACAAATAGCAGAGATTGGACTCATTAGAGGCGGTGATCCTTATGTTAAAGAACAACTGAGTGGAGGAGATCCTCGCTATCGCCCTTGAACACACAACTCTACCCGTGTCATTCAGCCTTACTCCGCCACAAATGGTGTCACTAGTTACAAATCTAGAAGTGGCCGGTCTCGGGGTGGGAGGAGATGGGGGTTGTCCGAGGGGGTGGTGTGGTTGAAAGGTGAGAATGAAGGTGGGTGGGAAGGGGTTGATTTGCAAATACCCATTTTTTTAAAAATCGGGTCAACCGATTACAAGTTACCAAGCCATTCATAGTCATCCAATCCAACGGCTGTTATTCAAGCTACATCCATGCGTCACATTCGTCATGGTGCATAGTAGATGGTGTCGTGCAACTTGTACCAAATGCATCTTGTAATGTTGTATGCATTAAAGATAGAGTTTAATTTTGATATACTCTCAGTGTAAAAAATTTACACTATTAACCAAATACAAATCATGTAATGTGTAACTTTTAATATAATTATGAAATTAATTATGCCCTTTAAATGTATGAAATGGGGAATATTAAAATCTAAAGCCCATAGCTCTGGTGCAATGTCAGAAGGTACCGGTCATTGCATGACACTCCACAACAACAACCCAACAAATGATAAAAAAAAAGGCAAAACTAGTGGATTGGTTCCTTAAGTTTATTTCTTTTTCCAATTTGGTCTCATAAATTTTTTTTTTTTGTCAACTAGATTTCATAAGGTAGATTCAGTTAAGAACATTGATCTTTCCGTCACAATCCATCCAATTCCATTAGTCCCTTTCCTATGTGGCGTTATTGAATACCTGACAGTGACTGGGCACCCAAACAAGCAAAATTAATAATCTAAAAAAGAAAAAAATTAATATAAAAAAATTCATCACATTCCTCTCAGCAACGTTATCGACAATGGAAACTCCCTCGTCCAATCACGTCGCCCATCATGATGGGTTGCAACACTATGAGGATGTGACCATATTGATGATAATCGTGGTTGCGTGATAGCTTGGAGATCACCTTCGCGTTTGGCTTGAGGGTAGTGCTGCTTTGGTTTATTTTCCAGCTTGGATTGCCAAACTCTGAGGCAGTACATGAAGGAAAAGGGAGAAAAAATCAAGTTACCAAATGGGGAATCTTCTGACAATGTTGAGAACAACCATTAAAATTCCAATTGTTGGAATGCTCTCAGATATTACAAAACCGGAGGAGAAAACTCCTAAATAAAAAATTACATGATCTTTTGTGGAAATTTCTATTCTCCCTCTTCTCTTTCTGAGAAATTCCTAAAACAAATTTCCCCATATTCCCCAAAAAAATTGAATCTCACTCTCCAAATTCTCCAAATTCCTTTTACATCTGAACAATTTCCAACTCCAGAAATTCACATTTAAAAGAAAATTGTGTTTTACATATTAAGAATCAGACCTCCTAGTGGCCCTTGACCTTCTGGCAATAGAGTTCTTCCTTACAGCACTTGATGATGGCACGAAGCTTGGCGCCTCCATCGGTCAAGTTCTTATCGGTGGTCTCGAGGTTCTTATTCTTGCTTCGAATGGATTCTCTAAGCTGATGGTCCGTGAGCCGGTCCCACATGTAGGATTCGTGTCGTCGAGTAGGGCAGTCCAATCAAGGGAGAGATGACATTTATGGGGTTTGGATTGTTCCTCGATTCATTTGAGTGAGTGAAGGGGTGAATGTAATGGTAGTGATGGTGACTATGATTTGGTAAATCCTTAATAAATGGAGTGTGGGAATGAAGGGATAGAGTAAGATAATTGGGGGGAAAATGAATGAAAGGTAGGTATAGGAGTGAGAACTAATTGATTCGTGACACTGTTTTGGTTTAAGAAAAACAACGAGCCATCACCGCCAAAGCTTCGCCGTCTGGTCAAGTTCCACCATTCTGGTCAAGCTCCGTTGTCGACTCTTCGGGCCCGGAATGAAGCCAAATCTCTAAAAAATATGGTGTTTAGGAATGAAGGGATAGAGTAAGATAATTGGGGAAATGATGAATGAAAATGAGGTAAGGGAGGGAGAACTACTAGGTTCACAACACTGTTTTGGTTTAAGAAAAACACTGAGCCATCACCACCAAGCTTCGTCGTCCGGTTAAGTTCTGCCATTCTAGTCAAACTCCTTCATCTCTTTGGGCCCAGAACGACGCCATCCTCTTCCTTCTTTAGGTTTCCATATCCATTTTTCATTTTTTTTAATAATTTCTTTTTTATTTAATAATTATTTTTTTCTAGTTTGGATGCTCAGTCAATGACAGATAGGTTTGGTAACGCCGTGTAGGAAAGACACTAATGAAATTGGATGGCTTGTGATGGAAAGGCCAACGTTGTTAACCGAAGAAAACTTACGGGTCCTAATTAACAAAAAAAACTTATGAGATCAAATTGAAAAAAAGAAATGGTAGACCCTTATAGGGAACAATGCATTAGTTTTGCCCAAAAAAATAGACAAATTAAATTAGAACTTCAAACACTAGAAAACAGGGATTTGGCTCCTCTAAAGCGAACAAAAGTGCATTCATTCTTGATTTGTTAAAGTGAGTTGTGATTTCAATGCATTTTAACTAATCAATGGTGAATACACCCTTAGAGTATCTCTATTGATTCAACTCATTGAAGTTGCTTAACTTCTCTTCTTTATGGGCCTCATGCCACCTGATAACCTTTTACTTTTTATTACTTTAAGCAACTCTTCACTCTAATGGTGTTATTATAAAAAGTTTATCAAATGAGTCTCACAAGTTACTCACATCTTTATTTACATTTATTGTTATTTCAATTTCTGGATGAAGGTAACCAATGCAATTCTCTATATTTTTTCCTTTCCTTATATAAGAACCGTTTGCTTATAGAAATAACTCCTACAAGCAACTCATATCCACCTAAGCTCACTCCAATAGTGCAACTATTAAGGAACAATTGCTTAGCTTGATGCAACCCTTAAACAACTCCCATTGAAGATATATTCACTTTACACTTTTGCTCTATTTAGATAAGCTTTATCAATGGAGCCCGTTTTTGTTTTCCTCCAAAACTATGGCTAACAACTAACTATTCCTAAACATAAATGCTTGAACACAATCAATTTAGTGTGTGTTTGGATCAGCTGCAAAAATTTGATTATTTCAATAATCGATTATATGGATAATCGATTATTGTTATAATCGATTATAATAGAATCAGTTTTATGTTTGCATGTGTTTGCTGAAAAGCGATTATAAGATAATCTATTTCGTTTGGGTTGTGTAAAAAAATTACTTACATATAGTTAATTACTAAAAAGGGTATGGAGTTATTGTATAATTTAATAATATTTGTTTGGTTGTTAGTTTTGTAGGGGTGAAATAGGAAGAATGATATTGGTTTCAAAATAATCTAACAACTTTTTAAATAAGTTTCAAACTTCTAGCTTATCTAAAAACAGCTTTTTTCCCATAAAAGTAGCTGTTTTAAAATTTAATCAGTTTACCCAAGCATACCAGCTTTTACTAAAAAATAATTTTTATCATGAAAAATAGCTTACCCAAACACCCTATTCCAACAAAAATGCAATTAAGATGATTTGTAATAATGCTACTTCATTTCCCCACGAGAATAACCCGTCTTAACTTGTGAGTTCATGAGTATAATCGATATCAATCATTTGCTTCAAAAAAAAAAAAAATCTATATCAATCTCTGAGCTTTTAAAGACTAAAACTAACAAGGAAGGTAGAGAGAGCAATTATTGTAATCAAATTCTTGGCATGTAAATTACATGAAAAATACTCACATGAATAACCAAGAAAAAGCTGAGATGAAGCAAATAAAGCACGGAGCATCTGAAGATTAGTCATAACATCTAAAGCACAGAACTTTGGCCGAGAGCGGATGTACCCCCCGACAAAGTAAAATTTTTTTTTTTTGGCTAAAGAAGTTTTTGATGGCCGAAAGTATGAGATTTTTTGATTTTAGTCCCTATATTTTATTTGTTTTGTTTTTTGTATCTGTAATTTTTAAATTTTTTTTTTGTCCTTGTCGTTAACTCTAAACGTTAACTGCTGACGTGACAAACAGAAGTCCACGTCAGCAGTTTTGTCACGTCAGCAGTGACACGTGGCAAAATAATTATTTTTTTATTTCATCTATCTGGCATTACAGGGATTAAAAACAAAAATTTAAAAGTTACAGACATCAAAAATAAAACAAACAAAAAATAGGGACTAAAACCAAAAAACCCTATATTTTCAGAGACCAAAAATTTCATTAATCCTTTAATAAATATGATTTTCTGTAATTTATGAGTTAATTTGATTTTCTAACAAATGAAGAAGAATTGTAATTTTTTGGCTTAATTGCACTTTTGGTCCCCCAGGTTTTATGATTGTGCAATTTTATTCCCTCAGATTTTAATTGGGCCAATTCGGTCCCCCAAGTATCACGATTATGCAATTTGGGTCCCCCAGGTTGTAATTGCGCTAATTGGGTCCTCCAGGTATCACAATGGTGCAGTTTTGGTCCCTCAAGTATCACCATTATGTAATTTTGGCCTCTCAAGTATCATAATTGTGCAATTTTTAACGTCAATAGCCTATGAAACATATGTGGGACTGATTTGCACTTAGTGAGGCCAACTTGACAGTTTATGTGTGATTTCGATGTTGCACTTTGTGATATGCATTTGACCATTAAAGTATGTGAGATGTTAATGATGTCACATAAGAATGTCCTTTAATTTGTCAAGTTGATCTCACTAAGTGCTAAACCAGTCCCACGTGGGTCACGTAGGCTACTGACGTTAAAAATTGCACTATCGTGATACTTAGGGGACCAAAGTTGCATAATCGTGATAACTGGGGGACCCAATTGGCGCAATTGAAACCCAAGGGACCAAAATTGCACAATCGTAATATTTGGGGACCCAATTGGCTCAATTAAAACTTGAGGGACTAAAATTGTACAATCGTAATACCTGGGGGACCAAAAATACAATTACCTAATTTTTTTGAGTGAAAATAATCCTCCAAGTGTTGATGAGGAGAATGTCATTTTAGTACTTGGAGCACATGTTGAAGAGCTATAGGGGAGAGACAAAAGTTGCAGTTGGAGCTAGTCAGTAAAAGAAAAAAATCTCAAATTAAGATAATGTGCTTGGGACCTGCAGTTGAGTTTTGCTTATTTAGAATTTTAAATTGCCAAACATAACACAAATCGCTGCAACAAATATACATACTAGTTATGACACTGACAATTAAAAATACAACATAAGCAAAACTCAACTGCAGTTCCCAAGTACATTATGAAAATTTGAGACTTTTTTTTTCACCGGCTAGCTTCACCTGCAACTTTTGTCTCTTCCTATGTAGTTCTTCAACATGTGCTTGAAGTTTTAAAGTGACATCCTCCTCATCTACACTTGGAGGATTATTTGCTTCAAAATCAACCTACTCAAAAAAATTATAATTCTTCTTCATTTGTTAGAAAATCAAATTAATTCATAAAATGTATAAAATCATATTTATTGAAGGCTTAATGAGGTTTGTGGTACCTAAAAATATAAGGTTTTTTGGTTTTAGTCCCTATCTTTTGTTTTTTTTTTTGCTTTTGGTGCCTGTACCTTTGAAATTTTTGTTTTTTATTCCTGTCACTCCAAACAAATAGAATTAAAAATAATTATTTTGCCACATGTCACTGCTGACGTGGACTCCTGTCTGTCACGTCAGCACTTAACTTTTGGAATTAATGGCAGGGATCAAAAACAAAAAATTAAAAATTACAGACATCAAAAGCAAAGCAAATAAAAGATAGGGACTAAAACAAAAAAAAACCCTATATTTTCAGGGACCAAAAACTTCATTAAGCCTTTTTTTTACTAAAAAAGATATTCATTCATTCAAATTGGCAAAATACATCGAAAACAATACAAATTCAACATCGCTAAAAATCGAAAAGGATGAATCTGCAAACAAACTCACAGCACACAGGTTAATAGTATAAAACGGCAAAATGTCTATAAATGTGACCCATGCCTCCGGATCTGTAATGTTGACGCCCAAGTCTTGAATGAATCTGTAATGGATCGAAGCTGATCTGTCAATTCGAACCAAACGAACACCGCAATAAGATGGGAAACCAAACAACTCCGCACCAAGACGACGAACAAAACAACGCCGCACTTAGACGACGAAATCACTAAAAGAAAAACCAGATTTATGTGGAAAAACCACTTATTTAGATAAAAGGAGAAAAAAATGATGTAAAGAGATTATTCCAGGCCCAAAAATGACCCAAAATCACCCCTCCGGTGGATGACGAAGAAGGAAGAGAGGAGTAGATGGAAGGTTAGGAAAGAGAGAGACAGCTCTAGCCAATATTTAACAAAGCAATTTTTTTAAAAGTTAATATATATGGTAATTTTTATTTTGTCCCCCATAAAAAATTTAGATATCGCACCCCCATGTGTCAAATCAGCACTCATTTTTTGGTGAGAGCGAAAATTATTTTTATAATGTCTTATCTTTTGTTGAGTGAATTGCTTCTCATTTCTCGTTGTGGATATAGGTTTCACATTAAAACCGAACCATTTTATATCTTGTGTATTCTATATCATTTTTTTGTCCCTTACATCTAGTTATATTGTTTTTCTTGAGTAAAAAAAATTATAGATTATTTTTTGGCCTCGGTAACCAATTTTTTTGAATTCATCATTGACAGAAGAGTAGTTGTCCAAATGAAGGTATACAATGAAATCATTGCTATGAGTATCATTGTGTTGAGTTGCATTGTTGTGCTGCTACAAGAGTTGCGCAGGAAACATTGAGAGGATGGAACATGCTCAAGATGCAGAAGTCCTTAGAGGAACGTCGCTAGTGGCTGGTGAGAAACGTCGACATAGTTGGAGATGGGTGGATAAGCAACGATGCAACGCAAGGTGCTACTACAGACAGTGTGTTAAATGCAGAGAGAATGAAATGAATAATACGTCTTACTTGATCATTGAACACCAGAAACAACAGCTCTTATAGAGCTCATTGTACAAGTAAGATAACCAACTTAACTAACAAAGAAAACAACTAACTCCTAACAAACTTAACAAGTCATTTATTCTAACTGAAAAACACCTAACTCAACATTCCCTCCCTTAAACTACTGCATATCCAGGAAACAACCTTCCTGCAAAGATGCAATTAGTTTAACTTAGGAACTTCACATACTCCTAATTGATCACAAAGTTTGAGAAAGAGATCCAACTTCAAAGGCTTGGTCATCAAATCTGCAACTTGATCATTTGTACCACAGTGCACCATCTCAATAACACCTGCTTTAGAAAGATCTCTAAGAAAATGAAACCGCACATCAATGTGCTTACTTCTACCATGCATAACCGGGTTCTTTGACAGCTTAATTGCTGAACTATTGTCACATAACAGAGTTGTGCAGCCTTCCTGAGTGAATGCTAACTCCTTTAAGATTCTTCTCATCCAAACAGCTTGACAAGCACAAGCTGCTGCAGCGATAAATTCTGCCTCTGTGGTAGATAATGTAACAATCGGCTGTTTCTTGGAGGACCAAGCTACTGCTCCACCACTCATCAGAAAAACATATCCAGATGTGCTCTTCCTATCCTCCATATCCCCTGCATAGTCACTATCTGTATAAGCCAGCAATTCTTCATTCCCTCCCTTCTTATATAAGATGCCAAAATTCACAGTCCCTTGCAAGTATCTCAGGACTCGTTTGGCAGCCTGGAAGTGCAAAGTTGTTGGCTGACTCATGAATCTGCTGATAAGACTAACAGCAAACATCATATCTGGGCGAGTGGCAGTGATATAAATGAGGCTTCCTACCATTTGCTTGTAGTATGTCTCATCCACCCTTTCTCCCTTTTCATCTTTATACAATTTGTGTCCTGGAACCATAGGAATTCCAACAGCATTACTATCAGTCATGCCAAATCGTTTTAAGACTTCCATGGCATATTTTTTCTGATATATATAAATCCCATGATCTGCTTGGAGAATCTCAATACCAAGAAAGAATCGCATCTTTCCCAAATCAGTCATATCAAACTCCTTTTTCATTGAGTTCTTAAAAGAATTCATCAAAAACTCATCATTACCAGTGTAAATGAGATCATCTATATAAACACTGACAATGAGAATTTTTCCTGCCTTGCTGCATTTCAGAAAAAGAGTTTGCTCATGTTTGCTTCTTTGAAAACCTTCACTGATGAAATAAGACTCTATGCGGCTAAACCAAGCTCTTGGAGCTTGCTTAAGTCCATACAAAGCTTTATGAAGCTTGTAGACTTTGTGTTCACTGCCCTTCTGTACATAGCCCTTCGGCTGTTCAACATATACATCCTCAGTCAACTTGCCATACAGAAAAGCAGACTTGACATCTAGTTGATATAACTTCCATCCTCTATGAGCTGCAATTGCTATGATCATCCTCACAGTGTCCAGTCTACTTACAGGAGCAAAAACCTCAGTATAATCTACTCCATACTGTTGTGAATACCCTTTAGCCACTAATCTTGCTTTATACTTATCCACTTGACCAAGTTCATTTAACTTAGTCTTGTAGATCCATTTGACTCCTATCTTTTTGGCACCAGCTGGTAGATCAGTAAGCTCCCAAGTTCCATTTTTAATAATGGAATTAATCTCAGCATTCATAGCTATCCTCCATTTCTCACTCTTTACAGCAGTCTCAAAAGATACAGGATCAGCTGAATCAATCAAAGCCATGTTAACTGTATCTTCTTCTGCTGAAAGATTTTCACCAGTGACATAATCTCTCATCCATCCAGGAGGATGTCTATCTCTGCCTTCTCTATTACTGTCACCTTCTGATTCTGCAGTATGTGGCACATCACCCCCATTTCCTTCTTCATTTGTTTCACTGCTTGCTTCACTCTCCTCTTCATTATCAGAATTATGCAATTCCATGTCCACTGTTAATTCTTCCTTGTGATTGATATCCCAATTCCACTGAGTTTCTTCTTCAAAAACCACATCTCTGCTCACAATAATCTTCCTTGTGTGTGGATCATATAGCCTGTATCCTTTGGATTCTTCACTCATGCCAAGAAGTACACACCTGCAGCTCTTATTTTCTAGCTTGGTTCTCTTGGCATCTGGAATGTGCACATGGGCGACACATCCAAATACCCTAAAATGTTCAACAGATGGTTTGAAACCACTCCATGCCTCCTCTGGAGTCTGATTCTTTACTGCTAAGGTAGGAGATCTGTTTAGCACATATACTGTCCACCTTACTGCCTCAGGCCAGAAGCTTTTGGGAATTTTCTTCTCTGATAGTAATGTTCTAACCATGTTCATGATTGTCCTATTTTTCCTCTCAGCCACTCCATTCTGTTGAGGAGTATAGGCTGTGGTTAGATGCCTTTTGATTCCATTTTTCTGACAAAATTCATTGAATTCCATGGAAGTAAATTCTCCCCCTCTATCTGTTCTAAGGCATTTAATTGGCAGGCCTGTTTCTTTTTCAACCAAATTCTTGAAACATTTGAAATGATGGAAAGCTTCTGATTTTTCAACTAAGAAGTATATCCATGCTTTTCTAGAAAAATCATCTATAAAGCACAAAAAATACCTCTTTTGACTGGTAGAGGTAGGATTGATCGGGCCACAAATATCTGCATGAATCAGCTCCAATTTCTGTGTTGCTCTCCACTGACTCTTCTTAGGAATTGGATCACGATGTTGCTTCCCTTTCATACAATCAGCACACACCACTTCTGAGACTGGTAAATGTGGGAGACCTCGAACCATCTTCTTACTATGCAGAATCTTTAACCCTTTATGGCTCAAGTGACCATATCGACAATGCCACAAAAAAGAGAGATCCTGAGCACTTGTATGGAAGCAAGAGGCCTTTTTGATAGGTGATTGTGCTAACAGAATAAACATTCTGTTTGTTGTCATGCTGATCTCAAGAATCAATCCTTTTTCAGGATGATACACCTTACAGTTTCCTGATTGAAACATCACAGTTAACCCCCTTTCTTGCAGCTGTCCTATGCTCAAGAGATTATTCTTGAGTTCAGGCACAAAAAATACATCACAAATCACATGAGTAACTCCACTCATTCTCAACTTTACATTTCCTCTACCAGTTACCTCCATTCGTGTGTTGTTGCCAAGTTTCACTTGTTGTTTGAAACCTTCATCTATGTCACAAAACCAAGATTTGTGTCCACACATATGATTTGAACACCCCGAGTCCAAGAACCAAGCATCAATTCGTTGCATACCATATTTCTCCTCATGAGCCATTAACAGTAGTTCTTCCTCCTCATTGAATTCTGCATAATTCACCTCTTTGTCCCAATCTGGACACTCATATTTGTAGTGCCCTACTTTGTGACATTTGAAACATTTCACCGTGGCTCGATTTTGTCTCCCTCTTCCTCTGCCTCTTCCTCTATAACCACCTCTTCCTCTGCCTCCAAAATCAGTCTTTTCTTCAGAACTAACTTTCAGAGCCTGCTCCTCTCCATGGTTCTTGTGAAACTTTTGCTCATGAACTATCAGTGAACTCTGAAGTTCATCAATGGAAAGAACATCTGTATCCTTAGACTCCTCGATTGAGCAAACAATGTAGTTATATTTGTCAGTCAAGGATCTAAGAATCTTCTCAACTATTGTAACATCTTTCATGTGCTCTCCATGTATTCTCATTTTATTAGCAACACTCATAACTCTAGAGAAATAGTCAGTAATGGTGTCACCTGTCTTCATCTCAAGAACCTCGAATTCTTTCCTCAAAGCTTGAAGAATGGATCGTTTTACTCTGGCATTGCCTTCATACTTCCTTTTCATCGAATCCCAGATCTGCTTTGAGGTATCTTTTTGCAAGATTGTTTCCAAGATTGTCCTGTCTATTGCTTGAAACAGGTAATTCTTCACCTTCAAATCTTTAAGTTTTGCCTCATCAAGTCTCTTCTGCTGCGCATCATTCACAGATTGCCCTTCTGCTGGTTCTGTGAAACCCGTCTCAACCATGCTCCAGTACTCCTTGGATCGCAGAAAATTCTCCATTAGCATGCTCCAATGGTCATAGTGGCCATCGAAACGAGGGATCGCCGGTTGCACAAAATTTCCTTCGCTCGCCATTTTTTTCTTTAACACTCTAAAGTATGCTACTTTCCTTCTTTTCTTCTCAGGCCCCAGTAGGAGCTCTGATGCCACAATGTTAAATGCAGAGAGAATGAAATGAATAATACGTCTTACTTGATCATTGAACACCAGAAACAACAGCTCTTATAGAGCTCATTGTACAAGTAAGATAACCAACTTAACTAACAAAGAAAACAACTAACTCCTAACAAACTTAACAAGTCGTTTATTCTAACTGAAAAACACCTAACTCAACACAGTGTTGCAGTGGATCGAAATGAGAAGTAAAAGGTTACAAAAAAAGTGTAGAATCAATCATTTACCATTAGACCAAAAAAATACAGCTATTACCGGGGACGCAACCTTATTTTATTAAGGGTTCTCGGAAAAACGCACATCTAGCTTGAGAGGTTGCACCTTTTATGGAACCATGGGCGGGGATGTTAAACCCATTGAATCAAGGAAATGTTTTTTTATTCTCTGAATCAAGGAAATGTTGACCAAATAAAGCTAAGAAAAAGGAATTTATATTTTAGGAGGAGTGTGCTAAAACGTCACAATCTAGACAAATAAAGGAATGATCGAGTTTTAGGTTCCAAATTATAAAATTCAAATAACTGAAAAGTGTGTTTGGATTCGCATCTCATCCACTCAAACGTGCATCTTCAACGTGAAAGTTATTCACAGTCACTTTTGTCCATACATAATTCTATCTAATATTTCAGTGGTTCTAAACACTCACGTTAGTTTGAATCTAGCCAATTTACGCCACTATCCATAATTAATTATAGTTTAGCACAAGTTGTAATATTATTAGAAATGAAATATAATTAACTGTTATTTTTTACAGCAAATATAATTAACAGTTAAGGTTAAGCAAAATATTGCATCTTATTATTAACATATTTTATCAATGAAAGGAGATTGTTCGCATAGGATAAAGGTCTTCTTCATTTCTTATAATAAAAGAAGAGCTCCATTATTATGATTTTATGGGATATAGAAAATATTTAAACCTCATTCAATATCACATTATCATATTTATACATCTAAAATTATAATAATGAAAAGACAAAATAATAAGAGAAAATAAAAAGAATCCCAACTATTTTACATAGGCCATAGAGTACACTTTTAACTGTAAATGGTAACGGTTGTCATTTGGTAGTACTCGACAAATAAATGTAACATACTCCTAATAATTAATACATCGACACCAACTCATCTCTACATTAAATAAAGAATGCTTTTCCCCCTCTTTTTTTTTCTTTTTTTGGTATAAAGCTTTTTTTTTTTTGAATAAATCTTTAATTTGGCCTTTGAAATTGTAAAATATCAAATTGGTTCATGTGTTAATTTTATGTCAATTTGATCCTTGAAAATTATAAGATTCGTATCAACTTAATCTCTAACGGAGGAAATAGATGGATTAACGTTTGATAATTTTAGAGATGTTTTAAGAATTTCAAAAATATCAGTGACGAAATTGATACCATCTTACAATTTCATAAACTAAATTGGGATTTACTCCCTCTCTTTCATTTATTGCACTACTTCTCGAGACCAAAGCTATGAAAAGGAATAAACAACTAAAAGTAATGATCCGTTTCAAAATATCTAATTGCACATGAATTAAAAAAACAGATCATTCAACAAATTTAATTGTAAAAAATACAATTATATTTAACTAAATTATCCGGCATTAAAATATTTAAAATATTTTTATCTTTTTTGTATTCTCTTATATTTATTTAATTTAAATATTAAAACACGAGAATAAAATTTAAAAATAAATATTTTTTAAAATTTGTAAAACAATAAATAAAATGAAACAAAACACATTAAAGTAATATTGATCCTATAATTTTCATTAATTTGAGTTTTTGTTCGTATAATTATTTTCTTAATATTGATCTTTATACTCTCGTTTACTTCGATTTGATCCTTCATGGACAAATGTCTTAATAAATGAAAATTATAGTAACTAATTTCTCATATAAAATAAGGATCAATACATGGATGAGTAAAAATTGTAAGGATTAAAACTTAAATAGTTAAAATATAAGGACAATTCCTTAATGGTAAGGACCAAAACCCAACCATGTGGTAATATAGAGACCAATATCCAAAGAAAATTTATATGGATAAAAACTCAAATAAGTAAAAAGACTTGATTCAGATCATCTACACTAAAAACTCTCTCATCTTCTTTTTTTCAGTCAATCAAATGTTAGTCGTTAGATTAATCTAACAGTTAAGAAGATAAATCTCACAACTATTAAATTAATTCAACAACTGACACTTGATGAGAGACGATGGGGGAGAGTTTTGCTACTCGGGATCCGGACCCATATAAAATTTTCAATTATATGAATTCCAAAATTTTCCATTAATAAATACCTTTAAATTTCAATATAAATTAATAATATGTCCTGCTTTTTTTTTTTAAAATATGTCAAGCTTTTCAAAGATTACCTCTTTACACCCTGACATGTTTGTTTCAAAAAGCAGAAAAAAATAAAACAGTACTCCACTTTCTAGATAAGGTAAGGTGTGTAATTATTACTTTTAGCTACTTTTAGGCTTTTAGCTACTGATTATTACAACTCAGGAATTCTCATAAAAAATAGAGTATTCAAGTTAACTGTATTAAAAAAAAATTTAAACCATGAAATGTATTAGATTAATTAATAATTAATGAATTAAATATAATAATATGAATTTAATTTTATATTGATAAATCATTTTATCAATATGATGTGACACGAGTAACAGATATTCGAGTCTCTTAAGCATGTGGTCAGACATTTAATACCTGATCGGTGTATATGGAAAAATATCCTTTGAGAGAAGACAATCCCTTAAATGGATCTTAATTTTCTTATGAGATTAGTTTTCGCTATTGCACGCGGGATTCTCTAGTTTCTACAAAAAAGAAAGATATAAATCATCTAAGTGTAACTTTTAAATAGTTATGATAGAAATTAAATATTTTTCATGATGTATTAATTTATGATTGATTGATAATATAAATTTATTTTATAGTGACATTACATACCAATTAAATCTTAATAATATATTAATTCATATTATAATTAGTTCAATTGATATGTATGCATCGTCTATGTATATTTTTTTAACTAATTAAAAATCATGATATAAATAAATTTTAAATAAAAGTAAAAAAAAATTTTAACGATGTGTTAAATTATGATTGATCCACGATATAAAAAATTCGTATACCAAAAATTCATATGAAATAATTTTTTTTTTCATAAACGAGATTATAGAGAAGAAGAAGAAGAAAAGTTAGAAAAAGGAAGTGTGTAATGTCTTAGGCGACGCGCATGAGATGGCGTGAGGCGAGTTCCTCAAACACATGGGCGGTAGCTGCAAACACGTCTACCCTTATATTGGCGTTTTGGTGCACCCTGTGCTTAACTGCTGATGCATGAGAATCACTGTTACTACTGACACACACACGCTTCACTCCACTCTCTCCTTTCCTTCCTTCCTTCCATGCTCTCCTCTGAGTTCACACTCTGCTTCGTCCGTCCTTGTTAATGTTACTGTCCTTACTTGTAGTAATTCTCAAAAAACAAACATTATGTTTTCTCTCTCCCTTGCTTCTCTGCCATTGCCCCTGAAGCCTTTCAAGGTTGTAGCTGCTCATGCTTTCCCTTCCTTTCTTCCTAAACAAGTTGACAGAATCCAAGACCCTCTTGCTCGAAAACTCGCTATGCGGATTCAGAGACTACCTGTACCTGTAAAAACATTAACAAAATTACACTTTTTATTTTATTTTTTCTTCCTCAAATTCACCTTTTTTTTTTTTGTTCCTGGGATTCATATATTTGTTCACATTTTCTGGATTTTTATGTTACTACTTGCTACATTATGTGGGATTGTTCTCCTTCTTAACTCTCTCTCTCTCTCTCTCTCTGTGTTTGTGCATTTGGTACTTATACTGTTGCTTTTACACTTTTACATTTGTACTGTGTCATTGTTATTGCTCAGAAAACCAGTCCAAGACTCAGTTTTGCAGTCCATTATATATCATAAATAATGGAAATTTTGAAACCCTTGTGAGATTTTATTTTCTAATTTTTTTGGATGTGCACATGGGTAGAGATCGTCGAAGTTGATTTTACCTCTCCTAACGAAACTTTTTCCATATATACGAGAGCAATCGAATCATGTAATTTTTAGTTGTATGGAAATGGTATTGTTGGGGCCAACTTTTGAGTCCACTGAGACTAAGTCCCTCTCTGTACAATCATAAGGGTACACCTCAATTGCATTTAGGGATGTGAGATTTGAATTAGTTTCAAGTAATCATTGTAACTAGAAGTTCTTTGGGATCGAGAATTAGATTTGAAGACCTGGTGATTGTTTGAATTTAGAATTGAGACAAATTCTTTGGCTATTGTGTTATGGTCCTTTGGAGTAAAAATCTTTTTCAATTGACTGTGAGCCTCAAATGGTCAATGGACTTAGCAGCAAAGGTGGAGAGGGTCTGATCTCTCCCCCAAAAGCTGCACCTCCTTCCTCAATTTTCTCTCACCCCATCCACTCCCTCCGGTCACTTGGGGGTCCTTTTACTAGGCCAACAGGGCAGGACCGAGACCTTTATTGAAAAAATCAATCTTTTTTTTGTGGGCCCTTAGACTTTGTTCTCCATGGTTGATGGTTCATAACCAAACTAAAATGCTTTTGTACCTTTAGAACGTGGCTTTTATTGCATAATTTTTGCTAAGTACTTCTTACACCCGACACCTTTCTTTATCTAAGAAATTATTCGTACCTCCTCTTCTTTATATAGAAAACCTACACAAAATCCACTTATAAATAACAAAGCAAGGGAAGCAGGTGTAGTTTTACAAACAAAAATAGTGTCAGTGTAATATGCACTAATAACCTTATGGTAGATCGATGTAATTATTCCTACTTATAAGATGTCTTTAGTTCAACTGTGATACCATGGTTAGTGCTATTATTATACATAAAACCAAAAAATTCCATTGGAGAAAAGGTCTTCATTTAATCATTTCACTTGCTAGGATGAGTAGGATTTCTAAAGAGCAATTGTGTGCAACTGTGCATTGTCATTTGCCAATTGAAGTAAAATTGTGTAACTAGTCCTAACTTCCTAAGCCTGTGGATGTAGTTTTTTACTTACTGGTAGACATTTATGAACTTAGTTTCTTAGTCTGTTCCACCAAAATGCAATTTACTTCCAAATTTGCTTGACAACCTCAGAATTGCGTCCAAGACTATTGGATGTGAAACCTGGTCACTTGCAGGTTCTACTTTTGAGTGGAAAAAAATCGCAAAACTGCGATTGTCACGGTGTTTTTATTTTGACCGTGGTTTTCCACGACCAATCCAAACAAGCAATTAGAGTAGCAATAAATCTGCCAAGTTATTCAAGCTTGTTCAATATTTGAAATGTGCTTGTAGTCTTGGTTCATGATCGCTCTACTGTCCACGATGCTAAGTTTAGGTCCACTTTACAATATTTTTTGCGGCTTATGAATATCTGATCAATTCCATATGACTCAATTAGGTTAGGTTCTCAGACAATCCCATCATGAGTAGTTGTGTGAAGCCACTGATGCAGAGCAAGGAAACTCCAGTGGTTCTTCTACATGGTTTTGACAGGTGCTCAAAATATGCAAGAGACAAAGTTAGTTTATACATTTCATGCTCAAGTAGACCCTGAATTTCACACATTCTTATTATTCAGCTCATGTTTAGAATGGAGAAATGCATATCCATTGCTTGAGGAATCTGGTTATGAGACCTGGGCCATCGACATTCTTGGTTGGGGTTTCTCTGATTTAGGTTTGTTTTATTACTTTGCTTATTGTATGTTAGTCCTTTCCCCCTTTCTTCGCAAGATTTTTGTGTTGCTTTCTTATCTTTTTCTGTTTTTAACCATCAGAAAAACTTCCTCCTTGTGATGTGGTATCAAAGCGTGATCACTTCTATCAGGTACTTATGTATTGGTTAATGTAACTTTTCAATCCCAAGTCTTAATCAAACCTGAAAGCTTAGTTGCAGGGTGACAAATATAAGATGGTATATAGTTCTGAAAAATCTACTTCACTTATTTAATTGTTTGCCTCTGTTACAAAACTTAGATATTTTAACCATATACATATAAAATGACAGCAATGGAATGCCAATCATCAGCTTTCTTATAAGGAAATGGCTGTCTTCACCAATTGCCAATTAATTTCTTACTATTTCTTTTGTTTTCCTTCCAATTGTTACACATTGTGTTGAGGCTGAATTGGATTTATGTATAACAGTTTTGGAAGTCCTACATCAAAAGGCCAATGATATTGGTTGGACCAAGCCTTGGCTCCGCTGTTGCCATTGACTTTGCTGTCAATTATCCTGAAGCTGTATGTGCCATCCAATAATTTAACTTGCAAATATCCATACAACCCAATTTGCAAGAAAATCCTTTATTAATTAAATTATTCGTTAGATGACTTTGGTGTGCTCTGATCATTTACTTGCAGTACATCTTTTCAGGTGGAAAAGCTTGTTTTGATTGATGCTAGTGTATATGCAGAGGGAACAGGAAACTTGGCAACCTTACCTAGAGCCGTAGCCTATGCCGGCGTGAGTATATATCTGACTAAAACTTTAAGCACATATCACTCGTAATTATCTAGAAAATTACATCATATCCTATGTCTATCTAGGCTAATGTTGTCTTGCTGGATATATTAATTTTCATATTTAATTATCTAGAAAATTATTTCAAAATTTTCATTTCCCCCTAAAGTGCAGTAAATGGAATTTATTCTGCATGTTATTTTCCGTCTTCATGATATCTTTAAGTAAGTACAGAATTTCTTAGTATGACATTTGGCTTTTGGAAATGGCATCTCTCTTTTTAGTTTATATCAGTTGGTGTTGGCAGGAAACCATTCCTGCCATATCATAAGCCAATAAATATAGTTAATTGATCTTGGAACGAGACATTCCTTATTTGTTCCAATTCATCTTGTTCACATTTGGTTTTTCATTTGGTCCCTATTGGAATACATTTTTAAATTTGTCTTAACAATCAACTCATTTCTTTAGAATAATGGTTAAAACTGTTGTAAGAAGACACAGCATGTTGAAATATCCTTCTGACTCTATCCAACATAATTTCCTATATGTTGCAACCATTGATGGAATCAAATGCTATTGAAAGGGGGGGGCTCAGCCTACACCTTTTGACCGCGAATTGGGAATTGTTGACTTGATTTCAGAACTTATTGTAGGGATAGAAAATTTTAACTAAATATTAGCACCATCTTCTTTTTTGGCTTTACTAGCATCATCCTTTTTCATACATATTTTTTGTTCACTTCTTTCACTTTCGGTGCACTAAACTAGTTATCAGGATTAATCCCTTTTTCTTTCTTGTTTAATGAAACAATAATTTATTGGAAGAGGGGGGAAATTAGAAATTTGTTGTGCAGATGGTATCTTTTCCCTAGTAGTCTTGCATCACCCATTTTTTCTGATTATTCCTATTGATGATCTTTTGTTGTTTATTAGATTTCATTTTTCAATTGTCTATCTTTCCATCCAATTAATAAGAATAGAGTAAAGAAATGAACTTTTATTTTTCCTAGTTATCATTTCCCTTTTTTCTGGTAAGAAAAAAGTATCTGAATGTCCGAGTTATTTATTTTCAAATCATCCAATGAAACTTAATGATTGTATAACCTATTTATTTTCTGGTACGAGTCATCTGGGATAACTTTTTTCCCTCTAATATTTCCAGGTTATAGATTTGATTCACTAATGATTGTATAACCTGTTGTTATTGCCAGCAATGCTTATTTGCTGCTGGATTTTATGCATGACTAGTTTAATCTTTTCACTAGAATTTTTTCACTACTATTCTGGGAGAGATAAGAATGTGAGAATGAGGATGTTGAGGGCTTAAATTATGCAAGTTACTACTCACCACTCACTCTTTTGAATCAGGTGTATATATTGAAAAGCATTCCATTACGCTTATATGCCAACTATTTGGCCTCCACTAACATGTCGTTAAGCACCAGCCTTGATTGGACTAATGTAAGTTGCCTTGTCGTTATGCATTTATAGCTTCATAATGGGCCATTTGCCACCTGCACTCTTGGATACCTTAGCATCACATGGTCGAGCACCCTGTGCTTGGTTGGTTATAGGATTGCTGAGAGTCCAAACAATATTTGTTACAACAAATGGCACTGTCTCAGAGTCCAATATTTCATGTATATGTGATTACTCTGTGAAGCAATCCTAGATACCCAAGAAAAGTAATTCTAAAACTAACTTTACACAGAAACTACATGTCTGGCATATCAAAAAGTCATTTTCTTATTTGATATAGCCATTTAGGAGTGCATCCTGTCTAGGCATCTCATGTCTGCCTAAGGATATGTACAGAAGTCGCCTCATACAAAGGCCATCGCATACTTGGTCATTTTAGATGTTTCAAGAATGAAGAGTGCTAACAGTCTTCATGTCATCTTTATAGGTGGGACGCTTACATTGTTTAATGCCTTGGTGGGATGATGCTACTGTGGATTTTATGACCAGTGGTGGTTACAATGTTACTTCCCTAATAGGAAAGGTATATGCAGCATTACAAGTTTATGAGTGTTGTATTTGTTATATTTTTATTTTTATGGCATTTGGACTAGCGAAACCCTTTAATAAAGATGAATACTTTGAATATTAATCTCCATCACACCTTCACAGATTTCCATGAGGCACCATGACTGCTCATCTAATATACCCTTTTCCACTGAACTGCTATACGGCCGCTCTCAAATTTCAGTTCTCTTTAAAAGTTATGTGCTTGTTACTAACTTGTCAGCTTTGCTGTAGAGCAGCAATCATATGTAATCGTAAGCATCATATTTATCAACTTTGTGCTGTCTTCAATTTGTACCAAAATTAGTTCTTTTATCTCCCAGAGTGAAACAATTTTACTATCTGTATGTTTTTGTTCTTGATAAAATAAAAAATGCTTATTTTGTAAGAATGAGGATGATGGTGAGCCTTGATACAATGGTAGGTTGTTGCCTTGTGACCTTGAGTTCACGGGTTCAAATCCTATAAACAACCTCTCCGCTTGCGGGGATAAGACCATGTAGATCTACCTTTCCCATACCCCACCAGGTGTGAGCCTCAATGCATTGGGCCGCTCTTTATTTTGTAAGAATGAGGCTTAAGGTATACATGGCTATAATCTCAAATTTTCATTTGAAGATCTTTATATTCTCAGGACAATGTTTATGATAAATTTTTCAATCAGAGTTTTATTAGTAGATTTTACTAAAATCCTTTTAGTAGAACAGTCATTAGATAAAGACACACTTCATAATGTTCGAGACTTCGTTGGATTTCAGTGTCAGAAAACATGCTCGTATACTTGAAAAATCCATTGGATGGGTGGATTTCATATATGCACAACTGTTGAAGTGCCTTAGTCTTTAGCAAAGCAGTTTGATTTCCTTCTTGCCTTGTATTGTTTCTAGTCCATATTTAAGGCATGCTTGTATGGATAGTGCGCACCTTAGACTTCATTTTTATTTCCAGAAGCTTCATTTCCTTCTCAAAATGATGTTGTGAATTTGTCTAACAGGTAAAGCAGAAAACACTAATAATTTGGGGTGAAAATGACCGCATCATCAGCAATAAGCTTGCAGTGGTTAGTTACCTAAGCACTATTTCTGTAACATGTGATGAACGAGAAACTATTAGATTTATTTGACTTGCTGGAAAGTGATCGTGAACCATATTTCTCTCTTATTTTGTTTCACTTTATTTGACTGCTAGGGAATGGTATTCCATGCTAATACTATACTAAAGTTGAACTTTGTCCTCTTACTGTTGCAGCAACTACACTGTGAATTACCTGATGCAATTATACGCCAAATACCCAACTGTGGCCACCTTCCTCATGTTGAAAGACCAGATTCTGTTGTCAAATTAATTGTTGAATTTGTTCAAAGCAAGACCAAGAAATTAAATCTATGTATGTCACAATTATGAAGGTTGAACATCTTTTTTGCCATTCTCTAACAGAGAAGGCAACTGAGCAGTTGACATTTGGCAAACCAGCTAGTGATAGAGCTAAATAAGTTTTTGGAATGCTCCTTCCCTCACTAGATAGCTGCAGTAGCCTAATATTGTTGCATGAAGAAGACTTACTCATATTATATACTAATAGTTCTAGGCCGAGCACCATGTTCTTATTTGATATATGTAGCCAAACCCAGCTAATGAGATAAGACTAGGCCAGTGTTGGTCATATTTCCATGTGGTTTCATCATGATTGTCAAGGGTAAATTGCCACTTTTTTGGTAATCTTTGAAGCATGGATAGTCTAAAAATGGTGACGTTCCCATTCTGAGTACTAGTACTGCGGATACATACCATATAGGTACAAACTTATTATTATTTTTTTTATTTTAGTATGCGGATTAAGTATGGTTGGGTACACTTTGGGTGCGATCGTTCTAAATTTACATCGTTTTGGGCTAGAAACTGATAGGGACTTGAGTATTATGGGATGCCTAAAGTCCCACATCGAGTAGTATGGGATGTTCAATGGAGTACTTAAGTAGCTTGGTTCTCTCCCCTTAATAGCTACATTGTAAGGGATGGTTCCCCAAGTGCTTGGGTGGTTATCATTTGGTATCAAAGACTAGTTGCCTGTGTCTCGAAAAGGGCTACCTATGAAGGGTTGACAGAAAAGGCTGAGTGAAGCGTCGTAAAGTACAGCCGTTGGGATGTCGTCTCTCAGAAGCGGTGCTATGATTGAGATTCTCGGTGGAGTACTTAAGTAGTTTGGTTCTCCTCCCTTAATAATTAGCTTTTAAGGAGGGTTCCCCAAGTGTTTGGATGCTTGTCATTTGAAACTTACGAATTTATCTTTTTTCTTTCTAGCCACATGCCGGTGGGGTTGCTGCTTCGTTGTACCTTTCTTTTATAATATATAATGATATATTTTTAAATTTATTTTGACATCTTCGTGCTTTAGATTTTTAAAAAATATTGTATCTCATACCGGTATGTGTACCGGATACCAATACCATACTCATATGTGTGGAACCTATTTAGTAATTAATCTGAGGAGTTCCAGCATCCTTGAAAGCAATCCATCATAGATATGTCTGTGGCGATGCCAACATGATTATTGCTTGGTAGTGATAGAACAATATGAAAGTTGCTGAGTCAGGGTTTTATTCAATTATTCTTTGGCTAGAATATCATGAAAATATATGGTGGTGTTTGGATGCCTTAACAAGATGCACATGTTTAATACTAATAGGAGTTGTTAAATATTTATTGGTTTTTGTTTTCGAAAAATTACACCCACTTTTGTTGAAGTTTAATTTAGTTATATTCAGGACACCTCTTTTTTAAAAGTTATACTCACCATCTCTCATAGAAGGTTAGTGTAATTTCAGTTATCACTTATTGAGGGAAGATAAGTGAAATAATAACTTTAAGAAAAGTTGATATAATTTCTAAAATAAGAGGGATGTGGAATGTAACTAAGTTAAACTTTAGAGGAGGTTAGTGCAATTTTTCTTTCTCATAATAAATATTTGAATTTTCTATATCAATACCAAATAAAAATTGTGTATTAATCCCAAACAAAAAAGCTTTGAGATATTTATTGTAAAAGTTAAATAACTTGGTAATATATGATCAGATGTAAGTGTAAAAAATATTAACTCCGACAATATATTAAAATTAAATCCGTTTTTAATTTTCATGATTGAATGGAGTCAATATTTTCACATTTCACATCTCACAAGAAACTATTATTCTTGCCATGGGTCTAAGTCGATTCGGGTTGACCCAATCAACACGAAAAATTGAACCAAACCGATTCAATTCATTTGGTTTGGTTTGGTTCATTGAGTCTATTCGAATAAACTTGACCTCTAATAATTCAAACTTCAGATTTAGTGTTTCCAAATCCAATGACCCAAACTAATTACCTGATTAATTTTTTTTGATATTTTTTACATATAACAAAGCTTTGTGTTTTGGACTTTTGTGAAGAATTATTTGAGAATTCTATATATTCAGATCAATAATAGATACAAAAATATAGCATATTAATATATTACATTCAAGAGATAGATAGATTAATGAACGTGTACCTGATTCCGAGATCCATTGTTCATGTGAAAGTGAATCATTTGTTTGAGTACTGGAATGAGAGTAGACTCCCCTCAATCACGACTGGTTCATCAGGCTTAGCATTAACCGTCTAATGGGATAACAATTAAATAACCTATCTTATGAGGGTAGGGACCTCTCATTAGGCATCAATTGAATAGTTCAACCCATCACGGGCTAAATACAATTCATTATATTGATAAAATGTTATTAACCATAATTAACATATTAATTATAATTTCATATAATTAATTAATGCTAATCCATAATTTTGATTAATTAAAATAATTAATCTAACATTCTCCCACTTGGATAGCATTAGTCAACTATCGGAACAACAAGAATCTTATGACTAGAATATCAATTATGATGTTAAAACACATATCAATCAATAGTCTAAGAGACATAAGCTTCAATGCTGCAGAAATGGTATCCGATAGGGAAGCAAATCATACATGTTAAAGACTGACATTCCATATAAAGAATGATGTATTTGGAAAAACATAATCAAGTTAAGAGTAATATGCAATCCAAGTATGGTCAAAGTATCTGAAAATGCTATAAGAGATATGATATATCATAGAGACATCATCTCATACATATCTCATATAAAATAATTTCAGACTCCTACTTACCCAAAACACCATAAGACTTTAACTAAAACATGAGTTGCAGTATTTCGATAAACTCCAATAGCTAAGTCTTTGGTTAGCGGTTCTCCAAGTATGTTTTCTCTAACAATATGCTTAATTTAAGTCAGAAAATTGTAAATGCCAGAAACATAATCCACATGTGTCTAAGTGCTCATAATAGCCCAGTAATAAGAGTAATTATATATGGGTTAAAGCAGCAAAAGCTCTACAATATTTGACACCCAATTAATCCAAATTCTACTAAATAAGTGATTATGCTAATCCAGAAACAATTAAGAAATTCAAGAATCTCCTACATGGAAGACATAGACACCTACTTTAAATAGAATGATACTATAGATTAATATGGCTACAAGAATGTCAATAATGAGCAAGCACTTAAGGCTACTTATCCAAATATAAGATTTACAAGTACTCCAACAATGCAGGACATCATACTCAATAGGAGTACTAACATTATATTTGCAAAGTACTTATATATCTATGATCTATCAGAATGTGTATTTTGAATAAAAGAGAAGCACAATATAATAGCATGCTAAAGAGGTTAATATGCAATTTCCAACAATCGGCCTTGGCATCTACTCAAGATGCCTACTGAGATTTAAAAAATTATATATATATATATATATATATATATATATTATAGTGTCTCAAGATCAGTTTCAAGCTAAGTTGGTTAAATCAGTTTTTCTGTTAGGAGAGTTAGTTATTGATCACAACTAACTCTACTTGGTTGAAAGCTATTTGGAAATCCGGTGGGTTAGCTTGATGGTTGTTTATTCTATTCCTATATAACTTGGAGTCGACTCATAGAATAAGATATCAAAGTTTGAGACTATAATCTTCGGAATACATCTTGTGATATAGAGAGAAAAGGAAGATCAGGAGTGTGAGAGAAATAGAGGGTTTGGAACTTGGGAATACTTGGTTGTAATCGGGACTAAAGGAAACAGGAGGCCAAGTATGTGTGAACTCTATTTTGTAAACTCTTGATTGTGATGGCATAATGAAGCAAACTGCTCTTCCCCATGGATGTAGGCTACATTGGCCGAACCATGTAAATCTTGGTGTTCTTCTTGCTTAGTTTTCTCACTTCGTTTACTGTTATTTGTTCATTACTATTACTTTGTATTGGATTGTTTCTGTCCTGTTGGTTTTCTTGGTTTATGGTTTTGGTTGTAGCTTTCATAAACTCTTACAATATATATCAGTATAATAGAACAAGATTAAATAACAATGTCCTTTTAGAATGTGTCATATGATCACAAAATGCGCACATAAATATATGCCAATATAAGATTAATAAGTATCGAGACACAACAATATTGTGTACATACTCCCACTAATCCAGTATACCTAAACAAAATTAGGATTTCCATTAGAGCCCACTAGTATTAAAATACTTTAATGGTATAATATTTAACAGTGTGATCTCTGTAGTATAATATCCAAAGTGAGTCCAAGACTCATCATCTTTCTTTCTTTAAGAGTGTGTATAAATTAGAGAGAAATAAATTAGCACGGAATTATCATGAGAACTGGTTATATGATAATAATATGAAATCCAACATATAATTTATCAATGACAGATCTTTACAAAATTTGAGTTTCATAGTTAACCACATATTCTGCATATAGAATTAAGGAGATTATAAGTGTTCATTTGACACTTCATAACATAGAATCTCCTCGAGTCATTACCAAACATAAATTCTAAAATAATTTTATAAATAAAGTAACCTTCATCACATTAGTGAGATCAAAATCCCTAATATTTTAATCAGAATATGGGATCACTTCAAGTTTTCAACAACTCACTCAAAACTCAAGTGTTAATTAATAATCACAAGCACTTGAGCACGAGATTAGATTACTGGCAGCGGAAGTACGTGGAACCTATACTTAACTGTAATTGAGGATATAACAACAAATAGTCTGTAACTCCCACAAGTATTAATATATTAGACAATATTATATTGTATCTCAAAGGATAACAATAATAAAAAATATTGCTTAGTATATCCCAAAATGATATAGAACAATGATATAGAATAGAGAAATTATTCTCAAGAAACATTACAGACTAATTTGGGATTTAATTATATTGTCGTAACAAGAGTAGGGAGTTCAGTGTATTTTAATATTCTCGAAAAGACTATAATATCCTCAATATATAGGTCCTCAATATATTAATCAAAATTATGGATTAGCATTAATTAATTATCTAGAATTATAATTAATATGTTAATTATGGTTAATAGCATTTTATCAATACAATGAATTGTATTGGGCCTATATTCTGAATAGCTCGTGATGGGTTGGGCTATTCAATTGATGCCCCAATGAGAGGTCCCTGCCCTCATACGATAGGTTACTTAATCGTTATCTCATTAGACGGTTAATACTAAGCCTAATGAACTAGTTGTGATTGAGGGGAGTCTACTCTCATTCCAGTGCTCAACCAGATGATTCATACATGAGGGTTCAATCCTTGATCAGGTACACAAATTCTATCATCTATTTCTCTTTATATACTTGATGTTAACATGCTATAATGTTGTATCTACTTGATAATTTTGTTATTGGGATTAATAAAAATCCTTCATTTTGATCATATAACAAAGTCGTATGTTTTGGAGTTAGGACCTCGCATATGATTTAGGGTATTCTTACCTAATTTCCTTCTCTTGTATTCGTCCTCCATCACATCAAACCACGCTCAACCATAGTCCACCATTGTTCTTTCTTGCATAGTTGATAACTTCGTCTTCTACTTTGTATTAACTTGGTAGAACTTTAAAACTTTATAACTTGTATTAACTTTAAAACTTTGAAACTTATTAATTGTTATGTTGGTTGTGTATTTTTGTTCATTCTCATTTGGAGTTAAGACTAATATGAATTCTTATGATTATTATATATTATTGTATTATGTATTAACTTTAATATCAAGGTTTGTGCTACTTAAATGTCAAGTCAAGTACGTTAGTTGTTTAATCTATACTTAAAATTTGTAGCTTTTTCTTTAGGGTTACTTTTTATCAAATGTTCAATTGTTTTTTTCTAGCTAGCACGAACTTGCTATGATAATGATCGAAGTTTTAAGTTGCATTTAAAAAAAATCATTAGGCAACCCAGTGACCCGCCCAAACCAATCCAGTGGTGTTCGGATTGATTTAGTTCGAATTTGACACCTAGAATTATTCAACCAAAATCAAATCATTTTGGTTAGTTCTAATATTTTTTCCCCCTCTGCCTCGATTACTTTGATAATTCCCATATGATATGTTATCCCATTAAAAAGGCACTAATATAAATGACACGAGAATTCGTAAAATACCAAACGCCTTCTAAACTGCAGTATAAAACAGGCTGGTGCCATTCTATGAATAAATTAAGTATCAGACTACATTTATAGGAGGAATCATGTACAATTTCTTCTGAAGAATTTATATTATATTTTCCCTTTTGAATAATAAACAAATTAAGTGCATTAAGTCTCTCCGACTTCAGTATATTCTTTCTCTATTTTGACTCTTTCAAATTCTCTTCAACTTCATTTTATGTTTTTCAATTAAACATGTAAATAAAGGGGCGGGGAAAGAAAGGGAAAGGGAAGCAAACCGGAGTTTATGCATGTGGCTCAAAAGTACAAAAATGTCAGCCAAAGCATGCACCATTAATTTCATATATGTCCTTTCAACAACAAAAAAAAAAAAAGTATTGACATTATGTCCAAGAGAAAAATTGGTCCACCCCATGACAGGGGAAAAGAGAAAATAAATCACAAATGATCCCATACTGTGTGTTGGTCCTGTCCTAGCATATGATACCGAGACCTTTGAACCACCACCACTTTTCATTTCATTTTTATGCATTCGGTTCTGTGGGAGCCACTACTTGCAGTGAAGTGGCCCAAGTAGAATGTATTGAGTAAAAATGGGAGAATGAAACCCTGCGTTCTTTTTATTTAGGAAAAAGGTTTTTTCTTTTTGGCATAGAAAAAGTCTTAGAATGTTGCCCTGTCCTAGCAAGATTCTAACACAACTTTTTTATACACAGTATTCGACTGTATTAATTTAGCCAAATATCCAACCCTAATTACAAGAGTTAAATTACTATACATTATGTGTAAAATGTCCGTTGGATGCCAAACAATCAGAAATTATGATACGAATGACTTTTAAAATGATTAAAATAAAAATTAAACATTTTAACTAATATAATAATTCGTGATTGATTGTCAGTATAAAATTTTTTGGATGCATTCTCCAATATCCCCAATGAAAAAAAAAATGCTTAAATATATTCATTTATAGTGCTAAAATAGCTTACGGATCCTAAGTATGTGACAATCGTAGCAAGATCATTCTTCTAAACACGACATATCAAAAACGAATCAAGGATTAAAAAACATAGGAAGATCAAGTTACGTAACGTTTGGGTAGCTGAAAACGATGTCAATCGATGCAAATCTTGCAGGAAAAATAGCTCAACGAAAAGGTAAAGAGTCATGGATAAGAACACATTACATATAATGTAGCTAGAAAGGCTCAATTAAATTAAAAAATAGTGCCTCTCATAGTAATAGACTTTAATATACAAGTGGAAACTGATCAGGTTCTACCCCCATTAGTAGTCTAGTCATATCAAAATATATATTTTCACCACTAAAAAAGGAACCATATTCCCTAGCTTTTTTTTTTTTTTTTTCCTTTCACATAGGAGTAACAAAACAAAACGAAAACAAAGACAGAAAGGCAAAAGTGGGGTTTGCTTCTGGATGATTCCAAGTGACGAAATTACGTGAGCACCCCTCCTGTCGTGGCAAAATCTCATCCATACATCAAACCCCCCCACATGCAACTTTGCTAGCAATGTACCATTATTTAGACCCTTAATGCTAACCATATGGTAAGAACAAGTGATAATATTAGTAACATATTAGTGCCTTTCAAATGAACCACTCCATCGCTAGAGTCATTGAAGCCAGTACTAGTTGAAGATGTTGGACTTATTCCAAACACATTAGGACTGCCTGTGGTTGTGCCTGTGCCTGTGCCTGTGCCCGTGCCAATGCCTGTGCCTGTGCCTGTGCCTGTGCCAATGCCTGTACCTGTGCCAGGAGTTGTACCAATAGGAGTGGTTGGGGTTAGAGTGGAAGGTGGTGTGCCTGGTGTAGTGGTTGTTGGGGTTGGGGTTGTGGTGGTGCCTGTTCCAGCATTGCTGCAATTAGAAGGCAAATAAAATCAGCATATGATCTTCACATGGACTAATGATATGTATGATGAAACATAGAAACCATTTTATTAAATATTATGTGTGATTACAGATCTAGGATCAAACATCTAGGAGATATGAAATGGACAAAAATAATTGTGAAACATCCAAATCATGACAGCTAATATTTCAAGAGAGCAATCAAGCCATGGTTAGTAGAATGTAACATTCATTCAGGGGCGGTAGATACATGAACCCAAAATAAATGGCTTTTTGGCTAATGTAAACCGACAGTGAAGTTGTACCAAGAAATAAAAAACACAAAAATAAAACAAAACATAAGGTATGTTCACACATATAAAAATTAAACAAGTTTAAGAGCTAGTTATGCAAGTCCTAAAATCGAAGTTGAATCTAATCAAGGCATCTATCTAAGCACCCCCAAAGAAAAACAGACTTCATTAATAGAAAAATAGAGTAAGAACAACACCTTTACATTTTGTAAATGGAAAGTAGATTTAATACATTGTGGAAACACCCAACTAACCATATGTGAATATTTCCTTGAATTTCATAAAATTAACCCAATTCACTAGATAAATAAAACAAAACAGCAAGACTCATAATCAAGAATCATACCTAGGACTTGATGGGAAAACACATGTAGATGATGAAGCTGTAAATTAGAGAGTAAAAAGACACAAGGAAGAGAGAAAAATATTAGTAAAAAAAGTGAACTTCAACAAAGGATGTGCCAAAACTTGAAGGTGGTTTGAAGGTACAAGATACTTACTAGGTGCAGTTGGACTGGGGGCAGCAGCTCCAGCAAAATCACAACTTCCCTGAACTTGACCCTTTCTCTGGAAATAGCTATTAACAGCATAGTTGCAGTGATCCTTCACAGTGTTGGGTTGGTAACATGGTCCATTTTGGATAATAGGGGTACAGTCAGCACCAGCACCACAAGCATAATCTATTGCTTTCTGAAGAACTTGATCACTCACACCGTCTTTGCATACACAGTAAAGAGCACCTATTGGAGAAATTTTGGTTACAACAAAAAAAGAAAAAGAAACATAAAAACAGTTATGAGTTCACACAAAATCTTTTTTTTTTTTTTCCAGAGAAAATGAGAAGCATGAAAAATTATTCCCCATAATAGACAAAAAAATATTCTCTCAAGCTTTTATCACAGAAGTAAAAAAAAGAAAAAGCAGGATGAGCAAATAATCATGATAAATGAGAAGATATCTAAGAGAAAATATAGAAGGATGAGTTGTCATGATTACAAGCCTCTTTTGAAAAGATGTTGAAACATGAAAACAAACACAGTACACAAATCCAGGTGCTTACTTGAATGACCAGTCAGAGCCATAAAAAGCACAAAATACACCAAAAGAGCCATAATTAATGGTGATGGGTATTCAGCTAGTATAAGAGAAATTTATTTGATGGGAATAGGATGAAGTTGAGGAGGGGTACTCCAGTATGAGGCAGAGAGCGAAAGAAAGAGATATGAAGAGAGAAGAAGCAGTTTGGAGAATGGAGATTTCTGGACACAAGAGAAGGTGAGCTAGGTGGTGGGTGCCAGTGTGGTACACTTTTCAAGCCCTCTTTGTGTGTTCTACACTTTGTACTATAGGCATTAATTAATAAATAAATAGTAGGTAGTAACCTTTATGTATGCTAAACAGGCGAGAGTATTCTGGGGAATTGTATTAAAGCTGAAGCTTTAGTTTTTTTTTTGAAGCAAGCTTTAGTTATACTATTTCAATATATATGTCAAATTTAGATAAATCATATCATTTAAAAAAATAATAATAAATAAAAGAAAGAGAATAATAATTTTATCAAATTAATTTTATTAATTATTGATGTTTAACAATTGTCATAAATATAAAATAACGTATTTAAGGATATAATTGATAAAAAATATTTAATATTATATTAAATATAAAAAATAATATATATTTTGAGATAATTTTTTTATAATTATAATATATATAATAGGATGGAGGAGGTATATATTATGTATAGTTTAACATACAAACATGTAATGTATCTGACTATTTTGTCCATGTATTTCAAACGGTCCCAAACCCATGTGGGTAACTCAACCTGGTTTAGGTTGGCAATGTGAATAGGAAATGGAGAAACTGCCCTATGGGCCTCGGTAGAGGGAGGTTCATATGATATGAAAAAGGAAATGGGTCAATTTACGTGAATTTTTCATATATGATAATTATAAATAATAATATAAAAAAACCAAAAATATGACTTATAACTTAATTTTATATCTATCTTTTTTCACATAATATCTTCCTATAAAAAAAACTCGCGTATTTTGATCGGAGTGATAGGGAATTTAATTTTTATGAATAAAAAATAAATTTTATAATAAATCTTTCAAATTAATTAAAATCTAAAATAAATTTATAATGTGAAGAATCTCACAAAAATAAAACTTAACCGGATTTTCATTGTTTGAGCGTTGGCATCAGATCGGTCCAGAAGCTACGACAGTATCCTTAGCGCCCCGGGACGGGAGTGGGGGACACCCTACGCGCAGGCAACAGCAGCACAGGCTCTACGAAGTCAGAATCGAATCTTTGCCATCGAAAATATAGAACTAGACCATCTCCAATACTTCTTATTGTGCGAGTTCTTTAGGTTGATACAATTTGTGCCATTAAGAAGTGTTTACATGGATGTCAAAGTGAAGAACGGTTCTTATCAAAACAAATTTTTTATAACATTGAAACCAAATCAAATATATAAATTGTGGGACTTGTTAAAAGTAAGTTAAAAATTCAGGTTGGATTCTATCATTGGAGTGAAAACTAGTGAGGATTCTTAAATCTATGTAAAAATACAAAATTATTATTTTAAATGTGGTTTATAAATATAAGACAACAAAATTTTTATCAATGAATACTATTAAAAGAGAAATAAGAATAAATACAATGTAAATAATAATACAAAAGAATGAGGTTTATTGGAATTGAAACTTTTTCTAGCAATAGAAAAAAATAAATTAAGTAGAGTCTGAAATTAATGCATAAGCTCTCAACAGAATATACGATAACAAGAAACATATAGAGTAAATATCCAATTTGGATCCAGAAGTTATAGGATCGTATCAACTTAGTCCTTCACATTATTAATATTTCAAAATGATCCTTGAAATTCCAAAATGTTAATCAGGTTCGTCCCTCCGTTGATATTTGTAAGGACTATAATGACATTAAATTGATAATGTCAGATATGCATTTGAAACTAAGTGAATAATGTCAGGGATGTATTTGCTAACAGATCCGAATGGAGGAACGTACTTAATTAACATTTTGCAATTCCAAAAATCATTTTGAAATATGATAATTTAGGGGATTAAATTGATATTACTTTACAATTTTAGGATAAGACTCAGCTATTTACTCAAAAACATAATATATTATCATTGTCATGAGTAAAGTCCTGGAGCTTCTATATGACACGGGGCTTCCCCAAAATTTTTTTTTTTTTTATCTACATATAAAATTAATAAAAAAAACCCAAACTCTATATAAAAAAAACTAAAAACCCCATTCCCATAACTAAAATAACCCAAAAATAATTTTTTTTCAATTATTGATAATTTCAAATCATTTAAAGAGCGTACACTTTAAGGTAATTTCTAATCATTTACTTTAATATTATTTTTTATCAACTTTGAGTTTACATTACAATTTAAATTTGAGAAATATAATATGATATTCCTTCTGTCCTATTATATATGTTATACTTACAAAAAAAAAAATTATCCCAAAATATATATCATTTTCTATTTTTAATGTAATATTAAATATTTTCTACCAATTGTATCCTTAAATATTTCACTTTACATTTATGACAATTGTTAAACACCAATGATTAATAAGGTTAATTTGATAAAATTACTATTTTCTTTCATTCATTTATTGTTTTTCTTAAACTGTATGATTTAATCAAATATGACATATATATTGGGATGGAGGAAGTATTATATTTCTGAATTATACATTAAAATTTATTCGGACTCCTCCAAATTTTTTGTTCAAGATCCGTCATGGCATACATATACTATTATACACTAAAACAGCATTAGTAAAACAAGTGACTCAGATGACACTCCATTGAGATTTGCAAAACTAATTTCATTCAACATTCATATCAAACAATAACGAAATGGAACTATCTTAGCAATGCTAAACACTCAAGAAAACTATAACATAAAAGAACGGCCTGCATTATTAGATCAGGAACTATACTACTCTGCAACAAATACCTAGTCATCTCCCGATGGATGAGTTTGAAACACAACAGACTACAGCGAAACACTCACATTTCATCAGCAATCAAGGAAGGCCCATAAAACATTAATTAACATAAAAATAGATTTTAAAATATCTTTGCTGTGAAAGATAAAAAAACTAACATTGCTTTTAGTTTAGAATCAAAATATAGGAAGCAAGAGATGAGAGAAATAACAAGTGGTCCAAAAGACCCAAAATCGGCAAAACTAGTTTAGTCGGTGTTATACCTTTCTGGGTGTTGATTATTGCCAATAATGAGAGAATGGATTCGTTATCAATGAGAACAGCATTATAAAACATGGTAAAGGACATCAAAAGGAATAAGGAATTTCACCTTTTTGTTACGAGGGGTGATTGCCTGAAGTATTCCTTGAAATTCCGTGGTTGCTTTTATGTCACTTTATTTATGTGTCTATAAAGTATAAAGTGCTTATTGGAGTTTTGAAAATTCCATCAGGCTTTCAAATGAATAAAATGATTTGTGGTATTTGCAACTATGTTATTTATATCACAATTTTATAACTTCTTACTAAAAAAAAAAAAAGATACACTGATTAAAAAAAAAATATTTATTCGTCCACAAAAATATTTTTAATATTTACTATTTTTTTTGATTGAATACGTACTATCTTTTTCTCTTTATAAAAAGTATATAAAAGACAAAATAGGTTGATTGATCCTATATTTTTATTTAAATTTTCCCATCGGTCCAATGGGTTTTTTTTTTTTCAAATTGGTCCTAAACCTTATATTCTGTTTTCACATTAGTCCTTTTGATTAATTTGGACCTAACAACGTCTGTTTTGACCTGACGTGATTATGATATTAGTGTTACATGTGGCTCTTGATCCGACGCTATAGGGTTGAAATTGATGGAAAGGACTAACGTGGAAACGAAAGATAACATGTAGAACCAATTTGAAAAAAAAAACTTATGGGACCGATGTGAAAATTTAAATAAACGTATAGGACCAATCAATCTATTTTGCCTATATAAAAAGTTTGGACGAATTCTCTAGTACCCAGGGTAACTTTTACCTTGCATAGGTGGTCCAATCAGATAGTGACAACTTTTAGTCTTATGTGACACTGACATGACCCATTTAATTAAGGTGGCATATTCTGGTTGGATATGATAACTTTTACCCTAAAATTATTGGGAGTACCAGAGAAAACACCAAAAGTTTGATTAAAAATGGAGAAATAATAGTGGCCTTTCCTAAAGTCTAGCTAAGTTACATTGAGCATTCCTACTATTTCAAAAGCTACATTTACCTTCTTTTAAATAAAGGTTTGTCTAAGGGTTGGTCAAGTGATAAACATCTCAACCCCATAAGGAGGAGAATACAAGTTCGAATCCTGGTAGCAGACACTCCAGTTGGGAGGTTGTGAAAATCAAGGGTTAATTTCATTTCTATAAGCAGTCAACCAAGGATTAGTCTGATAACTGATCCAAAAAGTCGATGCTTGTAAGGATATCCCCGGACAGGGACAAAGCTACTATTTGGTTGGGAAGGGCCTCAGCCCTTACTGACTTTTTTTTATTATCTTAAAAGTTGTAATAGTTTTTAAATGGGCTGTACCATCACATTAAAATCAGGTCCAAAATCATATATGTTCTGCACCACAGGTCCAAAACCAGTGCCACTTTTTGTCAAACTAAGCCAAGTAAATCTAAAACTTTTTTTTTTGACTAAAAAAGATATTCATTCAATCAAATTGGTAAAATACATTGAAAATAACATAAATTCAACATCGCTAAAAATCGAAAAGGATGAATCTACGAACAAACTCACAACACCCAGGTTAATAGCATAAAACGGCAAAATGCTTACAAATGTGACAAAATCAAAGTGACCGGAATATCCATGCCTCCAGATCTGTAACGTTGACGCCCAAGTCTTGATTGAATTTGAAATGGATCGAAACTGATCTGCCAATCTGAACCAAACGAACACCACAGCAAGACGGGAAACCAAACTACGTCGCACTCAGACGACGAAATCATGCAAACACACGAAAGAAAAATCAAATCTATGTGAAAAATCACTTATTTAGATAAAAGGAGAGAAAAAATGATATAGAGGGGTGAAAAAATGGCCCAAAATCACCCCCTCCGATGAATGAGGAAGAAGGAAGAGAGGAGTAAAGGGAGGATTGAGAGAAAGGCAGCTCTAATGGAGCCTTTTCATTTTGAGACTTGTTAGTTTATTTAATAATAAATGTTCTTAATAATCCAAAACTTTTTAATACCTTTTTTATACTTTTTTTTAATACTTTTTTTATATTTTTTCTTATACTTTTCAAGACCAGTTTTTTTTAGTTATGTGCCTTCGCCTCCGTCGTCACCATTGTGTGAAGTTGTGCGTCATCGCCTCGTCACCATTGTTGTACTGGATATAGTCAAGACTACACTTCACAACAAGATAAAAGATTAATTTTTGACAGATTGTTTGCTAGTATACATTGAAAAGAAATTTTCTGAAGAGAGATGTTCTGTGTTTTGATAAATTACTAATGTACTGAACATTTTGAAATATATAATTATAAATATTTTGTATGAAATTTGAAGTGCATATATTTGTTGGATGTACTTTAATTTTTATAGTTGGTCTCTCCCATCATCGAAGTCTAGTTCTGTCCCTGCCCCTAGATGTTATTAGAGAGTCAAATGCCCTAATTACAGTGATTCATAAAAAAATAAACGGAGGCTAATGTAATTACAATCGTCTCACCACGAGAGGTAAGTATAATGATAACCAAATTTTTTTTAAAAAATATGTATAACTTTTAAAATAAGAGATATGAAGGCCCAACCTTTAACTATATTTTAAAAAGAAAAAAAAATTACCATTTTTAAAATGGCCTAGAGACCCACCTGCGGATGAGTCTTTATTGAGGCTTTTAAATGACCAGTTAGTGAGGCTCGAGGACAGGAGAGGAAATATAGAAAAGAAATTGAGATGAGTAATTATGTGCACTTCAGGTATGTTTGGGTAAACAGTTTAATTAAGCACTTATTTAATAAATTCTTTTTTAAATAAGCTAAAAACAGTCTATTTTCATAAGCTTCTCTGACAAGCTTATGAAAATAAGCTAAAAAGAGCTTAAGAAAAAGATCATAAACCATTTTCATAAACTATTTGTATAAGTTTAATTCCATAAGTTATTATCATAAGCTCTCTATAAATTCTTCCAAACACATCCTTAGTCCTACTAAGCAGTAGAAATAAGTTGAGCTTAAGTAAGTCAGTTTTCTAAAAGAGTTAATTAGATTATTGATTTGTTATTAGTTATAGCCTATTTTTTAAAATTTGACTCAATCTGTTTATGAAAATATAAAAATTAGACCTAATTAAAAGTACATTTAAACTATATACTAGTATGTTATTCGTGCATTCACACGAGTTGCATTGGTTTTTACTCATGTATGTATATACTAATAAGATAGTATATGGTAAATATATTCATTCATTTTATTTCTATTAGATACTAATTAGATCTTGTATTCGTGCGATGCACAGATATATCATGTTTTTTTTATTTGTTTGATCTTTTTTTAAAATGTAAAAAGTGCATTAAAAGACAAACAAATAAGGATTGGTGTAGTATTTGAAGAGTTTGGATAGGATCCCCTAGATATGAAAGAAAAATTGTTGTTGAAAAGAATTTTAGTGAGCAACTCTTAAGGGAACGTTATGGTTTGGTGTACATGTCCTCTTGGTGGGCTATAGATCCTATTTGTTTGAATTAAGATGACTAGATTGAACATTGTACTGAGTGGTATATTATTGTTAACAATTGAAAAACTGAATTGCTACCATCAAAGAACTAATTAAACGAATATATGTTAAAATATCATGTCCATCCAGGGTAGGGACAATGTTTTGTATTTGTTCAATGATAAGGGAAAGAGATGAAAATTGATCTAAAAGTGAAAGTTCAGGATATGTATACCTACAACCACTATGCTAGTGTCTCTGCATCACATGTTGCCCATGTTCCTCGGCTTCATAAAGGCAACAACCTGAGTTGAAACAGGGCTCCATATTTTAGTTGGTTGGAGATAGGGGTTTCGGAAAGAAATGATAGGAGGATTTATTCTTATTTTTGCATCAATACACTACATATTTTAAAAATGAAAGAAAAATTAAAATATGACCATATAAAGTATAAATTTTTTATTATCTTATATTTATTTTTATAAATATTGTGAGTTTGCCTTAGCTTTCATTGGGCTAAGCATCGTTATACTTGTGGATTTTTTTTCTTGAAGTTTACATATCAATCTGTTTCATAACACAATAGCCATCATCAGAATCATAGTAAAAATAAAAATTACACTGAACACTTTACAAAATGCTATTACAAACAACCAAAAATTATTCATACAATTAGAAGGATCAAGAGAGAAAAAAAACTGCATAATTAAACATACAGAAATGATAAACAAAAATACTACCACTTATATCAGAATTTTCAGTAAAGTTGAGACATTGTTAACTGAAAAATAGTTTTCGAACATGTTCAAAATGAAAACTGAACAATAAATAAAGCTTCTTCATATCAGAAATGCAATTACTCGATTAAACCTAGAAGGAGATAGGCTCACACACACAAGAAATTTGGCATTTCCTCCATCAGCTTCTTTTCCTTCACCAATATTTCAATCGCATTTCTTAACTTCACTTCACTCTCTTCCCCCTCCTTCTTCCCTAGTTCCTGCAAGACCCATCCAACTGAGCAAATTTACAAAAGAACCTCATTTTTATTGCCATGAAGATCAAATATAAATCATCATATTGACATTAGGTCACAACAACTATTAATTGGTAATTCATTTCAAAATCTAAAGTAGGAAGCATATTTTATGGCATAAATTGCATATGAAATTACAATATTAAAGTCAAGTATTTTGCTCCAAGGTTCATTACTACTACATTTTTTGAAAATACCCGATGGATAAAAGAGATTTGTATGACATTGTTCTTTAGACCAAGTGAAACCAAATTTTAAAAAAATAAATAGAAAAACTAATTTTGCAGTGGATTAGTAACATGAAAAAGAAACACCAAGTGAAGCCAACCATAGAGAACCAAATTTAAACAGCAAACAAATATATTATGAACACAATAACAATATATCAAGCAGAACAAAGTGAGAAGCAAACTTTTTTTACATGGACATGTATCAAAAACATATCATTTTGAAAGCATCGGTGGCAAAGTTTGAACACGGGCAAGTAATAGTACATAAGCAAGACATATTGAACAGAAAGCAGGGGGATTGTTAGATATCTATTTAAACTGTCAAAATTTGGTCGCACCAAAAATATTAAATTGATAATCTTCCTTTAAACATTCAAACTATTACGTTCATGAAATCCACCCAAAAATGTAAAAACAGAGACACCCAACCACATAATCTTCCCAAAGCAGAAGTTCAAGTCCTCGGTCTTCAAGTTCTCCTTGATAATCATTTCAGTTTCAACTCAATAAAAGGCATCAGCTTTCCCCGCTGCCAGAGAAGAAAAAAAAGGATCAGGATAATCAAGTATACTGAAATTTATTCTGAAATGATTTCGCAGTATCAAGAAACTTGACATCCACAACAACTAATTAATTGAAAAGGAATAATATTTGTCATTTGAGATTCATATGGAAGAGCATTGCACTCTTGCCAAACTTAAAAAACATAAAAAAAAAAAAAAAGAAGGCATTTGCAGATTTCAAGATTTACGAATTTTAATCCGACATGTGTTTGCTCATTATAACTTAAAAAATTATTTCTCTTGCCTAACTAATCTAAAAATATTCCTTAAAAAAAACTAATCCAAAAATATTGGGTGATAATAGCATAACTTCTTAAAACTTTAGCACATCATTTTTTTTTATAGGTTCCACTATCAAATGATTCATTGTATTTAATTGTCCATTGCCATGTAAAAAGGATAACACTTAGCTTTCGTCTGTTCAATAGTCACACTGAATACAGGAAGAAGGTCCATTCAGCCACATACAACAATTTTTTTAAAGAAAAAGGAAGTAGATGAGATCAAGAAAAAATTCGAGGGAAAAAAAGAGAGATGTTGGGCAAGAGGGAAAAGCATCTTCTTGAAGCGTAAAAGGAATCATAACAAAAAAATTACAAAACAAATTCTTCGATGAAAATGGGCTTTTCAATGTATCCTTCTAAAATGATTATTACCTGAGCCATATAAAAAGGGAAGAAAGTGAAATAATGAACGAAATCTTCAGAATAGCAAAGAACTAAAGAATAATGTATTGACCTACCAAAACAAGAGGAGAAGGATGCGAGGATTTCCTACTAGATGAACGAAATCTTCAGAAAGAACCTCAAAAAACAAAATCAGCATACCTAGAAGTATACACAAAATCAATTAAACGAACAATCACACAAGAAACATTTGCAGAAGTATAAACAAAACAAATAAGTATATACCCGGAAGTGGTTTGCAAGTGAAAATGGGTAGGGGTGTAAGACGCGAACCAATAACCCGATGAATCTGAAAATCCAAACCGAACCAATTTAATTGGTTCGAATTTTTTTGGAGTTCAGATCCGAACCAAACCAAAACCGATGGTGATTGGTTTGGTTCTCGGGTTCAAGGATTCTGAAACCGAACCAAACCAATTACAATATTTTAATATTTATATATATATTTTTAATATATAATATTTATTATATTTAATATTTATATATATTTGAATAGTTTAATATTTTAATATTTATTATATTTTATTTTGTATATATATTTTTTAATATTTTTTATATTTAATATTTATATATATTTTAATATTTAATACTTTTCGGGTCCGAACCGAACTAACCCGTTCTTAAATGGTTTGGTTTGGTTCGGGTTTTATAGAAAAAATTGCTTAAAACCGAACCAACCATTTTTCATGGGTATAGATTTTTTCCCACCAGAAACCAAACCAAACCGACCCGTTACACCCTTAAAACTGTGTATCGCTAATGCCCAGTCCAAGATTTGAACGAACAAAAAATCTTCTCAAATTTAAATAATGTCATCAAGCTCGTTTTAATCATTCAAAGCGTATTGGAGGAAATCCCATTCCAATTAGAATCAAATTTCGCTTATGTTCAGAAGTGAAGAACACGAAGCGGTGCGGCTTAAGCTAAAACCCTATGGGGGCGTGCGTGCGTTTTAATTTTTTCAGTAAAAAAAATAAATTTTAATTTTAATTAAAAACATATGTGAAATTACTAATTTGGCACCGGTAGATGTTGAAGCCTTCCAAGTGATTTTACAATATTGTCCCAGCCACTACTTTCCTTTTATATATAAAGATATAAGTTGATATGCATACAAGTGCATATGGAGATTAAGTTTTGTCTATTTATTATGTGCAACTGTTACAACTGTAATTTCGAGACGTACAAGAATTTATGTGAACAAAATAATCATGCATTTGGTATCAAGTTTTTCCAAGTTGATCTGCTTCAATGCATCGTCATCTAAAAATGCATGATCAGCCCTGATAATAATAATCACAAGGATATATATATATATATATATATATATATATATATATATATATATATATATATATAATGCGAGATGACAATATATGAATTTGCGATGAAATATACAGAATTGAGTATTATATTACTCAAAGTTTGATGAACATATAAAAGAAACGTGACCATCAAACAATGAATAATAATCACATTATCAACATTACAAAGTTGATGAGGACGCTGACTTATGGGAGGAATAGCAGTTCAAAACAATGACAAAATCTCATATGTAAATCACCACATCTCCTACACGATTTCACGTTATGAACAATGTAAAACATAAGGCTAAACAATGGCAAGCTGATGGAAGACTTGCAAACATACCCATATTATGGCTGAGAGAAGAAATTGGTTTTAGATGCTTAAGTAGGTTAGTTTTCTAAAATAGTTAATTCGATATCAATTTGTTATTAGTTATAGGCTATTTTTAAAAATTTAACTCAATCTATTTATGAAAATATAAAAATTAGACCCGATTAAAAGTACATTTAAACTATATATTACAAAAAGACTTTTATATAAGAAATAAAACAATATGTTTTAAATTTCACTAGATATAACATTTAATAAAATTATTAATCCTATATAATGTATTATACTAATATATATTTAGTAGATATGTTCTTTGTGAGAAAAAATTTGTTTTTTTCAAAAGCATAAGTCTTAGTTTATATATTTTATATAGTGAAATAGGTCTTTTTAAAAGCTTAAAATTTATATAAATCGAAAAAAAAAAACATAAACTCATGGTCAATTGATCTACAAATACGACTCTTCTGGAGTGAAAAATTCAATCTTAATTTTATAAAATAATAGAAAATTCAATCCACCAAATTATCTATAATACATTATTATATTACTTATCATGTTACTTTATATTAAGTTTTTTTTATCGAAAAATGGTTTCTCACAGTGGAAGTGGACTAAATCCTAATTGAAGAGGATTTTACTTAACTACCATCTTCAATTCGAAGGTTTACTACCCGGTGAAAGATCCAAAAATACTATTTTTCCATGTTTTCCCTGTTATCTATAACCCTTATTGACCCTTACATGTTCCTATCTTTCATAGATTAGTGCTGGCTCCGTCTAACATGCAACCTCTGCAAAGAGGTGTATGCTGCACACTTACCCAAATTCCTTTCTTACCCTCACCCTTTCCCACCACCATCACCATCACTACCCCACACCCACCTCCACACAGTAAACTAACCAACAACCACCGTCGCCGCCACTCGTCTGCCATGACCCGTCTGCAATTTCACTTGTCTGACATGACCCGTCTGCAGTTTCACTCGTGTACCATGACCCGTTTGAAGGTTCACTCGTCTTAGCAGACAAGTGAACAGAAGACGAGATGCAGTAGACGGGTGAAATTGTAGACAAGTCTCGGCGGACAAGTGATTAGCAGACGAGTCATAGAAGACGCGTGAAACAGCAGACGGGTCATGGCAGACGCTTGAAACAGTAGACGGGTCATACCGGACGCGTGAAAGTGCAGACAAGTCACAGCAGACGGGTCTGAGCACACGAGTGAAACAATAAATGTGTGGTTGTGATTGAAGGAGCATGCTGCACCAAAGTTATGCAGGGTGCATACTAGCATTCACCGATTAGTGCTACTTTTGTTTTGAAAGAAAAGAGAGGGAAAGAAAAACGAGAGAGAGAAAGAAAAAGGAGAAAAAAACATGTTCACTCGTTTGTTTGAAAAAGGAAAAATGAAGGGAAAAAAATTGTGGGTCCTACACCTAAAAAGTTTCCCAACCAAAATGAAAAATAAAGGGTAGAGAGAAGAGAAAAATGGTGAAAAAACTGAAAAGATCCATGACCTTATTATATTCTATTTTTACTTAAGGATATTTATGTTATTTTACAAATATTTTTTTGACAAAATTACATTTTTGGTCCCTTAAGTTAATTATTTTGTTTAATTTGATCCTTTAACTTTTTTTTTTTGTAACAAACTAGTCCTTTATGTTTACCAACGTTAACAATATTGGTCTAAGTGTTACTCTCCATTCAATTTTGTTAATCATGTATGTTAACTCCACAAGTTGACGTATTAAGTGGTTGGTGACCTAGTTGTTACTATTGGGGGTGTATGGATTATCTTCCTCCCCCTTAAATGGTGGCCTGGAGTTCATGGTTCTTAATCTTATTCCCTACAATCATGGCTACAAAGCTTGGTTTACATCTACCTTACTCAACATCGATCTGAAGTCGCCAAAACGAATCGTTTTGGCCAAGCCACCGAACCAGCGACATACCAGCGCCATGTTGCATACTTAACGGACACGTATGACCGTTTGAGATGATGTTTATTAATGTTTAGACCAACGTTGTTAATGTTTGTAAACATAAGGGACTTATTTATCACAAAAAAATTAAGGAATCAAAATAAAAAAAATAATTAAGATAAGAGACTAAAAGAGTAATTTTGCCTATTTTTTTGTTTCCTCTCACTTTCTAGTTTCTACACAATCAAACAAAAGGAAAAAAAAGTTTTAATTTTTTTTTATTTTCTCTCTTACCAAATAATTAAATAATTATATCATTTTCTATATTTTTTCCTTTCCTCCCCCCCCCCCCCCTTTTTCTTTCCTCTAGTTTTCTGTCGGGAACCAAACCAAATGTAAGGTACGCGAGACCTGAATTTACCGTTTAACCCATTCTCCACCCAAAACAAACCAATCCGAAACTCCGAATCCGAAGCACAAACCCTAACAAACCCCTCAATCAAACTCACGCTAATGCGTTAACAGTTAACACTCACTCCCACACTCCACTCTTCAATGGCGTCGCAAGCGATACTCTCTCGAACCCGTTCCTTCCTCCTCCACCACCACCACAAAACCCACACCCATTCCTCCGTCAAATCCATCACCACCTTCCCTTTCCTCTCTCAGGAGCCCGAGCTTGCAGACCCAATCCCATCACCATCACCATCACCATCACCAACCTCTCTCCCTCCAAACCCAGCCACCGGAAGCCCTCTCTACAACGAGAATTGGCGTAACCCTATTTCCCCATCAACCTTCTCTCCCTCCTCCGTTATCCCCTTAGGTTTATTCAACAACCAACCTTTCCGACCTAACAATGCATTCTCCGATAAAACCTACGATTCCCAAACCCTATTGGACCACTTCGCCGATTGGACCGCGTCGCAGCGATGGCACGACGTTAAGCACCTCTTCGAAGCGTGGGTTAGGTCGCTCGACAAGAATGGGAAACCGAACAAGCCTGATATCAATCTCTATAACCATTACTTGAGGGCTAATTTGATGATCGGTGCCTCCGCTGCTGAATTGCTTGACCTAGTAGCGATGATGGATGATTTCCAGATTAACCCTAACACGGCGTCGTTTAATTTGGTGCTTAAGGCTATGCATCAGGCTAATGAAACACTTGCTGCTGAGAAATTGATCGAACGGTTAGATTTTGTTAAATTATATTTTGTTTGTGATAGTTATGTTGAATTTATAGATTTGAAATGGTTGAGAAAAAAAGGTTAAGGCTTTGATTTAATATTATGGTTAATTTAATATTTTAATAATTCGCATTTAGCATGATGATCTTATGTGTGTTAGGGGTTTTTATGCCAAAAAGGTTGTTAATAGTGTTCATGGGGAATGGATGATCTCCTGTTTTTTCTTGTCAAGTTGTCACGTCACGAGTAAATCTACTTGTATGGGCACGTGATCACTGGGTACAACCAATCAAAATCTCAAGATACCTTTAAAACAATTTTAGTAAGGACTTTGTTGTCTTTTTGAATTGTTACTTTAATGACTATTAAGCATTTGATTGGTTGTGTCCAATAGACACTCCGTCCATACAAGACCTTCTAGTCACATAGAATACAAAAATTTATTTGTGAGTTTAGTTAAAATTTGTGAAATTTCTGTTATAACCTTTTGTGTCTATCTTTGTCCTTCACATGACAAGAAAAACCTGTGTTTCTGTAGGTTGTGTTTTTAGATGTGCTAGATTATGTGAATTAACTCCTATTTTTTTTCTTTTTCTTTTTGTATTTTCCCAACACTCGCATGCTTGCTAGCTGCTATAAACCTGTGTGAATGTGAAGACCTCGTGAGGATATGTTGTAGCTTTTGGCTTGGAATTATTCAACCTGATCATTGTTGGAAGAAGATAAATAGAACCAATGTGATTGACACTACATCTACTGAAAATTTTGGAAAACGAGTTTTTGCAAATAATAACCTGTAGATACGTTACGAGCCTTATAAGATTGGGTTGGACTTTTTTTTCCGAGAGGGAGTTATTTGGATTTGGTCTGGTACCTCAGATGGAGTGCTTTGCAGTCACATTCACACATCGACTCAACATTTGTTCAATTTCAAATAATTTGGTGCTAAAAGTAATTTATTAGGCCATGGACACGGAGACTGCTGAAATTTTGTGAAATGGTTAGCTGTAAATCTCCTTGTTGAAATCTGAAAATGACATGGTCTCAATTTTATTCGTCAAGTATGGAGCTGATGCTAGTGACGCTTTTGGAGATGTGGAATACTAGGAGTTCTTTGTCCACGTCATTGTAAGGAAATGAAAAATAGAATCTTCCTTGCCAGAAATACCTCATAACAGTTTCTTTTAGAAGCAAATTTTGCAAATAATGACCTGTAGATATTTTCTTTCAGCAGTGAAACCTCTCTGCCAATGGGGGGGTAAGGCTGAATCTGAATGCATCTGAACCAACCCAAACCCCTACAATGGTGGGAGTCCTGTGCATTGGACCACCCTTTTTAAGATCTATAATTTTATTAACCGAGAAAAGGCTCATGCATAAATGCAAGGGCAAGTGTTTAATACTATGCAATTATGCATGCTAAGCTCACTTAGTTACTTGCCTTGTGTCAGAAAGCTGACTGTTTTTTTGGGAGTTTGTTTTTTTTCAATGATCCGCAGAAGCTCAAGCTTGCTGATATTTCCATGTTTCTTTCCCCTGTAGCTAGTTGTGTGCTATTAATATTGTTTACACTTCCCACTTCATTATAGACTTGATTATAGGATAATTATTGTGTAAGAAATTGCTGGTAAATTATTTGCAGTTTACCAGGCAAGTGATTACATTTCTCAAATAGTGGTTAATGGGTTAGCCTATGCTAACTTAACTAACTTCTTGCTTAGTTAATTTTTATTTAACTAAAAACATTTTTGTCAAGAACTCCAAAGTTGTAATTATTCCTTTTATTATTTTCTATGGCCGTTCCCCATTATTTTGATCTTAATGTAAAGGGGAACTGACTCTTAAAAGCCAGGCTGTTAAGAGTTGAGAGCCACTAATTTAAATAATGGGAGTTTCATGCCTAGTACCTAGCCGATATGGGACTTTAGCTCCAGTTCAATTAATCAGGTTTGAAGGAGCAGTCCATATACACACTGGAGGGTGGACAAATTGGGCTCTGATTCCATTTGATTTAGAGATGAGTCCACTTCCAAAAGTCAGTTTGTTAGGAGGTGAGAGCCTCTACTTTAAATGAAGTTCCGCTTCTCTCACCCAGCCGAATGGAACTCACGCTCGTGTAAAATCTCCTCTTTTATTATGGAACTAAAAGTTGAAATGCCAATAAGCATACCGATGAGGCAAACCAATGCCAGAATTACTCTCTTAATACACACCATTTGTTTGTATTGCTGGAATGTATGTACATTGATCATATTTGCTTCTTTATGTATCAAGCTTTGCTTTGTTATTATCAGGATGCTGCAGGCAGGAAATGAATCTCTCCCTGATGATGAATCATATGACTTGGTCATTGGAATGCTCTTTTTGACAGACCAGATTGATGCTGCATTCAAGTATATAGATTTAACTTTGAAATCTGGTTACATGTTGTCAATGAAGGTATTTATGGACTGTGTGAAGAGTTGTGTCAATAAGGGAAGGCTTGATACATTAGTGACAATAATTGAAAGGTGCAGGGTGAGTGATTAATCTTGTTGATACCTAAGATTTTTTTTTTTTTTTTTTTTTTTTTTTGCTTTAGGAGATTTACTAATAACTTATTGTTTCCTCTATATAATGTTCTCATTCTGTTTGCAGACAACAGATCAGAACAAAGCTCTTTGCCCCTCCTGGAACTTGTGCAATTATATAGCTGAAATTGCAATTCGAGAGGAGAATAGCAAGTTAGCTTATTTTGGACTGGAGTTTATGGCTAGGTGGATAGTAAAGGGTGAACGTGCAAGACCCCCCGTTTTGCTTTCTGTAGATGAAGGTTTAGTTGTGTCAGCTCTTGTGACTGCCGGTAGAACTTATAATTCTGAGCTGATAGGGGCAGCATGGGCTGTTTTGGACCGCTCATTACGTAAGAAAAAAGCTCCTAATCCAGAATCATATCTTGGAAAGATATATGCTCTTGCATCATTGGGGAATCTACAAAAGGCTTTTGGTGCTCTACATGAATATGAATCTGCTTATGGAGATTCCTGCCAAGAAGCTGAAGACTTCTTCTGCCCATTTACTTCATTACATCCACTGGTTGTGGCATGCTCCAAGAAGGGTTTCGAGACTTTGGATACTGTATGTTTTTCTTTCTGTTGAATAAAATAATTAATATTACCTAGCCTTTAGGATTTGTTTTTAATTCAATCTTGTTATAATGTTAATAGTTTTAATTGACAATTTACAAGTTCTCTGTTGGAAATAGGTTATGCAAATTTTTGTTCATTACATAATATATGTATTGTCCTAAATATAATTTTTTTATAGAATTCCATGTGACTTTGACATACCTTGCAATTATACTACCTTTTAGCAAACTGTTAGCATGCATCATAAGCTAAATGTCTGCCATAATCTATTTGGTTCATAAATGGTTCATTTGCAGCTTTATCTAATCATGTTATGCTCTGTTTAGGTTTATTTTCAACTGGAGAATCTAAGCCGTGCAGAGCGTCCTTTTAAATCTGTTGCCGCACTAAACTGCGTCATTTTAGGATGTGCAAATGTATGCGACCTTGATCGTGCTTACCAAACTTTTGAATCAATTGGATCTACGTTTGGGTTGACCCCTGATATTCATTCATACAATGGGCTGATGTACGCCTTTGGGAAGCTCAAGAAGGTGATGACTCATTCTACCCACCCACCTTTTCTTTAAGTGTCTTTCCGCTTATCCTCTTTCTGTCTCTTTCCACCACCTCCTCCTTTGGAAAGCATGCATTGGACATGAAATCATTTTTGCTTGTGCTTTGCATACATGATATTTGAGATATACAAGTGTTAATTGCCACACAAATTGGCCCCTCTCCGTCACTTCAACTGTTTCTGTAGGGGGCCTTTGGGTGCAAGAAGAGGAAAAATTGGAAAAAGAAATTAACATCAATGGCATTGATATTGATTGCATAGGAAATGACACCGATGCCTGGTTTGAAGGTGATGGATAAAGGGCAAACACATTTAGTTTTGGATGTTTTTTTTCCTGCTTAATTATTTTTCATGTGCTACAGCAGGGCCTGATGTTTCAAATTCAAACCATGAAAAACATACTAATAACTTCAATTATCTTGTGGCAGACACATGAAGCTTCAAAGGTTTTTGAGCACCTACTGAGTTTGGGTCTTAAGCCTAATGCAAAATCATATTCGCTGCTTGTTGATGCCCACCTGATTAACAGGGACGTCAAATCTGCTCTTGCAGTGATTGATGATATGGTAACTGCAACGTTCTCTTTTTAATTTGAGTATATTTTGCTAGTGAAGGTCATTGACGTATACCAAATCCATTGCCAGATAGCTGCTGGTTTTGAACCGTCAAAAGAGACATTAAAAAAGATCAGAAGACGATGTGTACGAGAGTTGGACTATGAAAGTGATGACCGAGTGGAATCACTGGCTAAATCTCTGAATATCCGAATGGGTGCAGAAGCCCGCAGGGACATGCTGTTTAATATTAATTACAGTATGGGTTATGCTTGAATGGTAAGTTTTGATGCTGTTCTTTGAGACATTAATTTTGAACTATTTTTTTTTCTTTAACCAATTGCTCACACAATTTCGTGCTGGGGTGGTGGTTAGATAAAGTTTTTCCTAAATTGGCCATACTTCAAGAGTCAAACTCTTAACATTGCAGGTAAAGTTCACCTAAGGTCCCAGTTTTTGCGATCAATCACTGTTGGGTGAACCATTAATTTTGTTTACTTACCAGTGATGATGATATTTACTTTTGTAATGGAGTGTATATATTTTGGTTCAGAGTCTTGTTTCCTTCACACACAAACACACACTGGTATATACGGGTATGACTGTTTTAAAGGGGTGCCTTCAATGGTGATAGTACTAGAGCTACTATCGATAGATATTTTTTCTTTTTGGCAGGTGCACTTGTCATTGATGTCCAAATGAATTATTTACGCAAATTGGCAAATCTTTTATTGCATTCATTTCCGATGGAATTCCTGTGTTGTATATTAGCGGATGGTGGCCGTGGCAGGATGATGTAATGATAGCTTCCCGCAATCTTCAGTTTTTGTGTTATGTGTTATGAAGCAGGGAGGTTGTTGAAGATGGAATTGGCTTTCATAGGTAAAACTGAGAGCAGTGAATTTTCCAGCAAAGTCATTTGAAATAATTGTAGGACAGATCCAATTTCAGTAGGATAGATATCAAGGCAGACATTTACTTTTCTCGTGGTTATTATTTTTTGTTTGGTTTTGGCACTTCCTATTTCTAACAACCTAGTGATGGCGACGACTAGAAGCTGTAAAGGACTTCGGAAATCTGAGTAGCAGAATTAGAAATCTGCTTGTATGGAGTTGTGGTTGTATTAAACTCAACTGCAAATAATGTCAACATTTTTAATTGAAAAGTTCCTTTGTTGATAATTTGTCTGAGGTAACGACATAGGTAATAAATAACAAAAAAAATGAAAGAACGTTTTGTGTTTGGAAATGTAAACCTAAATATACATTGTGAACGAGTTGCTCGGACGGTATTAAATAAAACTATTTTTAGGTGTAAATCAAAATTAAAGGGCGTACTCAACTTTTAGGATTTAATAGACGACACAGAAATAGGTTTGGGAAGTCCAGCTTCTTTTTGTTTGGTTCAATGGCTGTGGTTATTTGTCTCTGGGTTGAGTGGTAAGGAACAAGGTGTTTTCTTCCTTCTCTCATTTTCTCGACAGATCTGACGGTAGCTGAGGGGTTGAAAATCCTGTCACATTCTCATGTCCAAGCCTCTGCCACGAATAAAAAATTGACACGCCAATAAAATTGCCATCATGTCTCACGGTCAAGTTAACTCCGTAACATATTTATCTTTTGATTGTTGCAATCTTTTTCGTTGAAGTGCGTCAATGGCTTCAAGCAGTGCCACCACCCTTTTGCACTTGACATATGCAATCTCATGCACTTGACATATGCAATCTCACTCCATGTTGGCTTACAGATTTACATCCTATTGAAAATAGGTTCAGTGGGATTTTAGGATATGGATAAGCTACTCTGTTAAGTAGTTTGGATAAATGCAATAATTGCTTGTATCAGTTGTATGCTTAATGTTTGGTAACAATGGTAGAAAGAAATTTCATATATAATTTCATGTGCATCTAGCTTTCTATCAATTGAGGTTTACGTGAGTGGTTAAAGGTCTCTCATCCCTTAACCAAGGTCTCGGGTTCGAGTCTTGGATATGAAAAAAATCTCAGCTAGGAGGGATGCCACCCATCGAGGTGCCAAACAAACTCCTGCGGGAGATTAGTCCCCGTCTCAGGTTGGCAGTGGGATATTCCTCGAAGTAAATAAAAAAAAAATGTATATCTAGCTGTCTGCAGTGGATTTCTTTCTCGCTAGATTATCTAACAAAATAGGAACGTTAAAGAACAGTTGGAGATATATATATTTTACGCAACAGAATATATTATTCCTTCTAAGTTTCATTGCAAAAGAACATTGCTATGAAGTAAAATAATATTCTTGGGAAATCGTTGCAATTGGGGTGTTCTGTTTTCAATTACATCGATGCATATTTGATACGACAATAGCTTGAATTTGAACAGCTTTATCGGTTTCTACTGTCACGTCACTGGGCTTTTATGCATTTCTAGAACTGGGTTCTAAATCCCAACATCTCTGGGTTTTGTTTTGTGCTACTATATGCACCTTTGTAAATGGAATAAATAGGCCGTATCCCGAGAGATGGTTGAGTTTTGGTTTAGAAGTAGAAATGTATATAAAAAAATTATCATAATGGTATATGTATTGAGCTGGTAACTTATTGCAAATGGAGGTAGTTTCTGATGAACAAGTTTCTACTTCCCTAGCAACAAGTAGAAAACCCCAAAAAGGGTTGTAGCAAGGTTGACAACAGTGACCAAGGACATGGAACCTATCAGGTATTCCCACAGGCTTGAAGAATGCAATAACTTTTCTCCTGTCTACCATAACATTGCTTCCCCAAACATGGTGTGACCTTGTACACTTCTATTTCACAAAGGTTTACAACCCCAAAAGCAAAACCTTGTCCTTGTCCTATAATGATATATACAATTACAGAATGGATTAATGTAGACATACAAGTGCATGTTTTAGATTTTGTAAAAACAAAATCACGTTGAAAGAAAACTGCTCTCACATAACTTCCAAAATAATTGTCTCAAGAAGTATTATTTCACATTTGCGATAGAATAATCTCAACCAAACCGATCCAATATTGTTTTTGGATAATATTCCCGCCAATCTTATCACGTTACTGTCCCCAGAGGGCCAGAGTTGGTTGTCATGTTACAGTCAAGCATCCAGTCATTTAGGGAGCCCAACACAAAAAAAAAAAACTTAACCCAAAAAGCAAACACAACTCAAGCAAAACATTGTTAGATGCCCTTTTTACTCAAATAATATACTATTTTAAAACTATCTGAATACCATCATTTTCAACATATATGACGAACTCTTTAACTTAAGTTACATGTATTGTCATATACAATGACAACTCAGTCGCTATAGTAAGCTGTAACTTAGTACTCTCTGCCATTTAATAAAGTTGTGAAATATTTTGGATAAATGAAAAATTAATGAATACCGTGCCCAAATTATTTTCCCAAAATTTTTGGTGGCTAAGCAACTTAAGCTTGGTAACACTGCAATCAAGTTGTGCACGTACCAATAATATTGGATCCACCGGCAGTGGAATTATACAGCAGCAGAAAAATATTAAATATATATATAACATGAAGCAAAATCAACCTTGTCTTCCTGATCTGGATCTTCCACAATCCACTTTTTCTGAAAGCTTTTATTTTTCAAGGTACGAGCCATGAAATATGTTTACACGTAATTGGATTCTCTGAATGCTTCATGTCACTTAACCTATGCCAATGTAGCATGGTCTAAAATTGCTAATAGCAAAAAGAGAATCCATTAAGATGCAAGAGCTGAAGCAGCTTTCTGAAATGGAATACAATTATCCATAAGTACGTGTATTCCCTTTACCATACTCAGTAATTCAAACAAGATATGCTACTACTTGTTAGAATATTTAGGAAATATATCATAATATCTTTATTTCACGTTAGGAAATTTGTTGGAGAATTAAGTTTAGAGCTAGGGAATAAGGAAAAGAGAGAAATACTTAAAACTCAGAATAATATTAATAGGAAGAGGAAGAGATGTGATGATACATAGACCAAGTAATAACCCATATTCTATGAAGCACAGATGCTTCAAAGTAATCGACACAGTATTCATATTGGACACTTCACGGACAATTTCAGACAGTCCTAACTATATTCTACAACCTTTTATATTTACTTTTTGAACTTTTATCTGGTTATAGATGGAAATGTCACAATAATTAGATAAATGTTAGCATTTGGTTATGTTTACAATTATTCATGCTAACTTTTAAAACATTCCTCTCTTTTAGTTTAAGATTTGTGCCTTTATGTTAACTTTATATTAGTTTTATATCTTGTATTATAATCGTGTTGTGCCCTATAATTTTAAAATTTTGCCATATCCATGTATCTGTGTCATGTATCGGTGTCGTGTCCACAATATATTCTAAGAATCAACTAAGATATTCTGAAATATCCTAAAATGCAATAAAGATATTATGATATATTTTCTAAATATTCTAACACTACTTTAACTAGTGAATATGTCGCACTTGCAAATTAGTTGCCTTATGATGGAAAGCATATACAAATTTAGCATTGCATCAAGATGCCAAGAGACATGGGATATACAAAATTGCAAGATTTTCATTTTTCAATTAAAACTAACCCGTTTTTGCTCTTCCATGTTTGCCTTTATCAGAGAATAGATGGCAACACCTGCAATTGCTATAGCAGTGCCAATGCCAGTTTGTGTGGATATCCTATTGCCTGCAGGCGTTTGCAATTTTAAAATAGAACATGGAAATGTATCAAAATGAAATTCAAAATTAAAATTACCCCTTCAACTTTGACCCGTAGACAAATAACCATTCAAAGTTTCAATTTTGGCAATTAAACCGCCTAAAATTTCAACATATGCTACTGTGGTTTCAAATAGCCCCTTGTGGTCAATTGCCAAAATGAAACCATAGAAGACTAAATCCACAAAGGACTAAATCCAGAGAGGACTATTTTCAGAAAGATCAAAGTTGCAGGGGTAATTTGTATTTTAGCCTAAATGAAACGCAGAACTGCACTCAAATGTACTACGTTGCCTGTATTTTAAAAATAATGATGAGTTGCATTTCAAATTACAAGCAGATTAAAGTAATTACCGAACGCCACTATAGAGAATCCAATGACAAAAACTTGCTTCAGCACATTCCCTACTGCATGTGTCAGTGGTGCAACCCGCTCCAAAGTATTTGTAGCAAGCTGCAATTATAATGTTCAAAAATTGTGATAATACTTCATTCTTTGCACATCAATTTGAGTCTTCTGAGAAGAAGAGGTCTCAAATATAGAAATCTATTATTTTTAACTGAAGCAAAAGGAAACCTGATTGTAAAGATGGTAAAACATTCCAATCCAGAAAAGATCAGACAAAAACTTGAACATGCCTACTTTGGCAATAGCATTTCTAAATCCAAATTCCATAAGTTGAGGACCCTCAATCTGGAAACAGACAAAATACAATCAGTCATGAACTTGCAAAAAAGCAATAGCAAAATTAAATCTTCCATCAAATTTGTAGCAAATAAACTTACAAGTATTGCTGGGGGGATGCAAAAGAAGAGGGCAATGACTGAAGTATATGCATATACATTCGTAATGTCCATTCCAGTCTGTTAATATCAAGCACATTTATCAACTTGATGAAGAGACTTGAAATCAACTTTATATGCAAAAGAACTTGATGAAGGGAAAATCACATTTATCAACTTTTTTGGGTTCATGAATTGAGTCTACACAATTCTGGAGTCCCTTACATTTAGATTGACTACGAGAGTTACCTATCAAAAGTATGACCATGAACAGAATTTATTTGTTCAACAAAATATTGTCCGGCAATGCATTGAGAATAATTTGAAATTAAGAAACTTAAAAATGTCTTGAATTATTTCTGAGACATCATCAACCTTAGAGTTACTGTGAAAAACTGAGATACTTTTCATGAATGTAACAAGGGCACAAGGATGGGCATTAGCATTTTTTTGGGTACATTAGAGGTGTTGAGAATAAAAAAGAGTCAGGTGATGAAATCCATGTGTTTCAACTACCCAACGGAAGCTTGGATGGATTAATGTAATAAATACGAAGATTAGAGTTACCCTAATTACATGATTTGATTAGCTTATACAATGAATCTAGACAACTATACATAATAATACATGTCTCTAACAGGAGGTGCAAGCACCTTGCAAGGAGAGGGGGATAGGTGGCCTAGTGGATGATTGAACCTTCAGAATCATCATCATACCCAACTCTTAAAGACTTAGGCTGGTGCCAATTGAGCTATAAGCTTGGTGGTATTAGCTATTTACATTCATGTAATTTGTTTTCTCTTACACAATCCCGACAAGACCACTTCATATATAGTTGAACAGCTAAGAAAATTAAGGAACTCGCTTATAAAAATTACTTGCAATATGCAACCCTGATGAGCAACAGTCATGCGCTAAAAGATCTTACCATTGCTTTCTTAGAATATATACTTCCATATGTAAATGCTATATTAGAAATCATTGCACTGATGAAACCGGTCCAGTTGAAAGACAGTTCAGTTAGTGATGCCATTGATACACCTAAAGTGAAAGCTAACATCAGTAAATAAACATTATAAAGAAGAACCTCAAGTTTTAAGAATTTACCATATATGGATTATAAAAGATATATTTAAGCACAGGAGACTATATGTAATATGTGTACATGCCAAAAGTTAAATATGTAGCATATTTTAAGAAATTAGGATCAGAAATCCCTTCCTTGAATTAAAGAGCAGGAAATAATAAGCAGCAAAAGCTTACCTAAAACAACAGGGGCCAATGATAGCCACAGAGACAATGGAATCTGATGGCCCAAGACAAACTGGGAAGCTGCAGCATTGAAAAATGGCTCCAGAGCTACAGAAAAAGAATTGTGAATGCTTTAACCAGAGTACTGATCAATGAATATGAATACTTTCAAAATAATTTTGTTAATAAGAAGAATAACAGTTAAACAATAAAGCTAAATATTCAAATCTTGGACAAATTTATGAATTGTATATTTTCACAATATTCATGTTTGGAACTTCTTTTGCTCATTTTCAAGTAAAAAATAGTAAATCATCGGCCAAAAATATGACCAATTTTCTCATTTGCCCCATGTGAGTAATAGTAGTCTGGAATTGCGTAGTTATATAATGAGATTAATTCTAGGACAGAGATATAATCAAGTTGAAATCAATCGATAGAAATTCCCTACATGAAATTCAGAAATGTGGGTTTACCAAAACTTCATAATCATCATGTTGATGCATAGGCTTGATTCAAAAAACATTGAGGCATACACCCAGTCAGAGAGGAAGATGTCTATTGACTTCAATTGTTAACAACTCGTACATATAATGTACAGATAAAAACAGCCTAAAAAATATCTGGTTTTCCTTTTCTTCATCCAATTATCATACCTTTTATGGTATGTGTAAAAGATACAGCAACAGCAGCAAACGATAGATTGGACATGACATGACCAAGAGCATGACAAAACGCAACTGGAGTCAGTAGTACCAAGAACTCCTTATCAACAGGCTGGTAAGAGAAAAAAAACATGTTATTAAATTTATAATTATAGATATGCCTTGAGTATAAAAGATACTACATAGGAATAGTAACCTACTGCACGTTTTGGTAGACCTAAAGCCCAGCAAACAAGGCAATATCCCACCCCCACAAGGAGATGTACAACAGAAACAAAACTGCAAGGGATTTGAAAAGATTTCTATATGTTACAAGGAATGGAATCTTCGAAAAGCTTAAAAATCATATATTGAGTTCTAGAAAGAACAGTTATCTAGGCCTAATTATGTAGATTCAGTGATAAAAATATGTATAAGGATAAGAAAAGGAGTCATCTTTGGAGGAAAACATACTAGGGATATGGAAAATAATTGTAAACTTTCTTGTTGAGTATGTTGAAAATCACATTTAAGAAGTATCTGCATGGAAGAACAATGTCAGAAAACAAATTGCAATAATCTAGCCTGTATAACATTGATCTCATTATCTTTAATGTTCTTCATCTGCCATTTTAGATCGTTTCTCTCTTGCTTTTGTGTGTACAATAGATGAGAGTATTTATCATAGATGGTAGCAACAATTTAGCAGCATGCAGTCACTACTAATCCCTGTGTGATATAGACTTCTTACCACACCTAAAAAATAATTAAAAAATAAAAAAAGGGGGGAATTCTTACCACATAAAGAAAAAGAAACCAGTAAACAGTACGGGAAATTTCTCACCAAAACTCTTTGAGGATTGAACAGACCTGTTTATCAAAGGAAATTAAGAAAAGAAAGAAAGAAATATCAGCAAAAAATAAACGGGGCAAGAATGTTCTTAGGTTGCTGGGATGTAAAGTACTCAACACACACAGTATCAGAATTTCAATCCAACTTTTGGTCACACCAACACCTCTGCCCCCAAAAGATAAGCCTAGACAATATTTCACCATTTTACTTTCTCTAATCAAAAGGAAGACTCCAATTCAATGGTTATTACTTTTAAGCTATTTACTCATTTTGTCCCCATGCAAGCAAGATGTAAAAACAAGAATGAATATGACATGTTTGCGTTATGTTATACTTGAATCAAAAATGTGTAACTAACTCTAACCCATCTGGGATTTCGATTTCACTGTCATCAGCATCTGCTGCTAAAGCTGCCACAACTGAAAACCTTCGCTGTCTTAGACCCCAACCAAACATGCTTCGCTGAAGTGGCACCACATGCTTCTTCGCACCCTGCACCAATGGAGAGAAAACCAAGCTCGAATCTTTAGCCTCAAGTTGAAGTGCCCCATACTTAAACAAGCCATAACTGGTTGAAACTCTTGTGGGTAACAGAAAAAGGGAAGAAATTTGAGGTCTCTGAACTGATATGTGAACTGGGTTGGTAACAGAAGAAGCCATTCTAAAATCCACGATATGGGTTATGGTAGTTTTCTGGTTTTTGGAAACAGTGCAATTAAACAAATTGAAAGGATGAAACCAATGAGGTAGTTGGATAATATGAAGCGGAGAAAACAGAGTGATGGCTTTTTTTATTTTATGAAAAATGTTTAAAAATTTAGATTTTACAGAAAAATCTGAGAGTCGAAAATGGAAAGGAGGATTTTTGGATGAGATACACTGAGCCAAAATGGAAATTATTAACTTTGGTAACCAAAAATGAAAAGAGGTTAAAGGGTGAAACTTTGTGCGTGAGAGAGAGAGAGTGATTTCAGAGAGTGTATGTGAAGATCTTATGGAACAGGTTCCTTAAACGACGAATGAAGGAAGGGAAGGGAACAGAGACTCGGAGTGTGAGAAAGTGAAAGAGTTTGAGGAACCTGAAAATTGAAATAGCGTTGCTGAAACAAAAAGCGAACTGCTACATACAAAGTACAAAGCATTTCAACATGGTTGACAACTTTTTTTTTTTTCCCTCTTAAAAAAGGACACTTTAATTAGAGTGTCTTTTCGGAAAAAGCCGAAAAAAATATATATTATTTTTATAATTGATTATAATTAAAATTTGTTTTTATTTAAATATATTTATTAAAAAATATTTTTAAGATAATTTATTTTATTTGGATGATAAAAAAAATATTTTTACATAATAAATTAGGAAAAAAAATTTGAAGTTATTTATATAATTTAATAATACTTATTTGGAAGTTTATTTTGTAAAGGTAAATAAAGAAAAAAGTTTTGAAAATGAAAAATAATCAAATCATAACGATCTTAAGGTAAAACAAATTAGATGATATAAAACTGTTTTTTCTCCTCAAAAAAGTATTTTTTTTTATAAATTTAAACTAATTATCAAACATGATAAATTATGTATAAAATAACTTTTTAGCACTTGCTCTACCAAAAACAAAAAGGACATTTGCATTTCTGCTTTTTTTCCTAATTTCTACTATGAAAAGATGGGGGAAATGTTTCCATATTTGTTTTGATTATTGATATTTTTAATTACTTATTTACATTTTTATTAATTAATAATAATTTCACAAAACAAAAATAAATTTAGTTTTGATATACTGTCAGATGTAAATTTTGTACGGTTGTTACCAAAAAATAAAAAAATTTGTAGGAAGAAAACTTGGTTAGGAGAGTTCATTCCTTCAATGTCGTCCAGTATCTCGTGGGATTAGTCTCAGCAATTGCTCGCAGGGATATCCTGCAAAACCAAAAAAATGTAAAATTTTGTTACTTTATCAACTAGTCACACAAATCATAATTGTGACTTTTTAGATAAATATTATAAATGTCAAACATTTTTATTTTTAATAATATAATGATTCATGATTGGTTAGCAACGTAGTTTTTTTATACAAATAGAACATAACAATTAAATTGAATAAAAAATTATAATTATAATTAGTTAGTAGGTAGTATAAATAATATTACATTTCATTTGATATGAAATATGCTGCAAGATAATTTTTTTGGTTGGTGTTTTTTTTGGTTTGTTTTTGGTGTAAATATTGCAACATAATCTAATTTCCAGAGATTTCCTCCCATTTATAATTTTTGTGATAAATGGTAAAATCCTTGTTAACTAAAATTTGTATCCTAATATTGTATCATAGAAAAAGAAAATAATAAAAACTCTTTCTCAATTTTTAAGTAAATTTTTGGGTTAAGATACCCTCAAATTAATATTTAACAACTATAAAATGAGTTTTTTTATAAAAAAATATAAAATGAGTTTAATTTTGATACACTGTCAGCATAAAGTTTTTTATAATATCAACTAATTATATATCATTCATGTGTAATTTTTAAAATAATTAGTATAAGAATTAATTATTTTTAATGATGTGAGAATATATAACTGGTTATTAGTGCAAAAAAATTTACATACAATTATTCTAATTAAATCCATATAAAATTTTGTGAGCTATGTAAATTATGTTCGATTCAGAAACATTTTTTTTTTTTGCATAAAAAGCATGTAGACGTTAGAACATGATGCTAAAAAAAATTAAGAGTAAAACATTAATTTGGTCCTTCAAATTAACACTATAGGACATTTTGGTTCCTAACATTGCGAAAAAGCAAATTTAGTCCCTAACTTTGCAGCCGTCAATCAATTTGATCTCTAACATTAGTGGGCATCACGTGGAACGTTAAGTGCCAGTTTGACACCTACGTGACAAATCCCCTATCAAAACCAGGTTGTTTAACCATTGTAAAAAAGAAGTAAAGTTTTCAAAAGGACGCCATTTTACCATTTGTAGGGAAAAGATTAGTAATTTCCCCAATTTAGAAGCATAATGTTGCTCTTCCTAATTATACCCTACATCTCATCAAAACTCTGCCAAATATTGTTCTTCTCAAAATTAACTCCTCATATTGCTAAAAACAAAATTTAATTGGGAATAAATTGTGCAAGTGGTTGTCAAATTTGATTAAGGCATAAACCCTAAACCCTAAATTTTTGTTCCCTTTTTGTGTTGTGATACATGTTGTGTGGTCCCTTCATGACAATCGGTTTCTGATTTCTTCATTGGTTGTCTTCTTTTTTTTGGCATCATATGTTATTTTAGTCCTACTTTTTTTGTGTTTTGTTATGTGTGGCCTACCATTTTATGAAAGTAAACTCAAAAAACTTTCCAACAAGAAATACTTAAAGCAATTAAGAAATAAAAGAGATGTGATCGTTTGAAGACGAATATTAATATAAAAAATTTGATAATCGATTATACGAATTCCATATCCCAAATAAGGATTAATTTCACGATTATTGTTTAAAGAAATTTCGCAAAACAAAAAAAAAAAACTTGTCAATTTCTCCTTATATTATAATGAACTTTAAACATTTTACAAAAAAATTATCTGAACAAAAAATACAAATTGATAAGTAGGTAATGTCGGTATTAATAATTAATAATACTCTAATGATTAATAATTAGGCAATGTGTGCAAGTTTACTTAACAGACTAAAAAGTTTTAATATTCAACTTTGTTTCAGTTATATTTTTTAAATTTGTGGTAAAAAATTCAACCTACAGAATATTTTTTTGCATTTTGAATTAATTTATGTAAATGTCAAATTAAGAAGAATAGTGCATTTTGTATCCAGTAACGAAGCCAAACTTCCTTAGATTTGGTGTTAAGAAGACCTAATCAGACCATAAAGCAGTGTTGATAAAGGGAACAACGAAGAAAAGAAATCTTCAAGTGCATTTGATTGGAGAAAATGCTTTATTTTTATTTTTATTTTTATTAATAATTGTAAAAATATTATTTTTTTCATTATTTATTATATAAATATTTGAAAACATAAAATAAAATAAAAATTAAATGACATTTTATAATTATTAATAAAAATAAAAAATAGAAAATATTTTGGTAAAATAAACATAATCTTTTTTTCTTCTATATTTAGCAGGAGAGGGATAGGGGTTGGAATAGGTTAGGTCAAACTAGGACCTAACATGTTTGAGTCTGTCTTATGCTTTAATTTCACGGCCTGAGTCTGACCTATTAATTTAATATAGGCTAATTTTTAAGGCCTGACCTGGCCTACTTCAAAACCTGATCTAGTCTGAAAGTCTATTTAAAAACATATTTTTCAATAAGACCTTTAAATATGCTTCCACCTATAAATAGGTCGTAGTTCTTCACTTGTAAATAAATTTGTAAGTCTCTAATAATAAAAAGATTGATAAACTTATACTAATAAATATGTTATGTCTTCACAAAATAAATAGACAAGTAGACTTTTATATTTAAAAAGGTCAATAACCATTATTTTTAAATATTATAAATAATATATTATTATATTATATTATTATTTTATATATATATATATATATATATATATTATATATATGTGTGTGTGTTAAATTTACTGATATGATAGGTTTAATAATTTTTTTAAAACTTTAATTTAACCTCTTTAAAAAAACCTTATCGTAATCTTTTTATTAAATAGGTTATATCCATAAATCCCTGACAAACTGCATGACCTTTCCCACCAAGGTCCACCGGCACCCGAGGGGTTAGATAGCTTAGATTATAGAGGTAAACAAAAAGCGACGCATGTCGCATGACGTTTTCAATTCCATAATAATAAAGAACAAATAAATGGTTGCCAAAAAACAAGTAAAAATAAAAGCAAAAACAAGTGGTTGACATTCCATTATTAATATGGTTCTGAACCCCGCACACACACACACGGCACCACCCAATAGTAATAATTTAGTATATTATCTTCGTCAATGGTTCTCGTTTGCATATACATTATTTATTGAGTAAATATTTAATTTAATATTTAAAATTATCTTATCAATTTAATTTTTTTTATTATTAATATTTTAAAATAATTTATAGAATTATAAAAAATTAATTAGATTCGTTCATCTGTTAATATTTATATGGATCATAATGATATTAAATTAATAATATCAAAAATATATTTAAAATTAAGTAAATAATATCAGAAATATATTTATTATATTTTATAATTTTAATAATTATTTTAAAATATTAATAATATTAAAAACTAACATGATATAATCCTATAATTTTCGAATCAAATTAAGTTTTTGTTCTGTATTTATTATTGCCACAATGGGTAACATGCATTATTGACACTCATGACTCACTGTTCAATGATTTTGGACAACTTTAGGAACTCTAGAGTTGGTATGAAGCCAAACATTAGTACTTTATTTTTTTAATAATTCTTAATTGCAATTAGAATTGTCAAAGATCACTGAATCAAATAATATTTATCGTGTAATTTTTAAAATTTAGTTACGACGATCCTACATTAAATTCAACATTGAATTTTTTTTCAAAATACATTATAAAAAGGGACAAAAAGTCAAGAAGAAAACTACCAAAAAAAAACAGGGGGAAAAAAACTTCAGAGTTTATAGACACATTATTTAATAAAATAAAAAATAGATTGTAAAGTTTTATCTTAACAGCGTGTTAGCACAAAAAAATTACTAAACCAAAACTGATCGATAATTATACAACCGATAAGTTACTGGATAACAAATAATTGAGTAGGTTTAGTTGATTTATGTTCAGTTAGGAGGATTGAACTAAGAGAGTTGAACTAATGGAATCGTGTGTAGTGTTGAGCCAGAACACTAGCTCAGGAGTTTTAGTCAATGTTGAGTGAGCTAAAGGTAGCTATTGAGTTGAGATGAGCTCAGGGGCTGTTGTTGGACTTTGTTGGACTTGTGTGAATGCTAATAAAATGAGGCGTGATCTTTCGTCTAAATACATGAAAGGAAATGAAGTGAAGCTGATCAGGTCAAAATTCCATATATCCACTTAACTACTTTCCCATATTTTGTTGGATGAAAGTTGCCGATTGTTTGAGAAAGATAAAGCAATATATAAAGGTGATAAGGTCATATCTAAGGCAATTCAGGAGTTGACAAAGTCAATGGGCACGATTGAAGAACCACACCTTTAAACATAGGTTATGAAGAACGTGGTTAATTAATGTAGGAGTTAGCTAATTAGTTGAGATACACATTTTTTGCCATGAGTTAACTAACAAGGCAGTTATTTACACAATTGTTGTTAGCCATAATCTTGCATGATTGTAAAATGTGATTTGGTGGATAATAGAGTGGCCAACATGTTTAGTGTAAGTTAACGAGGTATGTAAGGCCATAAATATCAATTGTACCATCATTTTGACACATCCAATCAATCAAACATAAATCTTTACATTTAGTTTTTTTTTTCTAGTGTGTATAAGGGTATCTCCAACCGATAGTCGGAGACTAATCTCTTTCGAGAAGTAGAGATCACAAAAGTGATATTTGTTTGCCCTAACAAAACATTTTCTATACATATTACATAAATCTCTTAATTTATCTTTATTTTATCATTTATCACTTTTACTTACTTTTATGCATATTTAAAGCTACACGAACACCTTTCACCTTTGAAACTAGACGTTTTCTAGAGTAGATTAAGAATTTGATAGTTAAGGAACAAAGTCCTTATCCTAGTGTATTGTCGGAAAAGGGGAACAAACCGTGCTAGTTAGCTGATCCGCTTAACCAATCACAAATCGCAACAAACATCGTCTAAACCGTTATAGACAATTTAATAATTATATGTTACAATAATTTGTTTGATTTTTATATTAAAGTAACTTTTTTATGCATGCATGATGAATAATTTTACATGCTTTAAAAATTTTATTAATGATAAATGATAAACGAGATGGCTATCATATACCTTGTTACTAAAGGAATGGACAAAAAGATCAATGTGCACTAATATAGAAAACACTTTTAACATCGGTTAAAAATAACTTTTAACATTGGCTATTTCAGCGATTTTAATACAGGCGATGTTAAAAGTGGACTTTTGACATCGGTTCAAGGCCACAACCGATGTTAAAAGTCACACTTTTAACATCAGTTCTGTGAACAACCGATGTTAAAAGTGTACTTATGACATCGGTTGAATCCAGAACCGATGTCAAAAGTTATTTTTTTGTTAAAAAAAAAATGATTTTATTTCATAATTTCTTTTCCTCCCTGCAGAATCAGTACACACTATACATATATCCAGAATGCAGAAATCAGTACAACAAGTACAGAAGTCCAGAATTCAACAATATATAAACATGAACTATATATATATAAATCCAGAATTCAACAAACATAAATCCAGATCCCAGAAACTCATATACAAACATAAATCATAAACCCTAAACTTATAAATCTAATTTAAGATATTTAGTATAGTCAAAAAAGTGATCGAGGTCTGCGAATTTCAGCATGAAATTCATCATCTATATCCATGAAATCATCTTGTAGAACAGCAATAAATGTATCATGCATTCTGGCCACGAAAGAATGAATTAATATATCAATATCACATGAATTAATAGGAACATGTAGAAGATAGAGTAATACTAGTTGGACAATGTAGATTTCTGAATCTATTACTAAGGGTGTGTTTGGGAAAGCTGGAAAAAAAAGATTATGCTGATAATCGATTTATGAATAATCGATTATTGTGATAATCGATTATAATCAGAATCTATTTTTGTTTGGGTCTGTTTGCTGAAAAGCGATTTCAAGATAATCTTTTTCGTTTGGATGGTCTAAAAAAATCGCTTTTTACATAGTAAATTACGAAAAAGGGTATGAAGTTATTTGTATAATTTAATAATATTTATTTGGAAGTTAGTTTTGTAGGGATAAATAGGGAAGAAAGTTTTGAGAATAAGAAATAATCAAATCATAACAATCTTAAGCTAAAACAAATTAGATGACATAAAACAGCTTTTTTCCCCCAAAAAAAGCTTTTTTATAAATTTAAGCTAATTGCCAAACATGATAGATTATATATGAAACAGCTTTTTAGTCAAAAAACAGCTGAAATGAAAAAAATTAAGCGTTCCCAAACAAGCACTAAGTGTGTGTTTGGGAAAGCTGGAAAAAATAGATTAAATCAATAATCGATTATTTGTATAAGCGATTATTGTGATAATCGATTATAATCCGAATATGTTTTTGTTTGGGTGTGTTTGCTGAAAAGTGATTTTAAGATAATCTATTTCGTTTGGATGATACAAAAAAAATCATTTTTTCATAGTAAATTACAAAAAAGGGTATGAAGTTATTTGTTTATATTAATAATATTTGATGTTTTTTTAACATTATTCAAGTTGTTTTTTTTTTATATCTGGTCATAAAAAATGAATAAAAGAAATTTTTAACATTTTTTTTTATAAAAAAATGAATAAAATATAAATCCACTACTCTCCTCCAAGTAGACAACGCCTCCATCAGCCCAAGCGACTAGCATCTGAGAGTCTCTAACTAAATAAAATATGCTTATTTTTCATTTGGGTCTATGATAGAGCATGAGGCACAATGAATTAAATATTTAAAATGGATGGTAACAGTAAATGCGACGTTGGGGTTAATACGGGAAAGGCCTTCTGTCGTTGAAGCATAATCAGAAAAAATCCATCTAACAGCTCTCTATTTTAGATGATGGTAAAACAGCTTTTTTGAAAAATAAAAGCTTTTTTAAAATTTAAGCTTGAGACCCAAACATAATTGATTTGTCATCAAATAGCTTTTTTTCAAAGAAAACAGCTGAAAGTCTAACAATCTATCAATTCCAAACATACTCTAAGGGCAGTACGTAAAAGAGCGCATCTGATTAACAAATTTCGGTCTCCTTCACTAAAATGTGCATTGACAGCTTCATTAATATTACCCCCATGCTCCTGACAAGAAACAATATTTACAGATGATGAGGAGAGACCTAAACATACGTGCAAACAATATTTCCTGCAAACTCTTTATAAAAGATTATACAATCTAACCATACGTTTGAAAATAAAAGAAACTAATACAAGCACAACTAATAAAAATATAATTCATCAAGTTCAAGCAGTTTCACCAAAAAAATTTAAAAAATATCGGGCAATAGTAATTATGATTGTATAATGATCGAAGCTAATTTATCAGGTTGACAAACAAAAGCATCTAGAGAATAAAAAATCCTGACTTTTTAGCAAACAAGCAACAACGAAAAATCATTCCAAATGCACGTGGGTAACTGCTCACTACGCAATGCATAGAAAAAAACCCTAACTCTAACTATAACCAAATAATTACTTTATTTTCATTCAATTACAATTGAAATGCAGAATATAGTTTAAACGTGAAAGGATTCAAATAAAAAAGAAAAGGAAGAAAGATAACTTGGAGCTTTTGTACTGTGACTGCTTCAGATAAGCCCTCATGGTAGGATTTGAGGGTTTCGTCCAAAACAAGATAAATCCCTAAACCAAAACAAGAGAAATCCCGAAATCCTTAAATCTAAACAAAAAATGTAAGGGATTACAAATGAAGAAATGCAGTGGTGTGGAGGACTTACAGTGGCAGGGATTATGGACCTCGCGACTCGCAGTGGTGTTCTCTTCTGGCAGTGGACCTCACGATGGTCACGGTGGCTCGCTCGGTGGACAGTTGAAGAAATGCGGTGGCCAAACGGCGAGAATGAGGGCTTGCACAGAACATAGATGATGAGTAGCGAGAGTACCGTGCACGATGAAGAAAGAAACGCGCAAGACTTAAATTTAAAATTTTGACATTTAACATCGGTTATAAAAGGAACCGATGTTAAAACTCACTTTTCAACATCGGTTGCTTTTTAACCAATGTTAAAACTCACTTTTTAACATCGGTTGTTTTTTAACCGATGTTAAAAGTTTGTTTCATCAACCATTTATTTACAAGTTTGCCACCGCGTCTACTTTTAACATCGGTTTTAAAAATAACCGATGTTAAAAGTGTGCTTCCTCAACCATTTATTTACAAGTTTGCCACCGTCTCCATTTTTAACATCGATTTAGAAATAACCGATGTTAAATCCTGACGTTAAAAAGGTATTTTCCACTGGTGGTATTTGGAAGAACTTCTATTGCAATTTCAACCTTCAAATAAGTAAATAAATATGGTCATGACTCATGATGCATGGCTAAAGCACCTAAACTCTACATAGAAGCAAGCTTTTGAAAGAAATGTTAAATTTATTTGACTTTGTTTATTATCTGCATATTATGTTGTTTGTAAAGAACACATGCTTGTTTTTTTGTCCCTTGAGGAAAGTTGAGGAAAATGAATCATTTACATTCAACAAAACACATTTATACATTCATTAAGTACGTACTATTAGATCATTCACTATAAGTATTTAAGGAAATTTAAGATTGATCAAATGGTACATACTTAATGAATGTGTGAATATTTGTAAATTTGACTATAGCAAATCCAGATTCAAAGTTGAGAGCATGCAACATTCACCCACTATTTTATTTTCACTTTTCTCTTATTATTGATTGAGCTTTTCCATCAATGTTTGAAATCATGTGAACGATCATAATTTCATTGGAGGATGATGGATGATCAAGGATAGGTGTTAGTGGTTATAATAATCGAAACTAATGAATTTTTTGCAACCTTAATATATGTATTAGTACAATAATCATATACTGCTTGATATATAGCTAAAGTCAGCTGGAAAATCAAGTCAGTTCAGCCTACTGGAGCTGGTCCATTGCGTGCCAATACGTTTTTGGGTTGGGTTGATTGACCCAATTTAGCTGCGGACTAATAATTTGTTAGCTCAGTTCAGTCCTTACAGGTTGAGAGTCAAACGGATTGACCTATTGATCCATATTATTTATTTATTTTTAAAATTTAGTTCACAATCATAATAAAATGAAATAAATAAAATAGGTAACTTTAAAAAAAATAAACTCGGACGAATGTGATGTATAATAACTTTTAAAAAATATCCACTGTCTGAGTACAACTTGGACTGACCAACACTACTGGGCCAAGAATGCACTCAAAGTCCACAATGTAAAACATCCCCTACTTGGGCTGGCCCAAGAACCAGACTAGAAAAAAGTACAACTTTTTGTTTCAGAACCTTTTCGGATCAAACACCAAAACCCTAAACTGAAAATAAAAATCAGAGAATGTCGTATTCTTCTTCTTCTTCCCCTTTGCAGCTTAATTAATCAGAAAAAAAATCATTGAAGTGAAAACATAAAAAACATTTCTTTGAAGAAAGTTTGTGGTGAATTGATATTTAAAAATATAAAAGATGAGCAGTGGAAAACTCAAAGAAGAGGAACAGGACGGCATGTCCGTACACTCTCCCTGCAAGCCTCCTCCTTCCTCCGCTTCCTCTCTCCCTAAGGTCTCTCTCTCTCTCTCTCTCTCTCTCTCTAAAAAGTTTTAATTTTGAACTTGAAATTGAATTGTGATGGTTTTGTGACAGGATCAAGCGCAGGTTGAATTGGAGCTGAGACTGTTGGAGGCTCTTGAAATTTATCCTCCAATAAAACTACAAGGTGATTTCTTTTAAAAAAAATAGTTTGTTGCTTTGAATTTTACATTTTGTTTGGTTTAGGGATGAAAGTGGGAGGAAAGAAATGGGAAGAAAAGAAAGGGGAAGGGGAGAAAAAGATTAGAAAAATGAGATAATTGTTTACACTTTTGATAGGAGAGAAAATGAAAAGAGAGTCTCTCTTGTTTGTGTGATTGTGTAGAAAATTGTGTGGGAAGTGAGAGTAAATAAAAAATATATATTTTGAAATGACATAAATACCTATAAGTAAGACATGAGCTGCAATAAATAAGTTAGGGGTGTTTACAACTTCACATGTCATAACCTCTTTATGTGCTCAAATATTTGGTTTGATTGATTTTTCAAAAATTGTTTTTTTTTTCAAAAGCCTTCTTAGTAAGATTTTTTTTTTTAGATATACACTGTTTTGAATACAACATATCCTAATCTAAACACACTCTTGATATCGGGTCTGTGTATAATAAAGGTATAAGATTGGTTTTATATCTTTAACGAGCCCCTCAAGTGAGAGAGCTCTTTGGGCTCAGTGTGGATAATGAACAAGGCCCATCTTACCACTTAATCATAGAGGCTTTAATACCATGTCAATGACTAACTCTCCCAAAAAAATGCTTTAGCTTTTAGGTGGAGGTTTGTGAATAGTTTATATCTAACCATTTTAATAGTGATATGTAAAAAATGAGTTTAATTGTTATACATTGACAGTGTAAAGTTTTTTTACAAAGATATCCAATCATAAATTGCCAAGCTAGTAAAATTTTTTGAATTCTAATTACCTTAAAAGTCATCCGTAACATGATTGGTGATTGGTTGACAGTATTAAATGTAAAATATGGTTTATTTTTTAACTGGGGAAATAGCAGGATGTAATTAATAATCTTGTCTAAGTCTAAATAAGGTAGTGACGTTAATTGAAGATTTGGGTTTGCAAGATGTTTGTATGCACACTTTCTTGGTCCTGATAGGCGTTGGTGGTATATAGAATATAGAATGTAGTAAAATCACAGGATTTGGCATCATGTGGTTTCCTTGTAAGTGAGATTTTAGTCACAGGAATATGATATCTCCTTTCATTTTATCAATCTTGGCCTTCATAGATTACTTCCTTAAAGTGATTATTTGAAGATTGCATCAGTTTATCTAAGAACAAAATCATGAGATCAAGGGAGATATCACATAGATTTGTTCATTTGTAATTTTAATTATGGACACACCAACTCAAATTAAATTATCGCATAGATTTATGCCGTTGGGATGCTTGGCATGCCAGATATTTGTATGAATGAAATTCTCTTTAATAATCGTGATACAGGATTTCAAATTAGACAATGAGGGCAATTTCTTTAACTTGAGCATGCTTTGCTGATTATGACATTTGTTATCTAGAAAGGGGGAGGGGGTCCCAGAGAAAAGATACCTGTGTATTAACGGATGCAAGGCCAAGGCATACTGCATTATGTTGCTTGGTGGCATTCTGTACTTTGAGATTTCATGATTGAGAAAATGCTAAAGTAAAGTTTTCTCCGTTTCTGAAGTAAGTAATATCTGGTTAGAATTTGGACACTAGCTAACAAGTAATATCTGGTTAGAGTAAAAGAATCAATTATCTATCATTGTTGATTGAAAAGCTTTTGTCCAGTTTTGTGTATGAACCTGTCAAGTAAACAGTAAGCATTTCTAGTGACTAGTGAAGTATTGATGATTATTAATTGAATTGCTGTTTGTTGAGTTTGATGTCTGAACCCGTCATGTGCTAATGCTGCTTGTTTAGTTGTTATTTGATAGTGACACTATGTGTTTCTTAATTCATCAACGGTAGTTATGCTAAGATGGATGATCACTTTATCCTGGTAAAGCATTCCTATGTCAGATGGTTATCACTAGTTGTCTATCAAGATTCATCATATTTTGGGGGTTGAAAGATTCATCAAATTTTATGTGTGCTTACAATGAATATCCCTTTTTGTGAAGGAATACATCGCCACTTTGTCCTTTATGGTCTGATGGAATATCTAAGGAGGAGGTTAGTTCCTCTATCCAGTTTTATGTCTGTCTTGCTTGTTTGATTATCAAGCATAATGAGCTAGATCTCTGTTTTTATGATAAATAATCTTTTAACTACTGTATATGCTTCATTCAGTTTTGACAGACACTTCACTTCTGAGGAGGTTCTTCAATTGCTGGATCGGTTCTACAACTTAGAAATGCTGGTATGTTATCAATAAATTGTGATTCTTCTCATTTGTCATATATCCCTCGTATAAATAACATTTTAGTTTGTTTTTTAAGTTGACATGGTGCTTTGGATTTTGAGAGCTGATAAAGTGTAGTGGTTCATCTTTCTGTCTCCCTCAGAAAACAGATGATGATGAGATCGAATTGCTTAATCATGAAGAAGAATTTTCCTTGCCTCCGAGTTACTTTATCAAGGAAGAATCTTAAACCAAAACTTTTGGGGTATATACATTTTCATTTGAACATCGTTCACCTTTTGATGTGTAAAGCCGGTTATTCCGTTCTTCCATTCCCTTTTCCTCTCATTTTGGGATAGATCATGTTTCAGTGGTGGTTCATATCACGTATATCTTTCATGTTTAGGTGGAAATTCCAATAATTATTACTGAGTTTAGTACTCTCATTTTGGGCTAGATCGTATTGTATTTAACTACTCTGATCTGGGTATAATGCATTTAGACTTTCGAGTATATTAGAATTTTCCGATGATAAACACATCAAACATCTGTGTTCTATTAATTTTTTTCATCCTTGCACTAAATTTTTCCAATTTATTGCCATGATTTTTCACCACTCAAGGGTCATTTGGTGCAAAGGTAGTTGACCTTAGGCATCTAAATGATGCATGATCATCTTGGATGTCCGAGCAAGATGCGCATGGATGTCTGAAAACTCACTATTCAGTTAACTAACCTACTGTGGACGACGGCTTCTTTCATAAACCATACTTAAACTGGTGCAACGATGCACATTTTCCCACTGTAATAGCTCAACCAGTTTTTTTTTTTTTTTTTTACACATTCAGAGGAGTGAATCCAACCTTCACCCAGCTAGTCACCTTATCGCTCGCCGCCAACACAACCAACATCTCTTCACCCTCATCATTGACGGCACTGCCACCACCTTTACATGCTCATTGCATTGTTTCTCTGCCTGGTGCGATTTCAACGAGGGTTGCCTAGTGTTGGTGTGGATTTTCTCATGGTGATGAAGGATGGAAGACATCCAATAGAAGCGATGTGGCGGCGCTGAGCTGAACGACAACGAGGGCAGCTGCTGGTCTGTCTATGGCATCTGAGGGGAAATCCAATATCTTCAATGCCAGATTCGGTGTCTTGGCCACCTTGTATGTAGTGGTTTTGGCTTCTGATGGTGGGTTTCGGCATCGATCAGTAGCGTGTGGCTGCATTGGGTCAAAGCTAATTATGGTTGCTGCCCAAGAAGATCTTAGTTGTTCATTCATGTTCAAAGCTAATCTATGGTTATATCCACACAATGCATGATTGTACCACTTTTAGAATGGTGTATGGAAGAACCACTCGCCTATTGTGTGTAGGAAATGATACATTTACAAACTCTCATGCAAGACAGTAGATATTCTTTGGTGTGTGCAAATATGAATATCACAACAAAAGTATAAAATTTTTATCACTCGCCTAAAGTATAAAAATAGTGTAAACTTTTGTGTGTGCATATATCACAACTCTTAAATAAGTTCACCTTAGAGCATCTCCATTGATGGTTCCTTATGGGTTTCTTAACCTTAAGGAACCGTTGCTTAACTTTTACTCCCATTGGAGTTGGTCTACATGGCAGGGAGGGTTTCTTAAAATAAAGCAGGGTTCCTTATATAAGGAACCGTTCCTTAGCATTAAAATACAATTTTTGAAATATCAAAACCAATTGAAAGGTATGAAACAAAATTAAATATAAATAAAAAAGTATATAAATTTGGATTGCTTAAAGGTTGTTTCAAATTTTTTCCATTAGAGCAAAATATGTATGCGTTGCTTAAGTATGATGTGGCATAGTGGGGGCTACTTGATAGTGACTATACAACCCAAATTTGGTTCTTTAGAAATTTATCATTGGAGATGCTCTTAAAATTTGAGGATGAAATCTATGAAGCCAAAATCATACTTTCTTCTCTAATTTATTTTTTCTTTTTTAAATTATTCTTCTAATTTATCAGCATATCTTCAAAAAAATCACTTAGCATGTAATATGGTAATGTATACAAGCTGGTATATGACGTGACACAATATTGACATGACATGGCTAATGAGTTGATGCATGCGTCTCTCCATTTTTACCCAAATTCTTCTTGGGGTTCTTGCTTTTCTTTCTTCATACCAACGTATCTATTTCTTTTTTCTACCGTTGCATCTTCTCTCTGCCTTCTGATCTCCATTTGGTCTCTCAACAAATATTGTTATTCAGTGCAAGAACATTATATCTTACACACACTCAAGGTCTAGAAGAATTAGAGAGAAAGAGAGAAGATCAATTTCTCAAATGCGTCGCACACATATTCACTTCACTTGTACATTACACATCGCAATACTGAATCTTTTTATAGACTTACATGAATACATGAATCATCACATTCACTAACACCTAATACACGTACAAGTTCCAACTAACACTAACAATCACTAACTGAATTATCTAACACAACCAACACTAAAAACTGAATTATTTCCATTATGTATTCTCAAGTTCCTCCATATTTGGTTGTAGAGGAGGTCAATGCCCTTCATTTTGCAAGTGTGGGGACAAGACCATTGTTTGCATTGGAGGAATAAATGCACACCTTGGAAGTTTTTTTCCTCTCTCAATTGTTATGAGATTTTTGGTCTATGAATTGCCTTTTCTTATCAATTTTGGTATCTCATTTATTTTTTTATTTCACAATTTCTAAACATTATCGTTTGGAGTGTGATACCTATGTCATAAGAGTTTAACATCGTGTTGCTAGCTGGGAAGCAAAATAGGTACTTATGGAGTTAGACGAAAGGATGACAATGTGAGGATTTAATAAGTTAGAAGACTAATTTAAAACAAAAGTTAGGTAAATGATAAATTTGAAACAAAATAATAATGTAATGGATGGTTTTTGCCATCTATAAAAGTATCATTACTCATTTTAGGTGGCATGGGCATGTGATGCTCTTTCAAACTCATGAAATTAATTTTATAGGTCTATTGGTGGCTTGGGCGAGGCAGGGGATGATGTGGCGGTGTGGACTCGTGCTTGGCTTGGAGGCAGAGGTTATCTGTCACCCGTGATTTTTATTCCACCATGATGCTCCAAAACATATCTAGGCATGTGAGATTACGTACCGAATATGAAAATTACTTCCTGAACCAATGGCCTTATTGCAATGACTGTATCCTACGGAATCAGAGGTTCAGTTTAAGGTCTTTCAACTTTGGACGGAGACTCGAATTTCTTATTAGGAAGAACAACATAATGAGAAAAGGAAAACGAAAAAGAAAATGTAGCTAAAAATTTTAACGTGGATAATATCGCTCCGATACCATGTTAGGAAACATGACAAACATGGAATGATGGACGAAATTGGGAGAAAAGTGAATGTGTAATTGATAAAATAGTAGAAGTGAAAAGTGATTACAAAGTGAGTACATCAAACTTTTATATAGACTAACAAACTAACTAACTAATCAAGAAACTAATTATATCTCTAATATCTACAATAGTTTATGCATTGACAAAGCCACGTAACCTTTGATTAGCCCAGCCTCAATTTTATTAGGAAAACTTTTCTCATCATGTAATGTAAGCATTTAAATAGTTTTTAGGTCATATCATACTTTTTTGTTTTTATAAATAGATTAGACTAAATTCAAAAATAAATCTTATGACAGATAATAGATAAAGATTAAGCCGGCACATTACAAAACAAACTAAATCTATGTACACAAATCCTAACCCCCCAGCACATTTCCACCTCAAGTGATAAAAGCAAAACCTCAACTTGTCCTGCTAACATCAACATGGTGTGCCCCCACAAAGTTGCAAGTTGGGAGCACCTTGATTCACTAGACTTGACTATGTCGAAACCTTCTGTTCTTGAAGTCCTTCCTCTTGCTGGGAGAGGAATTTCTGTTATGCCTTCATTACTCAAAAAATAAACAAGTTCATACAAAATATATAGTGAGCGAAGAAGAATAAATATCGTATGCTTATGCTTTCTAGCAAGTCGATCATCACCATCGTCCATGACAGCCCTAGATGGCAAGTCAAAAAATTAGTCATTTTGAAAGGTTACATCCTCTGCACATTATCAGTAATCATTCTCAACTGCGGGCTTATGTGGTGTGGAGTATGCCTACCCCAAAGATAATTTGGAATAGGTGAAAGGTTTCCATTTATTACCACCATAATCATTCCTAGAGAGATGATTCTTTCACAAAATGAAAATTACCTCGGTAACTAACAAAACTTGTGTGGGCATTAATAGAGAGTAGAAAAAGGAAAATGAAGTCCCCTTGAGTCAGCTTAATTGGTAGCTGCGGGACATGATATTGTGAATGTGCGGGTTCAAACCCCCATGGGTTCCGTCTCTTTTATATTTCCTACTTCCCTCTCCTATTCCCCCTTATAAGGCTTGCTATGAGCCTCCTTTGACAAAACAAAAAAAAGGAAAAAGAATGGTGGTGATGAGAGTTCTGTAAAGGTTGAGAAAAATGTTGTTTAAGAGCATCTTCAATGATACAATTCATTAAAGTTGTTTAACTCCTCTTTTTATAAGTCTCATCATGTCACATCACCACTCTTTATTTTATACCAATATAAGCAACTTTCCACTACAATGATGCAACTCTAGGCAATAATGCCCTTTCTCCTGCTTAGCTTATTGCTTAGCATGCATAATCATCCCAAAGAACATCATCGCGTTCATATTACGATCTTAATTCAGGTAATTTCTAAATTTTTATGGTAAACATCCCTGCTCAGCCGTTGATTCCCATCTAAGAGAAACGATCTAAACTTCACGCTTTTGCGCCACTCACATTCCAAGAGCTGAAGCTCCATTTATACTCAGATTCCACGCTCCCAGCTTCACAACTATTCTGGAATGAAGCTATTGATATTCTCCATTTATTCTCTAACATCTGCCACTGTGTCTCACTTGGTAATGACTTGCATTTGGTTAGACGTGCACGTACATAATTATGTTTATAGCGTTTTCAACTTGGAATACATTATCTTTTTGAAGTATTGTCATGACTTAATTTGCATTAAATCTTATTTTGGTTATGATTTTTTGTTATATGAATAACTTCAGCTATTTCTTTACAATATCTGCATCACTCCAATGATGCAACCACATTGCCTCACCGCATCAAAGTGAAGTGGTTTTGACTTGTGATAACACAGCTAGGAGTATATACGAAAGAAAAACATTTTAAACAGAATCAAATCAAAAGTAATGAACACATAAGGTGATGATTATAAGAAAACGTAAATTGTCCATCAACCGACCACTTTACTTAAAACATAAACGGCAGTAGAATGAGAAAGTTTGACAGATAAAAATAAAATAAAAAAGACAGGCGCAGATCTTCTGGTTTTGGTTGGATATCAAGAGAGCACAACGAATTATGAAGAGACCATGGTCCACATTGACCGGTCCAAATCCATTGCCAGAAAAGCTGAAAAATTTCCTCTTTGCAAAGTACCTTAGATATCTGACTACTTCCTTGTCAGGGTCAGAGATCCAAAGGAACCTTCTCAATGCTGAAAAAATAGAAGAATGTCAAATTTCTGGGTATAGAAAAGGCTTTCTCATGCATATACCCCCACCCTTTTTTTTACAAGAATTCACTTATTTTCTACACCATTAAATTCACTCCCTTGCACACACAATATTTCAATATACACATACCTCAAGCTCAGCAGGTTTGGCTTCTTCCGTTTTTATGTTCTCCTCACCTGCATGAGACCATTGATGTTTAAATCCTTGGTATTTAGAGTAGTTCCAAGTGCATTATATACTAAATAACACGAAGCTTGACTATGTAGCTAACTAGGAGTGATCTGTTATCTGTAGACTCCACTCTAGAAACAATGTGACTTTAGTCTATTCTTCAGGTCAATCAATCCAAGGGCAAACAACTTTTTTCTCTCTGCTCATTCTAATTTGATTTTCTCACAAGGTTGGGAAAAGGGGCAGAGTGAGTGAAATGCAAGTGTTTTGGTGACAGTGTATGATTGTACATCAAGCACTTCTATGTCTTGGACATCATTTTTCAGCAACATATGGTATTACATTTACTGATTTACCAGGGAAAAATCAAATGCATCTTATATCAAGTCTCAATCATTCCCATACCTCCATCCTCAGGCAAATCGGAGGTCCAGAGAGTCAGGTTGTCTCTAAGCAACTGCATGATCAAAGTGCTGTCCTTGTATGATTCTTCACTCAAGGTGTCCAACTCTGCAATTGCCTCATCGAAAGCTTGTTTAGCCAAATGGCAGGCCCTGTAAGTTTCAATAATGACACTGAGACGAGTACTAGCAACGAAAGCAATTCAATGGACCCATGCAGGATATGGGAGAACCAGTAAGTTACCTTTCAGGAGAGTTCATTATTTCATAGTAAAAGACAGAGAAGTTGAGTGCAAGTCCAAGACGGATTGGATGTGTTGATGGAAGATCTGTGTTTGCAGTGGCTGAAGCAGCCTAACAATTAAAATATTTGCATACATCAAGTTACAATAATACAAATATAGAGATGTACATACAAAATTATTATGAATCAGTTCAGTGCTGAAATACAAGAGATCAAATACATACCTCATATCCTTTCAGAGAGTGCTCAGCTGCCTCTTTCCTTTCATGGTCAGACTTGAACTCAGCAAGATACCGAAAATAATCACCTTTCCTGGATCAAAAGAAGCAGATGGAAATCAGGGATAGCAAGAGATGTCATATCGCATAAGGATGAGAGCATAATGTAAACACAGAAACCCAATGACTCATTCTTAGCATTGGATTCCCTTTAGGATTGGTTATGAATCAAGCTAAGGGTGCTCTACCCATCATGTCAACAAACAGTATGGGGCACAAAAATAAGTAATCAAATCATCAAATTCATACAGATTCTATCCTTCTTGTATCTCTCATGATATCTTGTAGATGGTAATCCAAAAAGGCAATTGTAGATGGAGATAAAAGTACTGAACTATATGGACAGGGAAAGGAATTGAATTAATCAAGAAAGTAGCAAAGAAGCAGTGTAGCAACATGACTCACATCTTATAATAGAATACATTAGCTTCTGCTGAGGTAGAAGATGGAATCAGATGGTCGTCTATAATTGTCAGAATGTCACTGCAAATTTTGGAGAGTTCATCCTCAACCTTTTGGCAGTAACTTTTGATCAGTTTAACATTGTGCTCATTTCCCTTTGACTCTTCCTTCTGCTCAATTGAAGACATAATGCGCCAAGAGGCTCTCCGTGCACCAATGACATTTTTATATCCCACTGAGAGGAGGTTCCTCTCTTCCACAGTTAGCTCAAGATCAAGTTTAGCTACTTTCTTCATACATTCAACCATTTCTGCATAGTAAATATGAAGATTCAGAGGGATATCATCATATCGGTAATTGGATTGCTAGTACTATGCACTGTGTTATGCAACAATAACTAAGCTCACATAATGTAGATTCTGAGAAAAAATTCTGACTTCCTTTCCCTGGGGGTCGTAAATCAGACAAAATTAACAAAATGAACAAATTAATCTTCACCTAATCACTAATCAGGACAAAAAAATGACATTCAAAGGTAAAAAATACAAACGAAGTGCATTCAGAGCTGACTGTTGCCATCAAAAGGGTAGATGCAAATAGAGTTTATCAACTTCAGGTAGACAGGTTCAATAGCAAAAAGAAAAAAGGGGAAAAAAGAGCATTTCTTCCTCTATGATTCACGTTCATGACAAAATGAATCATGAGTCAAAAGGACTGGAAGGCCATATTGGCTCCATGAGAGCACTTTGGTAACCCATTTCAGTTTTCAAGCACCATTCCCAAACAGTAATCCCCCCCCCATTCAAATATGAAATCAAACAAGTGACATGCAACATGAATGAAACAATTACAAGTTAAATCTAATTCAAACAAAATTACAAGTCAACCCATCACCTTGAAACAACCCACCCCTTAAAATAAAATTTTTAAAAAAAGTTTTTTCCTATGACGTGAAAATAGGTGATTATTATAGAGAGATTGATCTAATCTATATACTGATCCATAAAAAACATTTGAAACCCAACTCTCAAAATCAAATCTTTTGTTTAACTGGGTTAGCACATCTGATCAAACCTTCCATCCACCGTCTACACTCGCTATGACTTGGGTTCCATTATTAGATTTCCCTTCTTGATAGGCAATATATAAATTCTATTATTAATCCTTGTTGAGAGCGGTTGTCTTCCCTACCTTACACGGAAAGGTGTTTTCCCTTAATCTAAACATTTTTTTACCAAAAAAAATCAAATCTTTTTTTGAAACATCTGGTCAAGCCTTATGCCCAATGTGGCTTGGATTTCATTCTCAGATATAATATGTAAATATCACTATAAATCATTGCTAAGGTTGAAGATCTTCCCCAATATTACATGAAGACCCCAATCTAAACTTTTATGTAAAAAAAAAATAAAAAAAAAATCAAACCTTTTCCATCTTAATCCCCATTTCCAACTCATCCAAATTTACAAAAGCAAGATTCCAACAAAACAACGATTCAACAAAACAGATCCAGATCAACATCATCAACAAAAACACAAACCCCAATAAGAAAAAAATAATAAAAACTCTATATATATATATATATATATATATATATATATATATATATATATATATATACAAAAAGTAGCACCTTCATATCTTTCGGCCTGTTCAGCAAGCTTGGCCAAGTATACCTGGGTCTCTCTCTCCTTTTCCGCGGACATTGTTTCAGAGAGAGATCACAAAAGCAACGATAATAACACCAACAAAGACAAAGGGGGGTTGGATTGTTTGTTTGTGTGTAAGGAAGAAGAAGAAACGAGATGCGAGTTAGAAGGGAAAGAGGGGTGGAGTGGTTATATAGTGGTTAAAGATCGAGCATGGTGTGGGGGTCAAGAGAAGACCGAAATCTTCACCGTTGGATCAGAGAGTTTGAAAGAGGAAGCGCGCAAATCGTGATGGAGAGAGACAGAGGTGTAATGCTTATCTGTAACTCTTGCAAATTTAACATTGGGTGGTTGTGTGTTTTGTTTTGTTACCTGTTCCATTTTACATTTGTGTTGGACAATTTTCTTTTAGCAATTAGTCTTGGGTTCTTTAACAGACACTTTTTAATATTTTTCTATATTTTTCTGTTTGTGTATGATGGATTTCACATAAGATTTACTAAATAAAAACCGAGTTTATATTTAATAAAATTTAGTCAATAATAAAAGTATATTAAAAAAATTATACTAAAAAGCGTGTTGTTAATATTTTTTTTTATGTCAAAAAAATTATTTTTCTTTTTTCTACCCGCTTATGTGTTGTATTTATATATACGTTATCATTTACAAGAAATGTGAATTTTTCCTTATATTATTTTTTAAAATTCGGTTGTTTTTTTTTTTATTACATAAAATGGATGTTGTTTAAGTTATATTTGATGCTTATTATGTTTTTCATATTCAATTAGTAGAGAGATAGATTACCGGTGTTCGCGGATTGGATTGAATCGGTTTTGAGCCAAAAAACCATCCGATCCAAAGATGAAAACAACTTGCGGTTTGGATTGGATCGATTTGCTTACTTAAAAAAATCCGATCCAATCCAATCCAATCAAATGCGGTTTGAATTGGATTGGATAATTCGATTTTTACCGATACATCGTTACATAGTTATATTAAGTCGAAAATCAACATTAAACCTATATATACTAGAATTAATATAGTTCTAGTTCCTAAGTACATTCATAAAATCTTCTAGTAAATAAATAATTATTGATTTCTAGGTACATGAATAACTATACACATTCCAATACATCTAGTATTTGACAATTCCAACAAAAATATTAAAGAGAATGAGAGTGTTCGTTCATAAAAGTATGAAAAACAATGTTTAAGTATGAGTAGTACTATAATTTAAAAAATAATAATATATATATATAGTAGGTCGGTTTGGGTTGGATTGGATTGGTTTTCATTAGGGGATCCGAAATCCGATCCAATCCAATAAAAAAAAGTGATTTTTTCGGTTTTCGATTTTTCGGTTTGATTTTTACGATTTAAATTGGTTTGTATCAGTTGATGAACACCCCAAAGGTAGATTGTACCAAATAGCATCTCTCTTGTTAAATAGCCTGACTGGGAAGTATACTGAAGACAAATGTTAATTGCACGTCTCTTTTTTTTATCTATCAAAATAAGAGTATACATATAAAAATAAGATAAAATCAATTATAATTAAATAAAAAAATTATATAAATATAAAATACATGTGTATAATATGTATATAGAATATTCTATACAAAATAAGATAAAATTGGTGTAGCCTTCATCTCACTTTAGTTGTAGAATATTCCTTTTGTTTATTATTATGAGTAGTCAGCAACTTTGTATGCATGCACGATATTCATGCTCTGATTTTTATGTTTTTTTTTCTTCTGTTTTTAATAACTTTTTGCCGTCTTCTTTCCTATTACGGTATTACCTACATTTTGTCAACCATATTTATAGTACTTTGTTGAGCGTGTTAGTTGTTCTCAGCAAAAGTCATCTGTTAAAACTTAAAATATAGTTTTGATTTTTATAATTTATACTTGTTTTTAAGTTGGTCTTTGTAATTAATTTTTTTTTAAATGAATTCTTCTAGAATTTAATTATCCCTGACATGTTTTTGGGGCTGGATTACTTTTAGTTATTATTTTTTTTTATTCAAAACTCACGGTAATTAGGGTCTTTGGCTCTAAGTGGATCCATCGGGATGTCCCCACAACTGCGACCTTTTGAACCAATTATGGGACTAATCCCCGGTTCGACAGGAATGAACGTCTGATTTTTTACACACGGGATTGGGCTACCTCCCAACTGAACGACTTCAGGAATCGAACTTACGTCTTTTTTTTTTAGGGGAGAGTCACATTATCAACTCTCCCAACACTAGATTGGTAACTTTTAGTTATTCTAACTCAACTCAATGTTACATATTTACTACAACTTATAATTTTTTACAATTCACATGCATATATTAAATTAGAATATACTCTACCAACATGTGATTGGTTCGAGTGGTAACGAATTCGGACCCCTTAAGCAAGTGGTCAGGGGTTCGATCCCTAACTCTTGCGTACGGAGAAAATCTGGTTGGGAGAGATCAGCCCTTAAATGTCGTCCAGTACCTCGAGGGATTAGTCTCCGCAGTTGCGTGCGAAGGATATCCTGGGAAACTAAAAAAATTAGAATATACTCTCTTAAACATGATTACTCTTAGGCCAGACTCTTTTATAGAACAACATGTCTCATTCTTAATTTTTTAAATTAATTGTGCATATCTATTTTAAATTTAAATATTTTGTCTTTTAATTCATACTTTTTTTATCCTACTTCAATTAATCATGTATATTTTATTTATAATGTGAGGTAAATGTGAGGTGAGGGGTGATGGTAAGGAGAGTGGGAGGGGAGGCCGAAGGGGTGGGGGTGGGGCGCGTTCGTGGAGGTAGAGACAGTCCCATGTGATCGGGGTGCATGGCTGGAACAGAGGTGGTGTGCCTGTGTTGTTGCGCGTGGAGCAAGGGTTCACGACGATGCGCGATCTGGCGACGAGTTGGTGTGTTTTGTTGTGTGGTGGTGCGTTTGGGTTGGACACAAGTGGGGTGGAGGCACAAGGCGATTGATGGCGGCATTCGAAGCTGTTGTGGAGGAGAAGTGTTGTGCGGTGTGGTGGCAAGGAATAGGCAGTGACTCTAGTGGTAACAACGACTAGACAATAATGAGATGTGTCTGTGGGTTAATGGTGTGGAATCGACTTTTCTTGATGGATTGTAGTGGAAGGGTTCTGTTTGCACGGCAAAGGATGGAAGAGGTCGAGGTCATGGGTTGGATTTGGGTAGCGAGGCTTGAGGGAGGAGGAGTGAGAGAGAAGGAGATATGATGAAATTTTAAATTTGAAAATTGAAGAGTAATAATTTTTTTGCATAAATGGGTCTGCTACCTCTCGGTTGATGGTCTCCTACCCTGGCAAAAGCCTATTATGTATTATTATAACACTCATTTTCCAAAACTAATAAATCCTTAATTTGATATCTAAAATTGTAATATCGTATTAATTTCGTCCCTAACATTAGCGAAATTTCAAAAACGTTCCTGAAGTTGTCAAAAGTTAATTAGTCCCTCTATCAATAATATCATAAACTAAATTGATTGAAGTTGAGAATTAAATTAATTAATTTTTGACAGTTTCAAACCTAGTAAATCCTTAATTTGATCTCTAAAATTATAATATTGTATCAACCTCGCCCCTAACATTAACGAAATTCCAAAAACGTCCCTGAAGTTGTCAAAAGTTAATCAATCTAGTCTCTCTATCAATAATATCATTGATTGAAGTTGAGGACTACATTAATTAATTTTTGACAACTTCAAAAACATGTTTGAAATTTGGTAAATGTTAGTAACAATACAATGTTGCAATTTCCAGTGACCAAATTCCAGATTTATTCTCTCCTGGCAATGTCGTAATTATGATAGGAAAAAAAACACACCCCATCTCGTGTTTTTGCCTTGTTTTTTCTCTTTCTCACCCAAACAAAACCTAAACCTCCAACATAGACCGCGACCCCGTTTATGCGAAGGGTCAACATGCTTCTCCGTCGAACAACCACCATCACCGGTCAACTATTCCGCCGCCACCTCAAAACCACCACCGCCGCCACCACCAACCCCATTTCACCGGTGAACCCAGACCACCTCCTTCGCGTCTGCACCATCCTCTTTCAACAACAAAACTCACCCGAGTCAAGACTCCACTCCAAACTCACCTCCACCGAGTTCCAACTCACCCACGAGTTTTTCCTCCAAGTATGCAACTCCTTCCCATATTCATGGCGACCCGTTTACCGTTTCTTCCTCTACACACAAACCACGCACCCCAATTTCCCTCACACCACTGTCTCCTTCAACAAGATGCTTGATGTCATAGGCAAGTCTAGAAACATCGACCTCTTCTGGAAAGTTCTAGAAGACACGGCGCGTCGCGGCGTCGCCAATGACAAGACCTTTGTGATTGCATTGAGGACTTTGGGTGGTGCTAGAGAGCTTAAGAAGTGTGTGGAGTTGTTCCACTTGATGAATTCTAATGGTTATGAGTACAACTTAGGGACTTTGAATAAGTTGGTTGAGGCAATGTGTGAGTGGAAGCTTGTTGAGGAGGCTAAAGTTTTGGTTTTCAAGTTGAGGGAATGGGTTAGGCCTGATGGGGTGACTTATAAGCATTTGATTAGAGGGTATTGTGATAAGGGAGATTTGATTGAGGCTTCAAAGATTTGGAATTTTATGGCTGATGAAGGGTTTAAGCCTGATGTTGATGCTGTTGAGAAAATGATGGAAACCTTTTTCAAGAAGAATCAGTATGGTGAGGCTTTGAAGCTCTTTGAGACTATGAGGTTCAAGAGGATGGATGAACTTGGTGTTTCAACTTATAGGCTGGTGATTAAGTGGATGTGTAAGAAGGGGATGATGTCTGATGCTCATGAAATGTTTGAAGAAATGCGCGAGAGAGGGATTCGAATTGATAACTTAACTTTGGGATCTATAGTGTATGGGCTTCTGATGAAACATAGAGTTAGAGAGGCTTATCAAATGGTAAATGGGATTGATGCACCGGATGTAAGTGTGTATCATGGATTGATAAAGGGGCTACTGAAGTTGAGAAGGGCGAGTGAAGCAACTCAGGTGTTTAGGGAGATGATAAGGGGAGGTTGCGAACCGACAATGCATACCTACATCATGCTGTTGCAAGGCCATTTGGGGAAGAGAGGAAGGAAGGGTTCTGATCCGCTTATCAATTTTGACACTATTTTTGTTGGTGGTTTGGTGAAAGCAGGAAAGTCAAAAGAAGCCACTAAGTATGTGGAGAGGGTGATGAATAGAGGACTTGAGGTGCCGAGGTTTGATTATAATAAATTTTTGTACTACTTTTCAAATGAGGAAGGGGTGTTTATGTTTGAAGAGGTGGGGAAAAAGTTGAGAGAGGTAGGGTTGGTTGATTTGGCAGACATACTTGAGAGATATGGGCAGAAGATGGCTACTAGAGATAGGAGAAGGAACAGACCTCCAGTAACTGAAGATACTAATGATTGATAAACGGCTGTGTAAATCTAGTGGCTGTACAAAGTGATGTCAAAAACCAAAATTTATTGGAAATGAAGCAGCAGATTGATGAAACCTCAACTTTTCCAAATTTAGTGACAGTGGAGAAATCTGGCTTGCAAGAAGCACATGATTGAGGTATACAGACCTTAATAGTGTTATATCTGTATTATCCTTGGTTTTCCAGTGTTATAGACTAGCTGCTTTTTTTTATTTCTTTAAAATTATTTGGAGGTTTCTATGAACCCATCATTTATAAATAATGGTTTAGGGTGAAGCTTGTGGCATTTACGGCTTCCGAGGATAATTTGCTTATTTCCATTTATTGTTATTATTCCTTTTTTTTTTTGGAACTCACAATCTTTCCTATAAAAAAAAAAAAAAAAATCAGGGTGGAAAGACGTTAACAGCTTTCATGCTTCCAAGCTAACCCAAGTATCCAACCTTAAAGATCACGGAAGAAGAGCATGCACCTTTGAAATGTCCTTTATGGAATGATTGTGTCGACCCTTACTACTTTTTGACTAATTGGAGAAAACATACCCTATGCAGGCTTTAAAATTTTCTACTTACATTGATTGATAACAAGCCCTCTGTCTAACCATTGTTTATGCTTCATTTCTATATAAACATTTCATTGCCTGGGGAAATATCTCAAATACCCTTTATTAGAATGTCGACACGTGTTCTTTATTGGGGTTATATTTGTCTTTTTTTTCACTTCCAAATTTGAAATCTATATTCCTCTCTCTCTCTTCTCTTCTTCCATCTCAATCTCATCCAGACCATTTTCCTTAACCTAACCTACCTTTTTTTCTCTGCATCGCTTCTCTCGCTGCAATGAAGCTTTTGGGAACAACAACGCCGTCTCCGGCCGCTAGGGTTCCGCCACGATTTTACTTGATCACTATTGATAAAATTGCAGATCAAGGTTGACGAAAACACCGGAAAGATCCTCGATGCTTGATTCAAGACTTTCGGCCGGGGCTCCGCCATTGCTTCTTCCTCTATCACTACTGAATGGGTAAAGAGAAAACAAATGGAGGAAGTTTTGTCCATTAAAAACACTGAAATTGCAAAGCATCTTTCACTTCAGCATGCTTGCTGAAGATGCTATTAAAGCTGCTATTAAAGACTATGAAGCTTAGCGTGCTAAGGCAACTGCTTCTTTCACTTTTGCTTTGGTTTCTTCCTTCCTCCAAGTTCTGATAGACCAGATTTGTTACCTTTTTTTTGTGTGTAGAATTCAAAGAACTGAGGTGGTGCCAAATGCTCTTTTCTCTTAGAGTATTCTTCTACCTGTTCCAGTTTCAGAACAGTTAAAGTGAAGCAAGTTTCAGATCTAGCTGGTGAGGAAGAGAGATTCACGAGTTGTTCTCTGTTTCGGGTGAAAAATCTAGCACATTGAGATCCAGTTTCACGGGTCTATATTTATTTTATATTGCCTTCAGTTGTACGCTTTCATAGTTACTTCTCAATCCTCACGAGCTCTATCTAAAGATAGATTATGTTTTATATTTGTATTACCTTTTATCTACATAATTTGTTGAGATTTTTGGATGCTTGGGTGTGACTTTTTGAGTGTCCACTGAGTACTGACATTTAAAATCATGTTTTATCTTTATAGTAGTTGTAGTAGCATTATTGGTTTTGTTCACTTTGGTCTTACATTATAGGTAAAACTCAATTTTTTTATGCTCCGAAGGAGCAATTAATTACTAATTTTCTCTTCCTTTATTTTGATGGATGGGTTGCAGTATGGGAGTGACCATGCACTTTTGTTTTTGAGCCAATATTCATGTGCGATTGTTGGTTAAAGATTGGATAAAGGTGCATACTTTCAGCGTTTCACATCTGTGGCAGCAAAGTTTCTTTTCAAATGCACCAGTATATTGAACCGTATCTGAAGCTTCTTCGCATCGTTCTCTTCCTTTTGTCTATAATTGACAACTATTGAAATCTAACTGACAACTATTGAAATCTAACTATAGTTAACTGAAATGTTCAATTTTAACCAGTTTCTGATGTTACCTACTTTTAACATGTTCAAAATCTAAGTGTGGTTATCTAAAAATTCTAATTTTATTGTTTTTTAGATGAATTTTGTGTGATTGTTAGAGTGTCATAAGACATAGGGTGATAGGGGTGTGAAGGAAAGGGTAGGCTATGACTATAATCTTCTATACCCTCACTCTCTATAATTTCCATAAGGTAATATGTTTGTTCTCATGAATACTATTCTCTCTAATTCTTATTAAACTTGAATTTGAAATCTCCACATTAACAATGCACACATTCAATATATTTGGGAATACCTTTAAGGACAGTAAATTTTGTAATCTAATGTCATATTTAAATAATGAAGCTTCTATGATAGATGAGATAGGGCTTTTAATTAAACTGAGAAGGAGGCTCCCTTGGAGTCTCTAAGAAGTCCTTTAGTAAGAAGGCAAATGATGTAATGGAAATAATCACCCAAGTTGTTTTTCTTTTCTTTGTTTTTTGTATTTTACAGTTGCTATATCCTTTTCTTTATGCTTGGTTTATATTCATTAGGGAGTTGAACCGCAAATTCAAATTTTAGTTTATTAAAATCATGATTTGTTGTTTGTATAGGATCTGATGAGCAAATTCACTGATGTTCTCGATGAGAGTCAAGCAGAGTGTGGTGATGCAATCAACCTTGATTTGACCCAGTCTCCTGTTTATAAGACACCGACAAAGAGATCAAGTGAATTGGAAGGACCTGCTTCGGAAAAACAAGTGCAAAGTTTCTGAAGAAGGAGATCAAGATTGAAAAGGATTGAAGATTAGTTTATGGTTTAGGGTTGACGATCTGATAGGATTGAATATGGGATAATGGTTTATGTTTTTGTTTGTTGTTTCAGTCTTTTGTTTGATGGATGATGTTTTGTTTTTATTGATGTTTTTTTTGAAGTTTGATGGAGTATGCTTTATTGAAGTTTCAATCCAGATATATTATATTTTTTTGGACTTAAATAAACTATATTTTGTTAATTTAGTGATCTTTCATGTCATTATCAAAAGAAAAATATTTATCCAAACAAATATGGGTTATCTTATTATAATCTTGCAATCATTTCCTAATTTAATTCAAATGAGCTTCTTACAATGAATTACATTCAATTAATTTCCATTTCCTTTTCCAAAGAATAATACATGAAAAAAATAAATTCCCAAAGAAATGATCACCCGTCTGATGACTATCATAGCGAAGAAATGATCACCCGTCTGATGACTATCACAGTGAAGAAATGTTCACCCGTCAGACGGGTGAAAGCTTCATTAGACGGGTGGAGTATTTGTGTAGATTTCAGACAGTTGAACTTTTCTTAGTTCCAGACGGGTGAACTTTTCTTTAGTTCAGACGGGTGAAAGCTTCATTAGACGAGTGGGTGGAGTATTTGTGTAGACTTCTGACAGTTGAACTTTCCTTAGTTCCAAAAAGCTTCATTAGACGGGCAGAGTATTTGTGCAGACTTCAGATAGTTGAACTTTCCTTAGTTCCAGACGTGTGCACTTTTCCTAGGTTCAGACGGGTGAACTTTTCTTTAGTTCAGACGGGTGAAAGCTTCATTAGACGGGTGGAAGCTTCATTAGACGGGTGGAGTATTTGTGTAGACTTCAGACAGTTGAACTTTCCTTCGATCCAGACGTGTGAACTTTTCTTAGTTCCAGACAGGTGAACTTTTCTTTAGTTCAGATGGGTGAAAGCTTCATTAAACGGGTGGAGTATTTGTGTAGACTTTAGACAGTTGAACTTTCCTTAGTTCCATACGTGTGAACTTTTCTTAGTTCCAGACGGGTGAACTTTTCTTTAGTTCAGACGGGTGAAAGCTTCATTAGACGGGTGGAGTATTTGTGTAGACTTCAGACAGTTGAACTTTCCTTAGTTCCAGACGTGTGAACTTTTCTTAGTTCCAGACGGGTGAACTTTTCTTTAGTTCAAATGGGTGAAAGCTTCATTAGACGGGAAGAGTATTTGTGTAGACTTCAGACAGGTGAACTTTCCTTAGTTCCAGACGTGTGAACTTTTCCTAGATTCAGACGGGTGAACATCACCCAAAGTCATTCACTGATAGTCATTAGACAGGTAAACATTTTAAAGGTTCTTCACTGATAGTCATCAGACGGCTGAACCTTTTAAATGTTCACCCGTCTGATGACTATCAGGGAAGAACCTTTTAAAAGTTCACACGTCTGGAACTAAGGAAAGTTCAACTGTTTGAAGTCTACACAAATACACCATCCGTCCAATGAAGCTTTCACCCGTCTAAGTTTTCAACCGTCTAATGAAGCTTTCACCCGTCTAAGCTTTCATGCTTTCACCCGTCTAAGCCTTTGTTCGTCTAATGAAGCTTTCACCCGTGGCCTTCGTTTATCTGATGACTTTCACCCGTCTGAAGTGTTACTAAAAGTCAACCCGTCTGAAGTATTATTTGTTATTATTATTATATTATTACAATTATTTAAAAATTTAATTAAATTAATAAGTTAAATAATTTAATTCATAATTTAATTTTTTTATTTAAATTATTTAATTAAAATAATTATCATACATAATTACACAAACATAATTAATTAATAAAATAAATTAATATAATTAATTAAAATAATTAAAACAACAAAAATTAAATGAAAAAAAACAGACGGGTGAGCTTTATATTTTCTTAAGTAGTTACTTTAGTTGCTAAACATTTTATACTTACTATCATTATTTCATGTCTTATTTCTTAGAAAACAACAATTTTAACAAATGTGTTTCTGCCAGTCTAATATTAATATGTCATACTTGAAATAATTATCGCAATCAACTCCGCCGAACCCGTGCGTATGCACGGATATATAACTAGATTAATATAACTAAAAGTATTGGGCTGTTTTTATTTCTCTTCGGCAGCAGTATCTGACTATCTGTTCTGTAGCCAGTCATTTGTTGAAGCGCTTTCAATATATTAACTTTCCTTCAGCATCATGTCTTGCTCTAAGTTATGGGTGGCAAAAAAAAAAAAATCTAATTGTCCATCATCCATTCGGTCCATCCAAAGAAAAATCCATCCAATCCATTCATTGCAAAAAAAAAAGTAACAATGGACTGGATGGATTGGATTATTTTATTTTATGGATGATTGTGATCCATCTACCATTATTCTAAAATCCATTGGACCACTTCATAAAACAAAAAAATAATCCATTGGATAAAAATGAAAAAATAAATAAATGATAAAAAAACCATTACTTCAAAAATTAAATAGATTTGCTGCTATTATAAACATAACAGTATTTTTTTTTGTGTTTTGCTATCACGATTTGCATTCCTTAGGGGGTAGATTTGTGATGAATTATTAATTATAAAAAAATAGGAAAAAAATTTATTTTGAATTTTTTTATGGATGGACGAGAGATATTATTTGGAAATAGTATAAAAATTATTTAATTTTTTAAAATATTTTTCATGGATGGATTGGATATCCATCCGTAAAAAAATTGTTAATGGATGGATTGGATGGATTTTTTTAAATGGATCATGGATGGATTGGATTTTTTTAATGAAATTTTAATGGATCATAATGGATTAATAGATTGTTTTTAATCCATCCATTATAATCCGAATAAAAATTTATCAAATCCATCCGTTTGCCACCCCTACTCTAAGTAGAACCGAAGATATTACTGATTTTTTTTAAAACTATGGAGTATGAATTGATAAATCATTCTTTTTTTCCCTGTATAATGTTTGATTCCTTTAATGTCACAACTTGAAAGTGGTATGATGTGATGTTATTTAATGTATTAGAAAATAGAACATTGTCAAAGTTGATTTCATTTCTCAGACATGAAGATGGTGCACCACATACACTAAGAATTCAGTGTTGCATGTAAGGGTGCTCAGTATTCCTTGGGTAGTCGGATTACTCTAGTTCTAACATGTTTGTCCAATATTCCACTCTATCATGTCTTGCTCTTTTGCATTTTGAAGGAAGTGGCACAACGGATAGAGAAAATTAGGAAATGATCTTGAACTTCTCTCTCTCCCCCCCTCTTTGTTTTCTTTCTTTTTTTTTTTCCTACTAGCCCGCCCTTGAACTTTTTTATGATCTTGGCTAGAGAGTAGAGATTGCGATCCCCTCTTTTCTGGTTGGGATTGAAACTTCAACATTAACCATGTACAGAACGAAAAGCATCATCAAACTCGCAAATATTTGTTTATGATGCCAAGATGTATCTACTGACTATCCGTAATTTCTTTTATAGCTACTCACTCAGGCCTTACATTATAAGCTTATAAAGATCCTTTGATTGTTATGATACTGTTCTAAATTGGCGGAGAGAGGTTGAAAATTAGGCTTCAAGTTCAAACATAGTTTCTTGGAGATGTTCTCATATGTTTTGTTGCGTAGACTCATCTTAGCTAACTAGTTTAAAGTGCTGTTAATTGTTGTTGTTGACAAACACTCAAGGGTTGAATTTAATATTTGCTAATGATTTTGCGAAAAGTTATTAATCTGTCAACCTTGATTTTAAATTTAAATTTATGTTCCCCACAGTTTATGAGGCATATATGAAGTCTTTTGATGTTTTTATCAGTCGCTCAGGGAAATTTATGGTCATCACATCTTGCATTTTCACAGTTCAGGATGATTATTTTCTTTTCGTCTTATTACATGTTGGGTGGGGTAGAAATTTTGTTATAAAATTCTTGTAACTCCTTTCACATTAGAAAGTATGCTAACACCTTTATTTGATTTCTAAATAAGAACGGTCAGGAATTTGCTTCTGAACTTTGAAGTTTGAACGGTCCAAAAGTCCAAAGTGAGAGATGGGTTTATGGTAAAAACTGGCTCGAACTGTGTTACAATCTCAATTTCATTCTAGAATTTCGTGGCCGTTGACATTCTTTCTCAAAAATTAGTGATCGTTCAACAGAAAGGTTTTCAAGTCCAATGATCAATAAAAGAAATCATGAAGGAAAAAATGCTTACAAGGTATTAAATGAATGAATTAGTACAAACATCTTGGACAAAAAAAATGAATTGGAGCTAACTTCAACGTGAAACCTTCACAATCTACAGCTTCCTCAATCCCCCGACACAATTGTGCAAAAATATGGAAAAACGTCAGGGCTCCGACCAATATATACAACCTGTGCCAAATAAACAATCCATTCTTTGAAATTGAACAAACAATAACAAAATATTGCAGTTCAAAGAACAGATTAGTTGCATTAAATTCTGATATGCAGAGAGAATTCAATTCACAAATTTGTCAGAAGATTTGTGGAAGGTGCTTAGCTTAAACATCATTATCCAAAATCCAAATAGCAGTGCTTCTTGCAGAGTTAAGTTATCATGGATGGACAATTAGATATCCCCCCTATTTTGGTCGACTGAAGGGTTCACAACATTATCGAGCTAAGTTTGACAAGTATACAATAAGGAGTAAATCGTCAAATTGATCCCTGAAATTGTAAGGTCGTATCAACTTGATCCCTGACATTTTCGAAATTTCAAAACAACCCCTGCAGTTGTCAAACGTTAATCAATCCAGTCCTTCTGTTAGGGATCAAGTTGATATGAACCTTACAATTTCAAGAACCAAATTGACATATGGACCAAATTGATATGAACTTACAATTTCAGGGACCAAATTAAGGATTTACTCATATAATAAGATAGTGTTTTAGAAGACCCAAGCACGATGACCAAAAAAAAGGAAAAAAGAACCCATGTCCCAAATGACCAGCACAAGTCTTTTAAAACTTCCAATAACGTTTAATTTTATACCAAAGTAAATGCTACCCATTATAGTAAAATGTTCAGAAATATTACCAGAGCAAAAATAGTGTTCATCCGCCATGGTGAGACATAATAGTGCTCAATCAATCATTTTTTCAGAAATGGTTTCTGACAGACAAGTAGCCGCTGGTCACTGCCATTCTGAAGGTCAATTAACCTTGCTTCCCAACGCACTTGTGTTGCAAGCGTGCGAGCCATTTCTATAGCTCCAATGTTATCAGAAAGAATGACCCATCCCTACCATGCCATGTAACGCTATGTCAACATATTAGACTTCACAGACCATTCCCGATATACTGACACTGACACTGACAATTACTTGTATTACCAAAAAAAAACTCCAATGAACTGTTTTGAGTGTGCATCACATGAATAAATGAACATGCATGGATAGAGTCAAATGCTTAAAAAGTATCATCAAGTTGAAGGTTATGTAAAAAAAAAAATGTTGAAAGGAAGAGGAATGAAGGTGCCAGATTATCTGCTTATAAATGATATATTTTCTACATAAGCATGATACAAAAATCAAGTTGTCACATTGAAAGTTCCAGCATAAATAATCCCGATAATGAATATAGAGGAGACATTGTACCTCTGGACGCAGTATTCTATCCATCTCCAAGAATAAGTCTATCATGCTGCACCTCTCTGAAGCAAGATGAGAGAGAAGTCCATTCCCATGAAGCAAATCATATGTCCGGGGATAGGTGGGGAAAGGCTCACACCTGCAGACCAATCAGCAGATCACAAAAATGAACCATTTGCTTTTCAAGAGCATCCTAATGACCCTAATGAAAAGAAAAATTACAGATGGAACTCAAACAGGAGGATATTCCTTGGAATTGGATTTTGCAATAATCCAAGTAGTTTCAAGCCAACAGATCAAGTACATGCACGCATGCTAATTTCTATCTCCAAATTCAGTCTTAAAATGAAAAAAAAATGAAGAAAGCTAATGGTGTGTTTAATAAAACTGAATATTGTTTACCACTTTGATTCAGCATTGAATGTTTAGTGATGAAAATTTTCAGCAACTAAATTGTGATGCTTGAAACTTCATTTTAAGAGCTGAATGTGTAGAAAGGACACTATACTCATGTTCCAAAGAAAAATGAGGCTATATTAACCAAAATGAATGTCATTCAATAGTAGTTTTATTAAATAAGAAGTTATTCCAGAAAGCATTAGTGACTGACCTTCCATATGCTAAATATTTTCAACATTATTTTCACTTTAACAAACACTACTAAATCATTGGAGTTTTTCTTATTGAGCAGTCAAAAGTCATAAACGTATATCTTTTAAAGTTATTTATATAAAACTACTGTTTCTCTCTCAGCTAACATAACCACTCCTGTTGTATGCTATCAGAGTATTTTAAGGAAGAGGTAAGAGCTATACATTAGTCAGGCTTTAATGGTATTATCATCCCCCACGTCTCACCTCCAGTCAATTTTATAAGCACATTGTTTAGGACACTCAACTACTTGCCTAGACCAAGAGCAAAAAGCAACTTACCAATCATGCATAACACCGGCAAAACCTCTATCTAGTATAAGAGGAAGTGAATTAGAAGCCCTAGCAGGAACAACATTCATGACCCAAACTGATTTTTTCTCCTCCATAAGGGCAGCATTCAAACCCCCATAATTAGCTCTCATGTCCATCACATTGCGTATCATGTTAAACGGAGGTAGTGGATCTTCATCTCCTGGTCTCTTTGGATGGTCGGAAAAAATTAGCGGTGTAAGCAAAGACCAATAATTCTTTAGAGATGATCTCCATAATTGTAAATCTTCAAAAAAATCTTCAGGCTGAACACCTGCTATAACAGAGAGAGGGTCAATGAAAAGGTACAGCCGTACAGCAGTACAAAATGGGAATGAAGGTTAGAGGGAGCTGAAGCAGATAAGCAGCAAGCTTTTACAATTAATACTTTCCATGAATTTTAAGCTCAGCTGAACTCAATTCAGATCCAGAGGATCTGTTTTGTATAGCAATCCAGCGCTTGCTAGAGGTTCCACTTATACATGGTACAAGAGGCTGATAATATGGCTGAGCATCATTGACTTCTTTGCATAGAGGTATGGCATGCTTCTTGCTACAGCGTAAGGAAACATGTCGCTAAAAAAATTAGTTATAGTAGTAAACTACTTCAAGTGATCCATGGAGAAAGCCAATATCAGAACTAATAGTAGTTGATATTAGTGATCTCAAACAAACAGTCTATATACTATATTATTATTAAACAAAGCAAGCATTTACATCAATACAATTATCTTTACCGAGATGCATAGCAATCAACATCAGCAGTTTTCTGCCAGATGAATGTCTCATCTTGCTGAGCTAGAAGAGTCCAACAGAGTTGCTGGGTCAGCTCTTCCATCGGCGTCAACATGTCTCTCTTTTTCTCCTGTGATGAACTTCCTTGAGGCCTGCTTGTGGGCAAGGTCAAAACAAAGTATCCTCCAGGTTTAAGAACACGGTCAACTTCTATAAGGAACATCCCATCTGTCGGATGAAGCCAAAGTTAGATAGCAAAAAGAAAGGCAGCAGTTCACATAGAAGCTAAATGTTATTTGCTATGGTACAGGGCAACCGAGGAAAGGAGGATGTGAACTTCTTTAAGAAGTCCACACGGAAGTTGTGTTTACTGCCAAGGAAGCACGGACAATAGATTAATGCCCATTAACATAATATAATTACCTTTTTCATCCCAAATGATGCCACACTGAGCACAGTGAACCATGTCGTATGATAATGAAGGATATGGCAGCTTTCTTGCAATAAAATTCCCGATCATAGCAGGAAGGCCTCTCTCAAGGGCCAATTGAACCTGGCTGCCAGTTGCCTCATATGCTGCAATACAAAGTGCCATTAATTTCAATGATGCCAAATGGGCTCCAAAGCTACCAAATCCACAATTTATGTCTAGTATAGTGCGAACCTGCCATAATGTGATCAAAATAGATCAGTCACATATTGCTATAAAAATAATGGGGTCCTTAATGAGAATCGAAACAAGACCTTACTATACAATTAATCATTTTGCACAAAAACCAGCCGTGTCAAACATTATGGTCCCGAAAGAAGAACTTGTGAACAATGATAGATGAAAGACTTACACCAGCTTGAAGAAACTCAGTCTCACTTCCCAACCCTATAATCTCTGCAAGTTGGCGAGAGTAATCTTTCACACCATCAAAGATCAGGCCATCTTCTGATTGAAAAGCAATTTGATTCTCTTCTAGTAGCATTAACCTAGACAATTTTTTGCAGAACTTTAGAAATAGAAAAATCCCATTCATCAATAATCATGATCAAGAAACACCTTTTAAAAGTTGCAGCACTTTCATTCAAGCAGTCAATTGTTATTGCTGAAACACTTTTTTTAGCCAAAGGAGGTCAACTTCACTCTCTTGCAATCAACTTAGAGAAAGAAGTACCTTTTGGTCATGCTTCCGGACGAAAGAAATTGGTCTTTGGTTATCTTCACATTTCCGCTCCATATAATATCCCTGCCAATTGGCCATCGTAAGGGAATCTTATATTCCTTAGGAGGGCGAACCAAGCACCTCTCTTCTTCAACTAACATTTCACAATGCCGATCAAACTCCTCCCCATCTTTAAATCCTGCTAACAAATTGGCCGTAACATTATAGCAAGGCACAAAATTCTCTCTTTCCTTGCCACAAAGGCCAAGTTCTCTTTGCCCACTGACACCCCCTGACACCGACTTCAACTCCAAATAATCGACTGCTGCTTGCTCTTTAACCCTCCTATAGTTTGTGTAGATGAGAGATACTGGAATGTGAGGCTCCGAACCAATAATAATCGAAGAAGATGAACCTAAGACGGCAATCAGCACGAGCAGACTGATTAAACACAGGATTAACCAGCTCACCGGTGGTCTAGGGCCAATAATGATGGACAATTTATTGAACCAGGAGCTTCTCATGTCTAAATCCTGGAACTTCCTTTAACAGAAAGACTCAAAACCCACACTAAATTGTAAAAAGCTCCAACGACCCAAAATTCCAAGAGCAGCAAAAACCACAACCTATCACAACATAGAGGATTCTACATATGTTATCAATTATCATGAATCCTCATTATCCCTACAAGCATTGAAACAATAGCTCACACTCTTTCCCCAGTAACGAAGGAACGGATTCATCAAAAAAAGTCAATGACCCAAAATTCTGAATCAAAAGCAATTCTTAATGAACCGATCAGATTGCCTGCAACACAAATTCAAAAGAGATTCACTTCATTAATCAATGCACCCATTTTCTCATATATATTTTTTCAATTCCCCAAGATTCCCAGCAACCAAACAGGGAACTTTACATTAAAAAAAATACAAAATTCAAAAAAACATAAAATGAAAATGAAAAATAGCACAGATCAGATCAAAGGTAAGAAAAAAAATAAAATAAAAAACAGAAAACGGAAAGGGAAATGGATAATTAGGGTTTTGGTTGTTACATACCAAGGAAGGAAGTTGAGTTGGTTAAGAAGAGAGTGAGATTCAGAGAGCAATTGGGGAAAGAAGATGAGTGAGTCCAGTTTTGTTGTATTGTTATGTTTGTTATACCTGCGTTTGCATTTGCCATTTATATACCACCAACAAAACAATCATTCATAAATCAGATCCAAAAAAGGAAAGACAAAAATATTTATAAAACAAATTTAGGTATAAATATTGAACTTAATTGAGTAAGATTTTTTTACAATATCAACCAATTATAAATGATCATGTTAATCTAAATCTTTGGCTTTTATCATAATCAGTCACACATATGGAGATTAGCGAACAATGACTTTATAATGAAAGTTTATGAAAATTAAACTCATAAATATTTTTGAAAAACGAAAACGAACAAGGAATAATTGCTATTAATTATGTTTTTTGTTGGCACTGCCGTACCTTCAAGGTTACGGCAACACATCTCATTATTTTATCAAAGTGAAATAGTTTTTCAAATGGGAAACTTATTTTATAGTTTAAATAACCTAATGGGTGTGACTCAGTTGATTGCGTGGGTTGAGCTTGTGGGAGAGAACCTGAGTTTGAATCTCAAAATATATATTTTTGGGGAGGGACGAAGAACCTTTACTGTGATTAAGTATCCGAGTGGAGATTAGTCCCATAATGAGTCCAAAGGATCTAAGCTTGTAAATATATTCTGTAGACTCAATGTGGAGTCAAATATCCTAATTACGGTGGATTCCAACAAAAAAAAACTTATTTTATAGTTTATTCAACAAGTTTAAGCTAAAAAAATTCTTAAATAATTTAATTACTAACCAAATCAAAAGAAATTTGTTCTACTGGTTCAATCAATATTTTATTTCATGCGATGCGAGTGTTCAAGAATCAACCCAACCTATGTTGTATTCGGAATAGCATCACGTCTACCTTGACGCGGAAGCTAATACATATAACTTTCAATTTGATGTTAACAAAATTGCAAAATTGTCATTCTGAACATGTTTTGGTTGTAAACGTGATTTTCCAACATCCTACCAAATACATACCTAATATAAGTGGTCCCACTCAAAGCTATTTAGGTTAGGTTTGTGACTTGAAAATGAGGCCTAATGTATTTTTAAGTTGGATTTAAGTTACGATTCACGTTAGCTAGGTCCAACCTAATGATGCAAAACATCGTAAGTCTTGTAATTTGGCTTTGAAAACAAGAATAAATTATAAAATTTCTTGATTTAAGTTAATACCATATGCTTAATATGATAATGTTTTTTTTTGAAGTAAATATGATAATGTTTTTCGTTGATATAATTTATTTTAAAATATGTTTGGTCGAATATTCATTGATTTTAGTTTCCCACTTTTAAATCTTGTGACCTAACTATACATAATATTATCTTAATTTATATTTTGTCTAAATTTTGGGGCAACCCAATCTTCAGACCATGATTGGGCTGAGACTTGGTCCAAGAAATTAGCTAGATCAAAATATTGGGCTCGGATTAGGTATGTTAAACTCCGACCAATGATGTATATACTTTTGTAGATTTAAATATGTTTTCTTTTAATTTATACCTTCTAAATTATACCATTTACAATTTTAAATATTTTTTAAAATATTTTTTTATTTTATTTGCTTATTTTATATTATTTTAATATTTTAAAATTTATAAATATACGTACAATACATAATACAGTTACTAGTTTTTTTTTTTTTGAGGAGGAAAGACTTATATCATTTAATTAATAATAAGATGTTCAATACAGGTAGGCATATAATCAAAAACCTGGTGACTAGCAAAAAAACAAGATGCTCTTGCAAGAGAATGAGCAACTTGATTAGCTTGTCTCCTAATAAAACGTACCGAGACGTCTGATAAATTAGAAATATATCTTCTACAAGTTTGGATAAGTGATCCGTGATCCGCATTCAAATTGGTCTGGAACATTGCTATCCAAATTGTCCACAACATACTTGCAATCTAGCTCAAAAACAATGTGATGTAAGGACAGACTTTTGATCCATGATATAGCTTCCAAAAGTGTTGCTGCTTCTGCCTCAAAAGGTGTGGGACGTCCATGCTTTGTGAGTGTCCTGGCTGAAACAAAATGACCCATGCTGTCACGAATGCACATAGCCAATCCAAAAGAATTTTGGTCCGCTAATAATGCTGCATCTACATTACACGTGAAACCTCCAAGTGGCGGCTTTTCCCAACATGTAAGTGCATGACAAGAAGTTGTTAGCTGGTGGAGTTTCTTTTCACGAACCTGCTACCAAGAGTGAATGAAGTCACGTGTTATCTTGATGGAAATTATAAGAGGTTTAGAAATATCTTCAAACACCTTCTCATTCCTTCTCCGCCACAAGCACCATAAAACAGTGGCATATTCAATCTTTTCATTCCTTCTCCGCCACAAGCACCATAAAACAGTGGCATATTCAATCTTTTCATTCCTTCTCCGCCACAAGCACCATAATACAGTTACTAGTTATAATAACTAGTTTATCTAACGGTTTAGAATTTATTATCAATCATGATTCTTGGAAATAAACAATCAAACTTTTAAACTAGTTAAACACTATAAATTTTGGATTTAATTAGAATGTACTCACAATGTAAGAGTGTTTTAATGCTATCAATCAATTATGCATTACCACATTATTAAAAATCTTTGATTTTTATAATAAGTAACTTAAAATTAATATGCACAACATAAAACCTAAAGCTAGCCGCCTCTCTCTCTCTCAACATTCCCTCTACTTCTCTTTTCCTTCTTCCTCATCCACTGGAAGGGGGTGGTTTTGGGCCATTTTTTGGCCTAAAATCACTTCTCTAGATCGTTTTTTCTCTCCTTTTATCTAAATAAGTGGGTTTTCCACATAGATCTGATTTTTCTTTCGTGTTTTTTTGTGATTTCGTCATCTGAGTGCGGCGTTGTTTTGTTTGTCGTCTTGGTACGGCGTTGTTTGATTTTCCGTCTTGTTGCAGTGTTCGTTTGGTTTAAATTGACAGATCAGCTTCGATCCATAACAGATTTAATCAAGACTTGGACGTCAACATTACAGATCTGAAGGCATGGGTATTCCTGTCACTCTGATTTTATTACATTTGTAGGCATTTTGTCGTTTTATGCTATTAATTTGGGTATTGTGAGTTTGTTCGCAGATTCATCCTTTTCAATTTTTAACAATTTGAATTTGTGTTATTTTCGATTTATTTTACCAATTTGAATGAATGATTATCTTTTTTAGTCAAAAAAAAACTTAAAAGTAATATGTAAGATGATGTATGATTGATTAGGAATGCAAAAAAAAAAAATCACTATAGTGTAATAAAATTAAACTTATAATTTTTTTAATAATGTCCAGTTCTCCTAAAAAGTTTTCATAGGTATTAGGTGCATCATATGCAAGATAAACCAAATTATAACATATACAGATAAGTTGACTCAAGTAGATATCACTTTTACTTCAATTATTATAACTCATCTATATTTTACAAGACTTTGTGGAGAATAAGAATGAGGCAACCTCTGTAAAAAAATAAAAAATAAAAAAGAATGAGGCAACCTTCCCTATCTTTAAATTTTTCCTTACAAGAAAAACAAAATTATAACATGTGGTAAAATTGTTAAATTAAAACTTATTAAAGTGATATAAAAAAATACGATTTGTTCTTTAGACAATGCTTTTCTATTATACTCCTGATCTCCTTGGAAACGAGGAAGGCAGCAACTTCGTCACTTAATACTAGCTTATAAAAGAATCTCCAGATTGGCACTTGGTCGTGCCAATGATTTCTATGGAGATCAGCACCTACAAAGGCAAATTTATTTTCTTCTTTTCTTTTCCTTTCAATTTTTTATGTAAGTTGGGCCAGCACTTCCGTATGAATTAACAATTCTATCGCATGGTGTATTTTATTATTATTAGAAAGCAATGACATTGTCGACCAATGTTATCTAGTTAGTATGGACTAAGGATATTATTCATATTCCACAAAAATGTGAGTTCGAATTCCGCTATTAATATGAGGATCTCGTTAATGGGTAATCTTATTTCTGTAAGCGTTCTTTAAGCCGTAAGACCTGTCTTAATTCTGATGAGTCCCCGAAATCCAACTGACCTAAACTTTTTTTTGTAACAAAACAAAGGAAGAAAGCAATGATATTTATATATAATAATCATTTCAATAATCGATTGAATCACAATTTTATATTCTGTACAATATTTAATATGATCATGCAATAATCATAATCATTTTTTTACAAAACCAACTTGTTTCCATTAAGTAAATTAATTTCACTTAAAAGATCAACAAAATGACATGCCAATTTAAAATTTAAATGTAATTGTCACCCTCTAAATTAATAAATTATTTCATTTATTACAGTAACATGAATTTGCAAATTGTGAACAATGCTATTCTGTTTCTCGCTGGACTTAGGTGGATCTAGTGTTGGCGCAACAACTTGATATTGGGAGAGGATAAGTGGGACATCCACCCGATGATGCCTAAAATTTTCATAAAGACAAAGGAATTCTGCTATTACCTGGGTTCAGACAACATATTTTAGAGGCAAGGGAACTTGGTGGTCAGATGGAACCCTCCTCCCAAGAATCACGTCGAAGTGAATGTTGATGGCATCTACCTAGAGGATCAAGATACCATGGGTATGGGGGGTCTGATTCGATAAGAGAAAGGAGAATGATTGGTAGGGTTCTCAAGCTACGAAGATTTGAGTGACCCATTGCTAGCTGAGCTCTTGGCGGTGAGAAATGGACTTTCGTTGGCTCGGGAGAAAGGATTCAAGAGCGTTTGTTGCGAATCGGACTCTCTGGAGGTGGTTTCCCTTCTCCAGAAAAGGGAAAACCATGCTCTGCATCACTTTGCTTTTATAGTGCTGGAGATCCAGCTTCTTCAGTGGTCGTGGCGAGTCTCTCTCCATCATGCTTACCAAAAAGCTAACTCCTGTGCAGACCATCTGGCCAAATATGGGGTGCTGCACCAGGATCGGTGGAAGATATGACATTCTCCTCCTGCCTCCATGGGTGCTCTCCTACTACAAGATGAGCTAGGAATGAGCTTCCTACGCTCCACTTAGGCTTCTACCCTTTACTTTTTTCACTTACCAAAAAAAAAAAAAACTTTTTCACGTTCACTATAAATAATATGTAAAAGTTTAATTTCATAAAACCTCACAACAAATACCATATCTACATTTAAACCAACTCTTTCAAAAGTTTAACCTACTTAATGAAAATATATGAATAATTTCTGTTAAATTTCTAATATGCCAACTTAAGCCGAAAATAATTGGGCTTAAAGCATGAATAATATATGACACTGTTTGACAAAAATAGCTAATAAACTAGCTTATGACTGATAAACTAATTTTTGATAGCTTATAATTGATAGTTGAAAAACCTAACTGGTCGAATTTGAAACGTTTAGTGAAATTAACTATTAAACTTATATATATGAAATGATATAAAAGAATATGCTTGTATGTTTTTAATATATATATATATATATTTAAATTATAATTAAAGCTTTATCAAAATATTAATTTTTTAATTTTATTTATTTTTAAAATATTTTTAGTAAATAATATAAATGAAATAACAAGTTGATATGATTTTTATATATATAAATTTTATTTTATGAGGTAGAGATTGAATAAGGTAGGAATTTCTTTTGAAATAATAAGGATAAAAATGAGAGAAAAGTTGATAAAATATAAGCTATAAACTAAACAAATTAGCTTATGAAAAAAAGCTATAAACTAATGAGATAAACTTGTTTACCAAACATCTCTAATTTACTCAAATAAGATTATAAGCTAATCAAATAAACTATAAGTTAGCTTAATAAACATGCCAAATAGAGCCTATATGTCCATTTTTACTGTGTTCATTTTATTCGACTTCCGTTTAAAAGAATGGGTGTGGCAAAATCGAATCAATGGCCACTTCATCATAAATGCATTGATAACCATGTTATAAACCAACTCTCTCAAAAGCTTAAGCTATTAAGTGAAATCATCAATTTTATTAGTTATCTAACACTTGGGTCACACAAGTTAGTTTTACACTTTTACCAAATAAACTGACCGAAACAAAGAAGTAACTTCAAGAATATATGTAAATTCCCTACTACTATGTCTCTAGTTCTCCCCTTGACAGGAAAATAACTTTTTTTGGAGTTTGCACTTGAAACGGTTAAAGATCAAAATGTGGCATGAAAGAAAGAAGAATGGGGAAATGGGAAGAGATGCATGTAAGCTACATGAGGAGAGATAAGAGATACTTTAGAAAACGTAAAATCTTTCTTTATGAGCCGAGCAAGAAGGCACCTCAGAACTTCACCTAGGATTTCAAAAACACCCAAGACTTAAACATATTGTGCTTTGGTTGAATCTCATAATCATCAGCAAAATCATTGATTATCCAAGCTTAACAGGTTGTACAGGCTCTGAAGGAATTAATTAGAACATCTTCTTTCAGATTATGACCTGTCAACCAGAAAAAAAAATAAGCATGTTAACAAGCTGAAAAAGGCCTTACCACTATTCAAAATTGTGCTTAGAACAGAAAAGCTCATCTAATTACCTATAAAGACTATCTTATTCATCCTGATTTCTTCATTTTCCCACTTTCGAGCTGGAACAATCTCATATAGTTCCCTCACTGCCTGCCAGATTTTCAGGAATATTTAGTTTGACAATAGTACCCCCTAAAAAATTAATTATACAAAAAACCTAAGAGACAAAATAACTCCACCATCATGCCAACTTCTTTATAAATATCTAATGGTCGATGCCTAAAACAAATAGCAGGTATGATGATATTAATTTATCAAAACATCAAAAGCGAATTATGGACAATACAAACCCTTCTATCAGCTTTGAATATGGAGTTTCAGCATCCAGGCTTGCCGGATGTGACTATACTATACAAAATATAACACAAATTTACCTTATATTCTCTAAAAGCATTTTTTTTTAAAGAAATAATACGTAAAGCAACTTTGATAACTAACACGGTATCATAATCAGTTAATCACCATATTAAGAAGTTGTGTTCCAAACTCAAATATGTAAATCCAGGAGCTAGCCATTATGTCTGGATGTGATATTTTCCTTATACAATAATATATTGAACAACAAATAAGTTAACCGCTTCAGAATCTACAATCTTAATGGCATTAAGTATAATTTACCTGCATAGTATGCAGTTGATCAGAATTTTGAACACTTAACACTCCTTTGCAACGATATACATCCATATCATATTTCTTCTCCCAGAGAATCTCCTCAAGCCATAAACGAGTCTGTCAGCGTTTAGTACAATATATAAATACAAGATTAGACACAGAAAAATTTATTCAAAATATTGAATTTAAAAAAGTGAACTCAGTAAAGAACAAATCTTTCACTGTTATGTTACAGAAATAAACAATAGATTGAGATTTAAGTGAAGAGAAAGTAGTATTCCAGCAGCATATATAATTTATTCCCAAAGGGCTCGGTGGAGCCATGTAGGGAAATAAAGAAGGAAATATATTTTTTAATCAGTTTCCCACTTTTTTTCCACAGCTGTTAATTGTAAAATAAACTATGTTGTTAGAAGCTACTGCAAAAGGAAAATTTTCACGCGATTTACATTTAATGTAATCTATAATAACATGATGAATGAAATTTGAAAATCTACCTTATCAAGATCAACTGTCTGTCTCTCACAAATGCATATAGTTCTGACACCACTGTCATGAAGCTTTTTTGTGGACAAAGAATGACTTTCTTCTAACAACATCTCTAGTTGTGTGGCACGCTGAAAAAAGAGAGTGAAGGTAAATATGAGTCAAATGCAGGTGAGAAAAAAACACAAAACTATTGATTAAGAACAAATATATGCATAATAAAGATTAACTGCAGTATCATAAGCTTGGCGGTTCAATATCTTAGACAGGTCAACTTGACATCTGACGGAATGAATTATATCTGCGAGGGAGTTAATGTTATGTATTTCCTCCTCAAGTTCCTCCACAGCTCCAGAGCCCTCTGCAGATACCAAATCAACCTTGTTAAGAATTATAATGTCCTGAAACAAGCCGCAAAATTATTAGCTCTTCAGTACTTAATTCCATTATATCAAATCACTATTAAGAAAGAAGTATTCTTGTGATAATATTATGGTACCCTATGTTAAATGCTTGTACTAATTGTACTACCTTTGTGCTTGACCTAAACTAATTGTAATTTAGTATAAATAGGGTTAAAAGGTCAATGTTATATAATATAACAATTAATTAGAGACTCATTTGTGAAATATATCTTCTTGTGTTCCCTCTCTATCTCTTTTCCCCTCTTTCCATCAAATCTCTAAATGTTTGCAATTATTAAATGATAAAAAAATAAATATGTTATCAATAAGACTCAAAAACCCAAATTTGGTTCATAAAATAAACAATTACCGCAAACGCTATCTGAAAATAAGCTTCAGGGCATGAAGACGAGCCATGGTGCTTGTCAATCTGGAAGCGGAGATTTTTGGCATCCACCACCTGTTTGGGAAGAAATTCAATTAAAAAAAGTGGCCATGATGCATAAGCCATGCTCTCATATGCCAAGGAAAGAAATAGCTAGTACTGTCAAATAAGTGGAAACCAAGCCATAAAAGTTAACATGATAAAAGTATATTAGTTCATAAACCGAGACAAATGCTATATGATGTCCTACCTCAGTCTCCAAGAACTATTTCTTTCACACAGAAAAATGACAATTTTGCTGGAGACAACAACTAAAATAGTTTCATTTGATTGAAATGGAATAAAACCACTAAAAGGGGCAACCTGGTGCTATAAAGCTCCCGCTATGCACAGGGTTCAACGAAGGATTGAACCCACTATAACAAAAAATGTCTTATTATACATAAAATTATAGAGAATCAATTTAAATATGATATCCAGAAAATTACAATGAGATTCATGCCCAAGAAAGAAGAGAAAACTAGTAATGAATTTCATTCAAAACAGATACTTACAGTGACGATAGAATCAAGCTTCACTGCTGATTCCAACTGTTCATCCAACCAAAGGACAGATGCCAAAGGTGCTGGATTTGCCAAACCAGTGGTTTCCAGCAAAATATGGTCAATCCTAGAGACACAAATCACAATACCAAAAAACTGCTTAATTTTGCCAATATATTCAGCAAAGTTGGCCCAGTTTAATACAACTATATCGATTCATAATAGAACCAAAATGGGGGTGTGCTGAAAATGAACCAGAACATTAAGTGTTAACAGTCACTTGCTTCAATCTTCTATGCCTCAAATTGAACACAAAATTTTATGTGCTTTCTTGTTTTACCTGTCCTTTCTCTGCACAAGCTGCTCTAGTGCTTGAACCAAACTATGCTTGACTGTGCAACATACACACCCATTGGCAAGCTCAACCCATTCTTCAACCAGTGCACCACCATCCCCTTCATTTATCATTGCCCTTTCCACTCCAATTTCCTCACCAAACTCATTCAATATGACAGCAATCCTCTTCCCATGTTGGGAATTCAAAATATGATTTACCAGCTGAAAAACAATGATTCAGTTGCAAGATCGCAATCCTCATTCCAAAGTCTAGTAACAAGAACCAACAACAATACAAAAAAGAAAAGAAAAGTCAAAAAGCATATACATTTACACTACCCAATTGCCCAAAATTTATAAAAATAGCAATGGTTCAATTAGAAGATCACAATTACACATCACATCATTGAAACACTATCATTCCAAAAACTACTAGTAACAAGCAACAAGAACATTATAAAAAAAAAAAAAAAACAAAAAAAGGTGAAAAGCACACTACTTTACACTACCCAATTGCCCTAAAGTTATAAAAATGGAAATGATTCAGTTATAAGATCACAATTACACAACACATAATTGAAACACTATCATCCCAAAAACTAGCAGTAACAAGCTACAACCAGAACATAATAAAAAAAAAAGGTGAAAAAGCACACCACTTTACACTACCCAATTGGCCAAAAGTTAGAAAAATAGAAAGTTGTGAGTGAATCAAGTGCAGAAAAAAGATGGGGGTGTTTGGAATGGGGCAAAGAAATGGAAGCTTACAGTGGACTTGCCAGCACCGAGATAGCCGGTGATAAGGGTTACCCCAACAGAAGATTGCTGAGAAATGGATTCATCATCATTATCATGGCCTTGAATTTGAACAGCTAGAGGTGGATCCTCTCCCTCTTCGTTCTGCTCCATCTTCAACTGGTTCATTCTATGTCGTCTTCGTGCGTGGGTATCTTATTATTCTTCTTTCTTCGTAACAATAAATAGTTTTTGGTCGAATCTTCATTTGGGCCTATCAATTAGAGACACCCGGCCCATTTACACTTTGGGCCGACCCGGTGATTTAGGACCGGTTGTATTTTCTGAACTCTAGTAAGATGAAAAATAAAATAAAAATAAAAATAATAGAGAGAAAAAATTAGCAGTCCATATACGTCAAAAAATAATGAAATGAACTAAAAAAAAAGTTAATATTAATATTACGTTATAAAATTCACACCCTTTTAGGTAATTACACATTCGAAAGTGCATTTGATTAGTATTATCTAAACAAATTTCATTTTGTGAAACCACTTTTGTAAAGAAAAAAAAATATCCAAACATAAATCACATTACCTTTAACCATTCTTAAGTTTTCAAAATGAAGTTGATTCAAACTTAAGTTTATAAACTTTAATCCAAATACACATTAATCTTATTTAAATCATTAAGATTAAAAGATAAATGCCAATGACTTTTTAAATGTTTGTGACTGTTAAACAATTTTTAATCTTCATTGAACATATATAATTGTAATATTCGTTGTTAGGACCCATGTTGTAAAAATCGGTTCAACATCGACCGAACATCCTTCCGATCCTGGTCCAATTGTAAAGTCAACTTTTCTCAATGGAGAACTTGAAGAGGAGGTTACATGGAGCAACCTTAAGGCTATTTAATTCAAGGGCTAGAAGACAAGGTGTATCGACGTCAAAAGGCTTTATATGACACAAAACAAGCTTCGAGAGCTCGGAACAATAAGATTGATGGCTATTTTCAGCAGAATGGATTTCAAAGAAGTCTTACACTATGTTTGGTTTGGGAAAGAAAATGAGAGGAAAGAAAGGGAGAGGAAAGAAAGGGAAAAGAGAGAAAAAGAGTAGAAAATGAGATGATTTTTTAGTTGTTTGGTTGGAGAGAAAATGAAAGAAAAGAAACCTAAAATTTTTCTCTTCTTTTGTTTGGTTGTGTAGAAAGTGAAAGGAAAGAAAAAATATATTTGTGAAATGATATAAATACCCCTAATAAAAATGAGATAATAAATAGTATAAAAATGTAAAATATACTCTCACTAATGCAAAAATAAAAAATAAACACTGAGAACCTAAGGTAAATTAAAAATAAGAGTTTAATTGTTATGCATTATCGGTATAAAATTTTTTACACCGTCAACCAATCACAAACTAGTGATATGAGTGACTTTTATGGTAGTTAGGATACAAATCAAATATTTTTACGGATGTGACAATTTATGATTGATTGATAGTATATTTTTTTCATTGATAATATATATCAATTAAATCTACATTTTAATTGTGTGATATAGATTTGAAATTTTAAATTACCAACACGTCTCAACTCAAGTAACCTTAAAATAAACAGTATAAGATAGATTTAATATCTTTATAAAATTAAAATTTAATAAAAAGTATTAACTTAAAAATTATTTTTTTTACCCAAACAAAAATATCCAATCATTTATGATAATATTATCCTAATCATCTCCGATATAACTCTCTAAAAAACATTGACTTTTACTCAACAAGAGTGGATGGCGTTCCCATGCTATGAATTTTGAGATTACCATCTCAAAAAGTGTTTTACCTCATGTTAAGAAAATCAGGTTTCGTATTTTCCCCTGTCTGTGATTGTCCTGATCATAGTAAAATAAAAGTTAAAGATGAAGAAAAATGGTGGTCTGATGGATATGAACTTGTTTACTCCAGGAATTCACACTGAGTCTGAAAATGTAAAGACTGGTTTTTAAGTGAAGAAGAAGAGGAAGTGGAGATAATTTATGAGTGAAAGAGAAGAAGAGACCTTCATATCTTTACATTATAGTTGACGTCGACCAGAGAAATGGGTTTGCAGAGAAATGGGCGAAGGAGAGAGTTATCGTCCGGGGCTACTTTCGTCTTTTTGCACCAGAATACTGCTTTCCCTTCACTTTTCACCCCAATCCGCGCGGAACGATTTTTGGCACGGGACCCACTAAAAATTTTCTATCCTTCCATTTTACACTCTAAACCAAACGAAGGAATTCATAACTTTCCTTCACTTTTCCATCCTCTCAATTTCATTCCTCTATTTTTCTGCTCAAACAAACATATGGTTAGTGTGCCTTCTCTTTATTTCCAAACTCAAGGTGCACATGACTTTATCATTGTTTGCCTTTATGTTGATGATTTAATTTATATGACAACTAATTGTAACTTGCTAGAAGAATTTAAGAAGAATATGATGCGTGAATTTGAGATGACAAATAGGCCTGCTATCACCAAAAAAATAATTATTAGCCGAAGGAACTTGGGTTAGGCCTTATTGTTTGGGTTGGATAATTATTTATAAATAGCCTAAAATAATGGGATTGTGAAGAAAGGTGGTTAGAGATCATGGAGGTGCAAATTAAAAGGAGAAAGTAGTTGTTGAAGATCATCGAGGCATGCGCCTGATATTTAGGAGATCATGGTTATTGGGCAGCTGCCCCATTAGTCAAGTCATGCATAGGTAGTTGCTACTATTGTTAGCCATTTGTAAAAAACAATTAAGGTAACGGAGAACGTGGCAAATAGGGATAGCTTATAAGTTTTGCACTATAAATGGGCATTGTACAGTCTTTTTAAAGGACACATGAACACTCAATCAAATACAAGCTTTTATATTTATCTCTATTTTTCTTTATCGTTTTTATCCTTTACTTTTCATGTAACCTTAATTTCATAGTTCAACCTTTTACACTAGACGTTCTTTGGAGTAGTCTAGGTACCTACAGCTGAGAAACAGAGTCCATTTCTCAGCGTAATTGCCTGAACATAAAGGGGAATCAATTGTGCGGATTAGCTGACCAAACGACTAAGCACCAAAATTTCGCACGACGAAAACAAGGCCTTATGAAGTATTTTCTTGGCATGCAAGTGACGCAAGAACATGGGAGAATTTTTCTTTCTCAAGAGAAGAATACTGCAGAATGCAGACAACGGAGCACCTACTCCCATAGGTGTTAATGAGAAGCTTTCAAAGGAAAATGGCTAAGAGAAGGCATATCAGACTTTGTATAGAAAGCCTAGGATCACTAATTTACCTTACTAATATAAGGTCGAATTTTGTCTATGTTGTTGGCATTATATCGCGATTTATGAGTGACCCTACCAAGCATCACACTATAGAGCAGTCAAGAAGATCTTAAGAAATGTAAGAGGCACAAAAGGTTATGGTATTTTATACCAAGATAAAGAAGACAATAAGTTGATTGGTTAAACGGATGGTGATTGGGCTGGTTCAATTGACAATAGAAAAAACACATCTGATTATTTTTTTTTTCTTAGGAAGTAAGGCTGTTTCAAGGTCATCGAAGAAGCAAAAGACCATAGCCTTATCTTCAGCAGAAGCATCATATATACATTGCAACTATTGGGGCAACATGTGAAGCCATTTGGCTTAGAAGAATTTTGAAGGATATGAAGGAAGATCAAGGGTCTCCAACTACAATTTTTTGTGGCAATATGTTTTTCATAATTGTTCAATGCTCAGATTTCATTTTATTAGAGAGAGGGTTGAAAGAAGAAAAAGAGATTGAGCTAAAGATTTGCAAATCTAGAGTTCAAGTTGGAGACATCTTCACAAATCACGAAGCCTATTTCTGAAGACAAGTTTTTTTCACTTTCGTGACAAATTTGGAGTTCAAGAATTTTCAGAATTAGGTGTGTTAGAAATTAATTCTGAAATTTCTAGAGGTATTTAAATACAAGAGTAAGGACCCATTTTAGTCCCTAACAATGTTTGAGATACCATTTTTGGTCCTTGAGAAAAAAAAAATTCGGGGACTATTCGGTTAGTTTTTTTTTCTCAGAGACGAAAAGCGGTACCTCGAAAAATGTTGGGGACTTAAATGGACATTTACTCTAAATACGAACACCATGTCCTGGCTAGAAACAAGGCATTACATTAATTACAATTTACTCCTTAAAGTAAGGCACTATGTATTTACGGTAAAGATCCTCTCCATTTCTTATAATAAATGGAGAGTTCCATTACTATGATTTTGAGTGTATAGAGGATATTTGGACCCCACCTAATGTCACATTATAATATTTATACCTCTAAAACTATAGTAATGGAGAGAGGAAATGGAGAAAAGAAAAGGAGAGGATCTCAACTCATGTATTTATGGTTCAAGTATTTATGGTTCAAGTATGTTACAATTACAACTCTTTTACTTTTCTAAGAGTTCTACATAAATAGGTGTTGTATGAATTGCAAAGCAGGACAAGAAAAGGATTATAAAATTTTTCTCTCATCTCCTTGCTCCTAAGATCTTATGCCTACCATACCTTAGTTTCCGGAATCTTATATCTCCTAACAAGTATGAGACAAAACAAGTATGAATATTTAACAACTTGAGTATTTATTTTGACGAGTCTTATTGCTAAGATTTTAAGAATAGTAAAATCTTAAATTATTATCCGTAAGAATAAATACACAGGATGCTGATTCGCTGATTTTTAGTTTACAGTTTGGTGACCTTAGGTTCCACCATATATTATTTAGTTAAAGTAAAATATTGTTTGGAATCTGGACTTTAGGAGAGTTAGGATGGAGATGGATTCCATATGTGCGTTAAGTTTAATTAAAAAATGGAAGATTTTATGGTACCCTTTATAATCATATCCTTGTTTATGTGACCCAATCAGATGATGAGAACTTAATATCATATGATATTGATATAACTCAATTAATTGAGGTGACGCATTCTAATTAGACATAAAGTAATCAAACCCTTTATTTTTTAAGGATATCGTAATCGCGTCGTTAAAAAAGATGTATGGACCATATCACCATCCTGCTGGTCTTATTATTTGGTGCACGTGTTTCAGGAGGCAAACTCGCTGATTCGTTGGCTAAGTGGGGACACACTCAACATTTTGGTGTTCACGTTTGAGCATCTTCCTCCCTGTGTTGCGGATATTCTAAGACAAGACTTGGCTGGGGTTGCCTTTTCAAGGCTAGTTCTGTAGTTATGGTGTTTTTGGCCCCTTGATGGCCCCCTTGTTAACAAAAAAAAATGATATAAATGCCTAAATAGTATGCAAGACTTAGAATTAAGCATCACTTGATTGGTTAGGTTATTGATAAGGGTGAAAACTAGTTAAACCCATCTCTTCTGTCTTTTGTTTCTTCCTAAATGAGTTGAACTTATAATAATTTTTTTCCGTTATTCAGTGACGTGATAAATTAGTCATTATATTAACGCATTTTGTACTCAATTATAACTTCTATATTGAGTATAAAACAACTTATCCATTGCCTTAAGATATAAGCATTAAGCATGTCATGTTAACCATAGGCAGCAAATCTCGTTCATTTTGTTTACGTACCATGATGTAACTTAAAATGACATGCCAACCATTAGTGGTCCATTATTCCAACTTTTTTTAGTGGACCCATAATCTAAGCTTCATTTGACTAAAATCCAATTGAAACTTCACGTGGTGTTAGGGATGGAAATGAGTAGGATATGGATAGGGTATTATAGTATTCGTTCTTATACCTGTATTTTGAAAAAATATCCGTAATCGGACCCATATCCTTGTGAGTAGTAACTTCAATACCCGTATCCGTACCCTTTGGATACCTAAGTATCCGTATCCGTACTTTAATAGAAGAAATTTTAATTAAATAATAAAATGTCTAAACCCTTGTAAACTCTTGCATTCCAAACTAAAAATACAATCCATGGATCTAATAATCAATTTGTAAACATGAAATGCATTGGTTTTAATACAAAATATCCAATAATCAATCTCCAAAACATCAAGTAAATATTACAATAAACTTCAGAAAATATCAGATTATATATATATATATATATATATATAGTGCGGGTATGGGGCGGGGTGGGTATTAGAGTAGAGTACCCGTACCCGCACCCATCCCCATTAATTTTTACGGGTAATTACCTATATCCGTATCTATACCCAATTAACGGATAATTATCCTATCCGTAACAGATAAATTTTACGGATACCCAACGGATCCGATACCCATTATCATCCCTACTTGGTGTACAGCTTCCCCGCAAGATTACGGAACCATGGGAGAATGCCCCGGATTATAAGATTGCCGTTATATAAACAAAGTTTTGGAACTGAAATTTTGAAAATTGAACCTTTGGCTTCTTCCTTAAGAAGCACTGATACTTGGGTACTTTTAGATATTTCTAGTCTACAACTTTTAATTATTTTTAAATTTTCTTTGCATTAATATAAGTGAGATATCATAATAATTAGATAAGTAATAAGAGTTTGTTGTGTCAAAATTTAATAAAGTTGAATTAAAAAACATTAATATCTTTATTTCAATTTAGAATTTATGTTTTATGATGATATTATATTAATTTTACATATTATATTTTAGCCATATTATATTCTATAATTTTTAAAATTTATTGTATCAACTTATCAATTTCAAATTCATCAAAAAAAAAAAAAACTTATCAATTTTGTGTCATACCATGTTCCATATATGTTTCCTCCAGATCTGGATCCCCTCCGGTCAACTTCTCTACATCCCCTCTCCATCCTCTTTATCTCTCTCCTCCTGCTTCTATTTTTTCCATCACTACCCTGCCCCTCTCTATTTTCTCTCACCTCCTCTCTTTGTTTCTGGTGTTGTAGAGGTAGCACGGCAAGAGCGAATCTAAACTCGTCTCGTTGGTAGTTTCTTACTTCTCATGACAACTTTATCACATGTCATATTGATTGGAAAAACCAAAAAGGGACGGTAAAAGTTTGACTTCGACCAAAATGGTATTATTTTGAAACTATTTGTTAAAATAGGATAGTTTTAAAACTATTTATCAAAAAGTAGGATAGTTTTGAATTAATTTATCAAGATGGGGTACATGACAGCCATCTCTATTTTTTATTAATTTTTTTTGTGCCACATGGAAGACGCTAGTCCAAGTGGCAAATTTGGTGACGCCACGTAAACTAGCGCTTTTGAAAAAAGTGGTGCCACGTGCTCCTTTATTCCATGCAAGTACCTCAAAACCTTCTAAGCAAACATAATACTCTCAACAATAGATGCATATAGAATTGCTTCCATCTGTTTCTGTTCCAATTCATCTTCAATACATTGCAGGAGATAAAACTTGTCTCCTTTCTAAATTTGAACGTGTGATACTGAACATTTTTTTTATTTTGAATCTCTCTAGTTGATATATGGTTTTTGAGACAAGCCTAATACTCCTTGTGAACTTTTTCGAAATATTTCTATTCCTGTCACATAGCTTGTCCCACCGATATCTTTCATTTCAAAGTTACTAGAGTAAAAGACCAAGATCGTTAGTTGCAAGCAAGATACCATCAACATACAGAATCAGAAAAATAAACTTACTCTCATTGACCTTTATGTATATACACTAGTCAATGACGTTTTCCTTAAATCCAAAGGAAACAATAGTATCATTAAACTTCAGATACCATTGACAAGAAGCTTGTTTAAGCTTGTATATTGATTTTTTTAATTTGCACATCAATGTGTTTCTTTCCATTCGATTGAGAATCCCATTGGTTGGTCCATAGAAACAACCCCTATAAATTTTCATTAAGAAAGGTTGTTTACACATCTATATGGTGAAGCTCCAGGTCATTATAGGTTACCGGTGCTATGGTAATCCTGAATGAATCCTTTCGTGAGACTGGTGAAAATGTCTTTTTATAGTCAGTGTCATATTTTTGAATGAAACCCTTTGCAACAAGTTTGGCCTTGTAACGTTCAAGGTTGCGGTGAAAGTCACATTTAGTCTTAAAGATCCATTTACACCTAACTCTTTTGCATCCTTCTAGAAGTTCTATAAGGTCACATACACCATTTTGTTCCATGGTTTTTAACTATTCTTTCAGGGCATCCAACCATTTGTCAGCATTATCACAACTTACGGCTTGTGAAAACAAAACCGGATCATTATCATTAACGGTTAATGTTTTATTACGCCTTTCTAATACACCATTTTGTTGTGGTGTACTTGTGTTGTATATACGCACAAATACCACGTTTCGCAAGGAGTTTAGCAAATGGATCTGGGTGTGTCCTAATTTCATCACACCTTCCGTAATACCCACCACTTGATAACCTTCACCTCTCTGTCTAGTTGCCTTTTTACTTCATTCAAGTAGATTTCCAAGGCATCCATTGCTTGAGATTTCTCATATAGTAAGTAGATATAGTCATAATGCGAGCAGTCGTCAATGACGGTAATGAAGTATCTTTCCTTCTGAAAGAGTTAACATCAAAAGTTTCACAAATATCAGTGTGCACAATCTCAAGAAGTTGGGTGCCTCTTGTGGGCGTGGCTCCTTTCTTTGTGTTCTTTGTTTGCTTTCCTTTTATATAATCAACACAAATGTTTTGGTCAAGGAAATTCAAATTTGGAAAGACTTTGTTCTTTATTAGGCTTTATTCTTTCCCTGGAGATATGGCGCTTATGCCACAAGAAATTGAATGCTCATTCACTAAACTACGTTTAGTGCCAATATTATGATGCAGGGTTAAGAAAGTTTCAGCATACAAACTATCCAAATTCAATTTATATATAAACCATCACAAATAATATCAATAATACCAATAAAATAATTATGCTCAAATAAATTAAAACATTCATTACCAAACTTAAAGGAGTATCCAACAACATTAAGCCTAGATAATGAAACCAAATTCCTAGATAAACTAGGTATATAAATAGTTTCCAATAAATCTAAGTGATGTTCAATGTCGAAGATTGAGCTGTAAGTCCTAACAATTTCCACCAGAGCCTTCACTCAATTCCCCACGAATATGAACTTCTCGTGTGAATTTATGGCTTGGATGAATAAAATCCCTGCATTGCATTAAAAACATGAGTTGTACATCCAAAATCAATCCACCAAGCCCATAGAGTAAGGGCTAAAATGATAACAAATGGGCCCAAATGACTTAACGGTCAAAAGCAACAGACTGTAAATCTTTTGAAGTTTTTCGATGTAGGTTCGAATCCTGCCTATTTGGAGGATTATATATGACACAATTTATCAAAGAATCCAATAGAAGATGCTAGTTTGCTAAGTCATAGTTTGTTACTTAGATTTTGTTCTATTTATTGTTTCAGTTTTCATGTATTGAATTAGTTACCTACAGTCATAGATAGCCAATGATTGGCCCTGTGTTTGAGTATATATAGTTGAATGATGAATGAAAGAAGGCAAGCAAGAATATTTCATAAATCCTCTTATCTTTCCTTAGGAGTTTCCTTGTTCTCGAATATAAGGCATATCTAAACCCTATCAATTGGTTCGACCTGCCACCACCACCAACACCTATATTCCAACACCTCCATTACCGCCATTTCAGTTCCTATCATTTGGTGTTTTCATTCCTGAACTATGCCTCCCCATTTTCATCTTCCTTAGCTCAAAGAATCCATCACAAACCTCATCGCAGCTGTCACTGACCTCAAAGATTCCCACGTACATTACAATGAATCCTTCCAGCAGACCATACAACTTCTGCAAATCGAACTCCAAGCCCTTCGCAACCCAACCAGATCCATCATGGAATCACAACCTAAAGGCAGCACCACGACCGACTCAGCCTCCGACGTTACTGAGGAACATAAAGACCTTGAACCTGCGGTCTTCAAGGATTCCGATCCGCCACCGTTGGTACCAGATCATTCCATATGTGCCTCTTCCGACTTGGACACCCATAGCTTCGATCTCAATCCCATCTTGGTACCACCATTTTTGGAAGTTGTTTCCACTTTCAGATTCATTCCCCAACAGCTTACAGTAGAATCCCGGCTCAAAATCGCCGAGCGAGAGGAAGGGGTCTTTGACGACAACCGAGCAATGGGTCTTAGATACCCCTGTCATGCTCACACCGATAGAGAATCCCCCGCCGAAGCCACCGAACCCTCTCCATGTTGGACGGCAGAATCCTCTATGGCGACGTCGACCGGAATGACTAAGCTCCTACCAACCGAGTCGTCGGAACCTTAGGATATATGCCGCCTATCACAATTGACTTCGAGACGCTGGGTGGTTGGCCCTGGGTACTACGTTGTTCTGAAACTGCAACCATGGGAGGTAGGAGTGGCTGCTGGGATCCGATTTTCAAAGAGGGAGCCGCATAAAGTAAGGGCTAAACTGGTATTACAGAATGTAGCTCCGTTTTTGGACCCAATGGGCCAAGCCCAAACCGCTTTTCTTAATTCTGATTATCACAAAGGGGGGTCAAGGTCACGCTTGAAACAACATGGTGGGCCTATGCAAAAAACTCAAAAAGGGCCCAATTTACTAAAGAGGGGATAGTGTTTCAGGAAGAAAGGAAAATGAAGTTAAAAGTGTGTGGGCCATAACCTACTCTTCTAATTAAATAAGAGCTTTCAAACACCTGTTATGATGTTATGAGAGTGATTATTGGAGTAGTTACTATGGGTCCCACTTATCATAGCTCGTTCATTACTGGGTAACAACCGAAAACCTTGGGTCATATTGAGGGACCTATTGGGGACATCAAGGCTGAATTTAGTCAAAAGGTGCAGAAGCAACATATGTTGATTTATTTAGTGAGAATTGGACGAGGGCAACAATGGGATCCTGGTGGACATTTGGATTCATCTACGGCAGCTAGGTGGTCACCATATAAACAATGGGACTCAGGGAAATTTGTCCCGAGAGCACTTTTTTTTTACAACCTTGAGGACAAGGTTGGTCTTCATGGGGTATGGAATGATAGAGTAAGGGCTGTAATGATAGCAAAAGGGCCCAAATGACTCAACCCAAAAGCCTCACCAAGAAGCCCAACTATTTGGAGGATTATGTGTGACACAATTTATCAAAGAATACAATAGAAGATGCTAGTTTGCTGAGTCATAATTTGTTACTTAGATTCTATTCCATTTTCAGTTTTTGTTTTCATGTATTGAATTAGTTACCTACAGTCATGGATAGCCAATGATTGGTCGTGTGATTGAGTATTTATAGTTGAACGATGAATGAAAGAAGGCAAGCAAGAATATTTCAAAAATTATCCTCTATTTTCTTAGGAGTTTCTTGTTCTCGAATACAAGGCATATCTAAACCCTATCAATTGGTCTGACCTGCCACCACCACCAGCACCTATATTCCAGCACCTCCACCACTGCCATTTCAGTTCCTAACATTTGGAACTTGAGTTAAGTTTGATTCGAAACATACATAAACATCAAGTATATGTTTGGGAAAGATAGATGTTTTGCATTTCAGCTATTTTTTGCCCAAAAAAGTTGTTTCCTACATTTGTTTTGCTTGGCATTTAGCTTATATTTCTTAAAAAGCTATTTTTGGGGTGAAAAAGTTGTTTTCATACCATCATCAATGAAGGACACTTAGATTGTTCCAAATTTATTATTTTTGGATCTAAAAACTCCTTTCCCATTTTACCCTTATGTAACTAATTATCTAACAAATATTATTATTCTATACTAACAACTTTAAACATTTTTTTGTAATTTACTATATAAAGTGATTTTTTTAAATCATCCAAACGAAATGGATTATCTTAAAATCGCTTTTCAGCAAACATATCCAAAAAAAAAAAGATTATGATTATAATTGATTATCACAATAATCTATGGTGAATTCTTCGGTATCCCAATGATAACTTTACCCTGCCTAGGTGGCCGAATCAAATGGTGAAAACTATTTGACTTGACCTATTAACTTGATTTATTTAATTGAGGTGACGCATTCTGATCGGGTAGAATAATATTTAACTTAAAATTATTAGGGGTACCGGAAAAGGCACCTATAATCTATTATACATATAATCGATTGCTGATATAATCTATTTTTTCCAACTATCCCAAATTTTAGGTATATCCTTTTTTTTCGAACCAAACTCTCCATTTTAGGGGGGTTCTTCTCGTAATTAGAGCTAGATATATGGACTGGTCCGATCCAGTCCGGTCCGATACGCATTAGTCCGCACTTAAACGGACCGGACCGAAATAGTCCGCAAAATAAATGGACTTGTATTTATCAAGTCCGCGTCTAGTCCGCATAATCCACGAGTTAAATGGACTGGTCTACAAACTCAAAAAAATAGATCAAATTTTGTAGGTCAATTCTAAATTTTATTTATTTGTTTATTTTCTTTAGTTAAAACCTTTTTTATGCTACAAAGACTGAAATTGGTAAATGCAAAGTCTAAACATGACTTACTTTAATAGCCTTCACCATTTTCATGCAATTTTATCTAAAAATTCTCCAAAACAAGTAATATTTGACTGAAGTACATCAAACATGAGTACATGAACACAATTCAAAGCAATCTAGTCGGTCACAAATTGGGTCCTAAATTCTTTGGACGCGTAAGTCCTCCTAATTCAGGATTTTTTTAATATTGTAAAAGTCCGCGGACTGATCCGCGAGTCCGCGGACTAAGTCCGTTTAGTCCACGGATTAAACGGACCGAACTTAAAAAGCCCACATTTAAATGGACATGAATTTTGTCAAGTCCAGGCCCGCACGAGCTACGGGCTAAACAAACTGTCCACGGACCCAAGTCGATATACCCATCTCTACTCGTAATGCCCAGAGTTTCCACAAAATGGCATTTATCATTTTGAGATTCTTTCTTCTATACTTGCATTTGTGCAGATGCCTCATTAATTTTCAATGACCATTTTGCCGTCTATTTCTTCACAACTTTCTTTCCAGCTCCTTTGCCGGCAGACAAATATAAATGATAAGATCCAACGTGAACGTAAAACCAACTCCTCATTTTGGAGACAAAGCCCAATAATAAAATTAGAGACTATAATTTAGGGTGCAAGACACCATCTACGGGAGAAAATTAAAGCTTGTAGGTAAGCATTTGTAAGTAAAATATCAAGCACTTGGAAGAGCATTTAAACATACCAACAATCAAAGATATAACGTTAACAAACTAAAGTAGGAAAAAAAATCAATACTTCAAAATTATAGTGCTATAACCCCCTAGAAAACCGTGGTTCCATGATTGTCTACCTAAATTTTACAACAAAGTGACAATCAACAGCACCTAATATAAGCTTGCAAAGAATTAAGATGGGAATAACGAATATACTAAAATATAATTTGTACAAGAAAACTATGTCTAGCTTGCTTTTCAAGGCAAAGGCACAGGGAGTTCCCATTTAGAAAATTCAACTAAATTCCTGTTCACAATAGATCCATTGTGCAACCAAAATGTTTCAGCAGAGTGGTGAAATTGCCTCACTTTCCGCTGGAGTTCCCACATAATTCCACGCATTGCTGAACAAGGTTCTGAATCTGAAGCATAGACCCACAAGCACCTAACTTGTCGACCGCGAGATATTATTGCTTCTATTTCTTCATCTGCACGAAACCCAAAACAATAATGATTTTAAAGCTAAAAGATAGAAGAGGTGTATGGTGTGGGAATTGGGAGGTAAATGGCATAGTATTTTAACCTGGTATAGATTCCAGGTACTGCAATAGTTCAGGACCTATTCGACTGGATGGCCATTTTATTGATATCTGACTGTAATCAATGACATTCTGGAATGGTAATTCTGTTTGATCGGATAATATAATTGGAACACATTCCTGTTAAATGGAATATGGTTATTTCATCTCAAGTAAGCCCATTTATAGGTCTAAAGGTACACACGCAGGTAGAGAGGCAAAATCATACCACAAAATAAGACTCATAAAAGCGAAGGGTCCAAGATGACTCCCCACGTGGAGCAAGGCAAAACTTTGCATTGCGCAAGTGTTCAAAATATTCTTTCCTTCCCAACTTGTTAGATCCACTGAATTTCAAATCTGGACATTCCAACTGTTTATACCATCAATACATGCTGCATAAATTTTTTGTATCATAGTAAAAGAGTAAAGACTCATCCTAGCCTGAACAAGCATAAGCATTGCATTGCATTGCATAAGAGCATAATCCAGTCACTACAAAGAGATATGAGAGAAAACCTACAAGGTTCTGAATGGCATATCTAACAGGTAATTCTACCATTAAAAAGTATTTGCTGTAAGAAGTTGCTCAGTAATACCATAAGTAAGAAACTAACATGTAATATGAAGAAACTCAATTTTGCAACATGCAATGAAAATAAAGTATTTTTCGAAACCTAATTGACATTGGAATTAGATCCATCATCCATGTAAATTGTGATTGGCCATCACAAGGTTAGCTTTAACATCACATTTACTAAAAGTAAGTAAATTTTGTAATTTAAGAGAACTCAAATGATAGGACAACCGTGAAAGATAGCATTCTGCTGACAAGAAAACTTAACTTAGAGAAACGACTAGTCACAGAAGATGACATACCTTCTCCGGAAATTGTTTTGCAAGCTCTATTAGCTGAAGACGGCCAGCTTTTCCTTGTGCACGTCCTAAATAATTTGCCAAGTACTTCCGCTTTGACAGAGGTAAAGGCTGGACCACAGTAACCCCAGTTTTAGTCATACCATCATCAACATTACCCGGGATGATTATATCTTTCCATGTATTAAAGGCACTTGTATCTCTCTTATCGGTCCGATCCCCCTATGTTTGAATGCGAAAGAGCAAAACTTTAGTGCAGAGAACCTCTTGTATCGACTTCATGCATCTAACCATATCTTCTTATGCACCTCAACAGTAAAAGATATGTGAATAAGGTTTTGCAAATAAAATATATTAGGGATAGTTTTGAAAAAATGTCCAAGATCCAAGAAATTTTTTAACTGAACCAAACAGTTTAGTAACATTCATGGGAATCAATATTCATATTCCCACACATTCCTAGGAATGTTGATTCCAAGAATGATCTTTCATGCTGCGAAAAAAACACCTGCCTAGAGGATCATGTTTTCAAGTAATGCCTCCAGCAGGTATAAAAAGAACAGGAGGGTAGATGGGTGAGATGACTCATTTCTGAGGATGCATCTGACAACCAAGACAACCTAAATCAGCCTGTTGGCTAATTGATAAAAAACGACCTCGGACTATAAGAAGGTGCAATTCCAGGATTACTGCTTAATCATTCTAAAGCTTATTCTTTACAGATTTAACCATCAATAACAAAATGACTATGCAATATTTTAAAACTGAATTTTTCATGTTTCTTTTAAGTCCAATGTCAGAACTGAGGAAAGTTAAATATGATTAATCAAAGGAAGGTTCTCGGTTAGGTTCATAAATGTCATTTTTGGGGATTCTAGTATGCAGACAAAAAAAAACTGCTAAAACAGTCATGAGAAGCAAAAGTTCACCTCCGGTGTAAGAATAATGGAACGATTTATATATGTTGCCCAAGATTTGAACAAGTGAGCTCCTGCTCCACTGAAAATAAGGGAATTGACATGTATTAGCTAACAGGAAAGCCAATCAATATTTAAAGCCAAACATTGTACATGAAGAAAGAAATCACGTCAGTCACAGAAATATTGATATTTGTGTTTGTTCTTATAAAGCATGTAAAATATCCTTAATATACAAAATTTCAATAACGCAGTTGGCTTAGAAATGATTGAAGAACCTTTTTAACAGGTATAAGGTAGAGCACAAAAAGCTGTGAATGTAATTTACTGGCATGAATTCTCTATAATATCCATACATGTAATGTGAGCACTTTGAAACATGATTGCCATATTCTTTTCAGAATGCAAGAAATAACTGCAACCAGCATTTTCTACTTTTTACCTTGGGAAAACAAATATATGGTTGCGGCCTCCAGATAATCGAAAATATGGCATTTGGCTTATGACCTGAGCTCAGATAAAAAAGTTCACCTTAGTATTTTCTAGGATGCAATTTTAAAAGTAAAGCCAATGCAATTTCAATCGAGGAAACGATGAAAGTACTTTGACATAAGTCTGGTTAATTTCTTTGTCATTAAGGCCACCCATAATCCGCGCACATTTAACATATGATGGGACAAAGAACAAATCTGCTTCCTCCTTCTTTCGTGTCCGATATTTTGATCGTAGGAGTAACTTGTGTATTTTTACCTACGAATCGATATTACTGTCAGAGAACACAAAACGACACAAAACGAATTTCAGCAACATAATATTTGAGCAGAACAATGCAGTGATTAGCAGAAAATTTTAAGGCTTAAAGATTAATGCTCTTATATAGCATGAATAAGGCAATGGTGCATAAACAAATAACGAGCTTCATGATAAATCTAAGAGTAACGCTACACAGCCAGAAAAAGTGTAACTGTATTCAACAATAATTCATTAATTTGTCAAGATTCTATCGTGGTTGTTGGATAAGTCAAAATAGCAGCGACGCTCATCCATCCATGAGTCAATAACATTGCCAACTCTTTCTAGCAAAAATTCTATCATTCTAATTAGGGCTACTTAGCAATTTCATAAACCTATTATCTAACTTGTATTTTAAGTTTTGCCTAAGCTTGGAAGCTTAAAGCTCCTAATGACTGCTTGCTGTTATAACATAAAAATGCCTTGACAATTCACAAATTTTCTACAATGTAACTGGTGTTGTAAAATAATAAGGCTTAAATAAGTCTTTAGATTCCGGTAAATAAGATGGTTTTTGGATTTAGTCCCTTTTAAAATTTAGTCCCTTGTTTCATAAAACATAGTATGTTTTTAGTGCATCTCCAATAGTACAACTCATTCTATGTTGTCAATCCCAAATAGCGGCGCGGAGCGGCCGAGCCCAAAAACGCTATAGCGGGATAGCGGTAGCGGGATGACCGCTATTGCGAAGATATTATATACATACATAAATACTCAAAAACAGAAAAATACACAAAATTAAAGGGGTAGTCATAACATTCAAAATACTCCATAGTCACTAACATTCAAAAAGTATGATGTCTCCACTTCAAAAAGTATAACATAAGTACTTAACTACTAATTTAACTTAAGTTATATTGTTCTAAAAGTATTCAAAAATCAAAATAAGTACAAGTGATCTTAATTAGAATCAGAATCATTTCCAGCAACTTCAACCACATCAACTTCAACATTCTCTTGTTCATCACTTGATTCAAAGAAATGTTCCTCCTCCTCCTCTTCAATAGGTGCAACTGTAGAAGCTGTAGCTCTAGTATGTTGTCTAGTAAGTCTTGCTGGCTCACCAGCCCCTATTGCATCACCAACAACTCCCCATGTTAGGCTATCATCGCCAAACACAACCTCATCTTCAGCCGCTTCTTCTCCATCTTCACCCAATTCCCTTACCAACCACTCATTGCAATCATCAATGTTATCTAGGAGAATGGGATCAGTTAAATCCTTGCTATCGAAGCGTTCTCTAAGAGCTTGGTTGTACTTCACAAAGACCAAGTCTTGCAGCTTTTGATGCTCAAGCTTGCTCCTCTTTTTAGAATGAATCTATATTATAAAGTTCAAAAAAATAGTTAAGTATAATCCTATATTACATTATATAAAATAAAACCATTTAACATTTACTCACTTGCTCAAAGGTACTCCAGTTGCGCTCACACCCTGATGAGCTACATGTCAAGCTTAACACCTTGACAGCAATAGTTTGCAAAGTTGGAACATGAAGTCCATATGTGGACCACCACTCAGCTGTAATGCAATAAGTAATTAGCATTACTATTTAGAATGGTCATGTAAATTTAATTTAACAAAACAATGCATTGTAACTTACCAGGAGACATAGTGGTCCTTTGTCTAATTGCAGAAGGTTTGGAAAACATACCCTGTGCTTTCCTATAAAGGGCTAGATCACATAAAGCTTGATCATTACCTTCTTCATCAAAGGAAAGCTTTTCAATGGTTGTATAGAGTCCGTCAGTCACTTCTTTATCTTTAGCAATACTTGGGTCGCTGTAGAAGTGTTGAGGGTTAAGGAAATGGGCAGCCGCGTGTAATGGATGATGGAGTTGACACTGCCATCTTCTATCAATGATTTCAAAAATCTCTGAGTACTTCTCTGCATTGTTGTTGAAAGAGGCTGCAATAGATTCCTTAGCCCTATCCATTGCCTCATATATATAAGCCATGGCCGGCTTTTTCTCGTTATCAACCAGTCTCAAAACTTGCACAAGAGACCCCATTGCCTTCAAAGAGTACATTATATCATTCCAGAATGATGGCATGAGGATAATATCATTACATCTTTTCCCCTTGCGCTCTTTTGCTGTCTTTGAGTTAAGCCACTCCTCTGATAGAAACATCCTTCTTAGGTTGTTTTTCTGTTTGTGCAACCTTTGAAGAGTGAGGAATGTTGTGGCAAACCTTGTCACTCCACTCCTGACCAATTCCATTTGACCAGTATACTTCCTCATCGTGTTTAGGGCCAAGGTATGGTTATAAATGAAGCCAACAAGAAATTGTCCTCTTCCTATGGCCCTCTTTACTCTTGGCAACTTTCCAATATCCTCCAACATCAAATCCAAACAATGCGCAGCACATGGAGTCCAAAAGATCTTCGGATACTTCTCTTCAATAAGACCACCTAAGACCAAATTAAATGAAGTAGATGATTAACAAACTAGAACATGAATATAGTATTATAAACTTTAAACAATAGCAATAACATTCTTACCCGCCATTTTATAGTTGCTACCATTGTCGGAGATAACTTGCACCACATTTTCCACTCCTATCTCTTGAATAAAGGAGTCCAAAAGCTCAAACATCTTTGGCCCGGTCTTACAATATGCGGAACCATCAACGCTCCGAATGAACATCGTCCCACTCGGAGAATTGACCAAGAAGTTGATCAATGTCCTATTTTTTCTATCCGTCCATGCATCGGACATGATAGAGCATCCATATTCAGCTCTCTCTCTCTCAAACCCCTCCAACATAGTATTTGTGTACTCTAGTTCCTTTTTAAGCAAAGGAACCCTCAACTCATGGTAGCTTGGAGGTTTCAAGTGTTTACCATAATTGCCTATAGCTTCAACCATCAACTTGAAGCTTCTAGATTTGGCAACATTGAAAGGAATACCATTCCTATAAAAGCATCGAGCAATGTATTGAATGCATTTGTCCCTTGCCTCTCTCTCACAATCTCTAATCGATGTTTGCCTATACTTTGCCTCTGTTATCTTTATAGTTACTTCTGGAGGTTGCCACATAAAAACATCAATAGGGCCTTTAACATTACTCTTGCCCTTGGCAGCAGCTACACCAAAAGAACCTGCAGTTGCAGGTCTTTTTCTAGCCCTCAAAACCCCAATTTCTTGCATTGCTTCCTCCTCCTCCTCATTAAAATTTCCTTCAGACTGAACGGCATCAGTAACTGCCTTTTTTTTCTCAAAGGCATCCTTAATTTTCTGTTTGATATCAGATGGTATCTTCTGGCAAGGGAATATGTCACCTTTTACCCCCATTTGATGCCTCTTTGCTCTTGTAATTCCACCAGTTGATTCCTTGCCACAAAAATCACATGTGACAGCTTTCTTGTTGTTAATGTCTCTCAAAGAATTCCATTCCCAAGCCATATCTAGGTTCGGACCTGTAGGCTTCACCAGTGCAGTAGAACCAGTTGAGGAAGCAGCAACACTTCTGGGTGTTGGTGGTTGAGTAGTGGAAGGTTGAGATGATGACATTTTACTGAAACAGAGATGAGTCAATAACAGAGGAGGAGAGAAAGGAGCCAAAGAGGAGAGAACAGAGTGTTGTCGCCGGAAACACTGTCACTGCCGGAAACGCAGCCGCCGCCGCCGGAAACGCCGCCGCCGCCGCCGGAAAATGAGCAGGAAGGGGGTAGCAGTCGCAAGTCCCAAGTGAGAAGAGCAGAAGGTGAAAAACGTGAGTATGGTGGTCTGATAGGTGTGACCCAGACCTAAATTGAAATGGAGGGATAAAAGACCAACAGCCCCAAAAAAATATGGATGTTAGAGGGGTAATCTGGAATTTTCGTAGTTGGTTTACAGTAGCGGCCGCTACTGGCCGCGACACCCGCTTTTCCGCCGCTAATCGCGGACGCGCCACCCGCGATCCAAAACCGCGCCGCACCACTGATTCGCGTAGCAGAGGGGGTGCAAACCGCACCGCTCCTCCGCGATCGCGCGCGATAGCGCCGCGATCGACACCATAGAACTCATTGAAGTTGTTTAAGTCCCTTTTTTTAGGGGCCCATCATGTCATATCGTCACTTTTTATTTTATACTATCTTAAGCAACTTAGCAACTCTGAAAAGTTCGTAAAATGGGTCACACAAGTTACCCCACTTTTTCTCTAGCCTTTTTTTTTCTCTGTTCTATTATTTTTTATTGAGTAAGAAACGATTGTTTGTCCTTACATGTACATGTCACATCATCTTAATCCAATAGTGCAATCCAGCAAGAACGAGATCTTGTTTCTAGAATGTGTTTGAAAGAGTTTATAAAGAGCTTATTTGGACTTATGAGAATAGCTTATACAAATAGTTTATGATCTTATATTAAACTCTCTTTAGCTTATTTCCATAAACCTGAGAAAATAAGTTGTTTTTAACTTATTTAAAAAAAGTTTATTGAATAAGAGATTAATTAAGCTGTATATCCAAATTAGTTAAGGAATTGCTCTTAATCCCTACTAAAAGCACCGTGTTGGTATTTGTGGGGACCCAAAACAAATAAAATTTTCGATAGGGACTAAATCCAAAAATAGTTATATATATATATATATATTGGGCAAAGACTTACAAATAATAATAGTGTAAAGGGGAAATGACCTGAGTGCCCCACTGGCCTTTCAAGCAAGCATCGTCGGTGATCTTACCGTCCCTACCGTACATCAATTCCTTCAAGCCATCGATCTCATGTGGCTCGTAAACGTAGATCTTGAGAGAGAGTTGGGAACCGTACCCTCGCTCCGGCCACGAGTGGGGCCCAAGGAATTGCTTCTGCAACGCGTGCACGTGATCGGCGGAGAGATCGCAAGGTACGAAGGAGCGGTCGAAGAGCCTGGTAAAGAAGAAGGTGCACACCACGAGAAACAAGGATCCGATCTGGTGCGTGCGAGTGCAGACAGGCTGCTGGTGAGGCGTCATTGGTCTCGATTTGTTGCTCGCGCTCCACATTAGAAAATTTCTGTTGCGGTGCCGGTGATGGAGTGAGGAATCTGAGGATGGACCAAGTAGAAAGGGAGAAAATGGGAAATGAGAAATATTCTTTTTTCATCAATTTTATTCTCTCAAACAAGAAAACTTTAATTTTAGTTTATGAAAAGCATACTAAATTCGGTCCAATTTGTTCAATAAAAAGACTAATTTAAATGGTTTTTAAGGTTTGAGAAAGGGCCCATTTTATGGCATGATTGGGTTGGCGGTGAGCCCCCGAGAACTGGAAGCTGTAATATGCAGCTTTCATGTTTTCTGTTAAAAAAAATTGCAAAAATGTCATCCCACCATGATTTCCTTCCCACTGTGATTTCTGACCATTAATCCAAATATATGCTAGTCTCTAACAACATTTGAGGTACCACATTTTGTCTCTGAGAAAAAAATTCACCGAATAGTCCTTGATAGTGACAAAAGAGGGACATGTCAGTCCCTCCGTTTGTTTTCATCCTAAACATATTGTTAAAGTGTTAATATATATAATTAGTGTGTCCAGGTGTCTATTAAACTCATCTATATGACCTGTATTTGTGCATCCGATGTGGTGCATGTGGTGTATTGCTTATAACAGGTAGGCAGTTATGTGTCCCACGATAGAAATTATCAGGGACTAAATTGAGTTACTTAAATAAATAGTTGGGACCTTTAATGGATCAATACATAATTATTCTCATGATCTATTATGCATGTAGAGACTATTGTCTGGGCATCTGACATACTAACGATACATATCAGCACTCTAATGGCGTGTTCAGGATGGAAATAAATGGAGAGACTAAATGTCCATCTTTTGTCATTCTCGGGGACTATTCGATGAGTTTTTTTTTCTCAGGGACGAAAAGTGATACCTAAAAAATTGGTGGGGACTTAAATGAGCCTTTATATAGCTTTTATCAAGGTTACAAGGTTATGAAAATCGGGGCAGAACGACGAGCAGCAGCAATAAAAAACCCGATACTGATAAAAAAACCCGGTTGGATCGGATGAAATTGGATTTAACCAATTTTCTTGAAAAATAAAATTTATAAACCGAAAAAAAATGAAAAAGTGAAGGAGAAAAGAGTAAATTTAATCTGCTAACAAATAGAATTTCTTGTTCCGTACGGCTGTTCGTCTCATCCCTTAATCTTTGTCTGAGTTTGTCCTTGGTGCAGTCTATCTGGCCTTACACATCCCTTCGTTTCCGTCATTGCGTAGTCATTCACGATCATCATTAGTTCATCCGTGCGCAGTTGCTCACTCACTCGTTTGCTCGCCTCCTCGGACTTCACTTAGTTGACTTGAGTAAGAGTTACGATATAGTGAGAAACTGAAAATACAGACATACTCTTCAATTCTCGCAAAGTTAAAAGTTATAAAACATATAAAGTTATAAACTTTAAGATAATATTACTCTATTATAGAGATGATAAGTTCATATTTTAATTTCTTGTTTTAACTTTTAATCATTATAATATTTTATTAGTATTTCATGTTATGGTTCGGAGAAAATTTATGTTATCTATTATCCGGTTTAACCATACGGTACAAAAATGAAACTTTACTCAAGAATAAAATATGTTATTCCTATACTAATCCAAACACATAATATGACTCTGTTTAGCAAGGTCAAACCGTTAGTTTATAGCGGATAAGCCTTTTCTTGGTAAATATTTTTCTCACTAACTTATAGCGTTTTTTCACTAGTTATAGTGTTTTTTCAGGCGCTACTTGAAGTAGCGTTTGAGCTTATAGTTTATTATTTTTTCTCATGTTTATCTTTATTATTTTAGTTAAATTCCTTATTTATCATCTGTTAAATAAATAAAATAATAAAGAATATATTTTTGTTTATAAAAACATAATTTTTTTTTTATAAAAAGTCATATCCACATGTCATTTTATATTATCTCATTTTACTCAACAAAAACAGTTGAAAAAAAAATTAATATTTTAATTTTGGAGATGATAAATAACTTAAAATATTTTTTAAAATAAATAATAAATATCTATATATATATAATTTATATAAAAACATATAAACATTTTTCATGTTATTTTATATTTTTCAAGAAGTTAAGCCACTAATTTTATTAAACAATTTAAATCCAATAAGTTAGTTTATCTCATCTCTTATCAGTTAGAAGCTTATCCGCTATCTATTAGTTTATTCGCTATCCGCTAATATTTACCAAACAGACCCTATATGTATGGAATAGAATTTACTTTTATATCATTACTTCTTTTTTTTTTAATACTTTGCGTATTATTACTTTTCAAGTTGGGTAAGATTTAATTATTTGAAGATAAGAAAAAGGTAGGAATGGGATGCCTTTAATTACTTGAGTCTAATGTTATATTTGGATTGCTGGAAAGGGATAGAATGGAGTGGAAGGGAACTGTGTTCCATTGTTTGGATTGTCTAATTTATAATAGAATGGAATGGAACATGATAAAATGCATTCCATCCCATTCTATCCAATTCTTCTCTTTTTGTTCATTCCCAAATTGGTTGGGGAAGTGATTGAACCAACTTATTTTTATTCTTTTATTTATTAAATTATGTTTTTATCCATCTTGATGCAAAACAATGATGATCAACTTTAACAAGAAAAACCAAACCAATTATGGAATAAGAAGAATCAAATCGAAAGTTGTTGAAAACTTTATTTTCGTTGGTGATGACCTCTATGTCTTGTTTTGGCTGTATCTTGAGCTCCGGATGTCCGATTGATCAGCTATTTGATGCATTGGAAGGATAAGACAATTATCCACTAAGCTTACTTCAAGCTTCTTGACTATATTCGACTTCTATCATAGTTAAAACAAGGCTTCAAGTTTAGGACACAATTCTGAACGGAATTTTTCTTGTATTTTGGGTTTTCTTTGTATTGGGCTTGGGATTTTGCATAACATAGGCTCCTTATACTAAAATAGGTGTTACTTAGGAGATGATTAGGGTTAGCCGTCACCTCCTTATAATAAAAGTCTATAAAACCTATCTTTTTTCACGTTTTGAATAATATTGAAATTTACTCCTTCCTGAGTTTTATAAGAGCCGTGCCTCTTAATTTGTGGGTTCTTGAAGTAAATCTATTGGTTCTTATCAAAGATTTTTATACCTTTGTGGCGAATCATCATTTGGCTTATCACTCTCCAAGAGTGTGACGCCTTCTTCCATCTTCACCATCTTTTTATTTTGTTATTTACTATTCTTGTTCTTATATTTTTATGAGTCATTGTTATAGCTTCTTTGAAGCTTGCGCTACATAATCTTCTTCTTCTACTTTCATTCTCATTTTATTTTTGTCTTTAGTTCTTGTTACAAGATAGCCAAGGCAAGTAAGATCCGTAAAAAAACACAATATGAACACAACTTGGTTTATATCACCTCTTATACCTAAACCTACGTTCAGAAGCTTCTTCCTCCTGCAACACAGATACAGTCTTGCTAAAGAGCAAACCAGAAACACGATACTGTTGCCACTCAAACGAAAAAAAGTATGTGTATAAATTACATATCAGTTTCAGTATGGACAGAGTCATTAGATCCTAGTTATTCAATAAATACCATCAACATCAAAGGGCACTTAACCCACGACATCTCACTATACCATAGCCAACTGTATAATTGTATTTACTAGTATACATAAACTTCCAATCTTGAAGCTTAGTGAAAAAATCAGAACCGAAAAGCAAATTAAGAAAACCCAGCCATGTGGACAGTAATGGCAGTTGTAATATACGTCTATGTTTCACACTCATGGGTCATGGCTAAGGGTAATATTGAAATAAAAAAATATATCTCATTTCACTCCGGCCACTTCCCAAACAATAAGCACTTTATTCTATTCCACCATGAACTATCCAAACACAGAAATGAGATTTTTATTTCATTCGGTTCTGTTCTATTCTACTTCATCCCCTTCTATCATTTCAAACAAACCCTAAGAAAAGAAGCCTTTTTAACCATTGGAACTGGACTTAAAACAAACTTCTGAATTTTGATGAAGAATTCCTCATGCAGCAAAGAAGGTCGTTTTGGCATCATATGGTTACTTAAAAAATGAATATGAACGTAAGGAGGGATTAGAAAACATGAATGGAGGAGTCGAATATTTTATGTATATAATATAATTATATTTTCAAAATATAATTTAAAGTCATTAACTCACTTTTAATCATCGATTTTATTTTTATCCTACAGTTAAATTAATATTATCATTAAAATCACAATTACCACTAGACAAAAATAATATTAACGATTGAAAGTTGGTATAAGTGAAAATGTGTTTACATTAGTCGCCACCTAACCTTTCTTTAATATATTATTACATCATTAAAAATATTTGATTTTTATATAAAAAGAGTTTAATTTTGATACACTTTCAGCGTAAATGTTTTTTACAGTGACAATCAATCACACATAGAATGATTTGTGATAGGTTGTCAGTGTAAAAATTCTTTACAATCACAGTGCATACCTATTAAACCCTTTACATTAACTACATTAAAAGTCATACATGTGGTGATGTTAATTGGTTGACAGTGTAAATTTTTTTACATTGACAGTGTATCAAAGTTAAACTCTAATTTTATATCATCTACTAATTTTACTATTTACTAAACAAAGAAAATATTGTTTAATAAAAAAACAAAGAAAATATTGAATTTTTTTTAGATTTTCAAAACTGCAAATATATTACTTTCTCATTTAATTAATATATTTTATTTATTTAGTAGTAGGATGATCAGTATAAGTATTTTGTAAGAAAATAATGTAAAACACATTGAAATATGAGGATGTATTAACAGATTCATCAATTTTAATTATTATATCAACTTAATATTTAATTCAATTTTAAGTGATTCGTTTTTATATATTAGTTAATTTTTTTTATTGTTTTGTGTAACCAGACTTTGTCCCTTGGTAAGAAATTCCTGGCTTCGTCCCCCGTCTCTCTCAAAACTATAAAAAAGTGCTTACTTACTAACAGTATTCAAAGTTCAAAAGAATCAAAATGAACCAGCGCATTTTGGTAGACTAACGATACCTTTTCAGTTTTGTTGGCGAAAGAAAATATCATCTTTAACGTGCTACCTTTCAAGCATTCTCTCTCTGTATTCCCTTTATTTTTCCTCGAAGCATGAGGGCAAGAAGAGGCTTGACTTTGAGGCAAAGGTCTAGATGCAGTTACAGACTGGTGTGTAGTTGACATTAGTTGCTGGCCATACTTAACTATATAGAGCTGGCTTAAATGAGTGAAGTAGAAGGGAAAAAAAAAGGTTTTAGAGGAGAAAATCAGTGGAAGAAAAAATAATCACGCTTCATCTTCTTTCTCGCCTGAAATAAAGCACCGCAGTGACATATATATAATCTCATAAAAATGCAAGGCCCAGCAATTGTGAACCAAAAGTTTAGCGTACGAGTCAAATGAAAAAGAATAAATAAAAAAGATTTTATTGATATAGGTAGTATCGATTAATTGTATAGAGCTTTTGTTGGAAAATAAACAAGTCCAACATAGAATGAAATATGAACAAAGAACGATTTATAATTATAACTTGGGCAATCATTCCTCTACGAGCTAACTTTTGAAACTTTTGAAGTTGACTTAAACTCAAGTATTTCAACATGGTATGAAAGGTAGTAAAAAACAAGACCAACGAAATGAAGAAGACCCAAGCAAAAAGGAACACAAGACTAGGCAATAAAATAAAAGACAGACTTGTGGCCTCTAAGGCTCAAAACTTGAAGTGCAAGCACATGTTGAAAAAAAAAAAAAACTAAAGGCAAGCCACGACTGGGTCAAGTTAGTTGGTCTTAAGGGGGGAGTATTGTAAAATAAAAGTCTCACATGAGATGAAAATAAGAGCAAAAAATCATTTATAATAACTTGGGCAACCCTCGCTTTATGAGCTAGCTTTTGGAGTGGAGTTAAGCCTAATTATTTTAACACCTCAACTGTACAGTCACATACTTGCACAGTTTCATGACCCTTCTCATTTCGATATAAAATCGGTACATTTATGTGTTCCTCCACCTAGAAGTCTGTCAGCAGTTGCTCATTATCCATGCTACATTTTTTGTAGTGACGGTCACTCCTTACACTCTTTAGCCCCAGGTGTCACATGCCCATCAACTTCTGTATGGCTCGTCCCCAAACCACATCGTAGTGGGAGAGAGGTCCTGCTTTGATACCGTTTGTAATGATTAGACTGCTTTAATTTCCAAATTAATGAATGTACCCACAAACAATATGAGATTATTCAACGTGTTTTGTCCTCACTCACACACTTTCTAGGACAACTTTCAGGAGGTCACCCATCCTAGAATTGATCCAAATCAAACACGTTTAACTTTGGACTTTCTAAATCATAGACTTCCGAAACAAAGATGCATCTTGTTGGTATAGGCAGTACCGATCAATTCTTTTAAGCTTTCCTCAAGTGTACGGTCTTATGACGGTACAATCTCGAAATCCCTCAAATGTAAAATGTCATACGTGTAGTCTCACGGTATTCATTTCGTTCGGATGTGAAATTGGTTAATTTATGTGTTCCTCCGCCTAGATGTTTGTTAGGAGCCTTTCCTTGTTTGCCAAGTTCTATCTTGCTAAACTTGGTGCGAATGGCAATGAGGATATTCAGATTATGAACCTCCCCCCTGCAGGTCTTTCTTCTCTGTTGTTGGCGGAGTCGATGGTCACCTCACGACATTTTTGAGACCTTAGTTTTGTTTTTTCATACTGTGCCTAAAAAAACTAGTCATAACATAATTTTACACACTGCACATATTTTAATTCAAATCGGTCCCCATAAGAGATCAAGGATAGTTCTTTAAAGTTGTTCACCTCTAATCAAATAAAAAACATACCTACAAATCTATTAAAAAAATTAATAATAGCTTAAAGTCGACTTTTATTAATTCACTTTTGTCATTATAATAACACTGCATCTGTACGTAAGGCCATACTTCAGTCACTTTCACTCAGCTTAAAGAAGTTCTAGCGTGTTCCGCGGGATCTATGCATTTCTCATATACGTACCGCTATTTATATATATTGCTTTGTATTTGTCTTCAGAAAAATAAAAATATAAAATAAAATATACTTTTAAAATATTCTAGCTATCATTGAGTATCATGTTTTCCATATAATGATACATAGTATAGTGCAATATATTATAATAATAATAATAATAATAATAATAATATAAGAAATTTTGTATCTGAACAATTTATTCTCTTATTCCCTTTTGTGTGCTAAAAAATATTCCGTTCTGGGTCTCTCTCTGCCATATTTGTTGTCTCGATCTCTTTACCTTCCATGTCATTAAGTTCCTCTGTCCATGTGATATACTGACTTTCCTGAAGTTCAAAGCTTCCTAAAAGTTACAGAAAAATAAACAAATGAAAGCTTCCTTAACTATGTTTTCATTATCATTGTATATTCTCATTTGTTAGATTTAAGAGCTAAGTTGACTAAAAAAAAAAAAAAGACATTTGAGAGCTACGGAAGTTTCTTTTCAAGTTTTGAACTTGTAGTTGAAGGTTCTCAACGAGTCTAGGGACATGTTTAGATCCAGGCACATAGAGGAGAGATTCCAATGAACAATCATTAACATATGAAATATATATATAGAATGCTAACAGGCTCCCACTTGATGTTTAGAATGAGTGTATTAGCAATTTACATCCATTCTTTTGGACAAAAAAAAACTAATTCCTTCATTCATGAAACAACAAAACTTTTAGGGATATTTTAGTAAATTAAATTTATCCCTCTCCCCTTCTAGTTTGGTTTCGTGGCATAATATACATCATATGGCTAACAGTGAATTTTATGTTGACACTTTTAAGATTTTATTTAATTTTCTTGTTAAATTCCTCGTCATATGTTAAAATTTGTGGATTAATTACTTGGCAATATGTTTAATTTTGGCAAAGATGCAACCTTTTATGGTTTGTATATGGTTATTGAAGAATGGTTCGATGTGGGGGACCAACAAGTTCATGAACATTTCTCATTTCCTTATGACTTCTTCAGAAGATATGTCAATCTGGGAACCCCGACTGCTTTACCGTGTTTTAGTGAGTTTCCATTTTTATTGCACATTTGTGCTTGTTTGGATGTCGAAACAATGAGAAAAGAGACTTCTAATATAAGAGTAGGGCGGAGTGGAGAGAAAATGGAAGGATTTGGATTCCTTAACTTTGGGGAGTGAAAATCATTATACCTTGTGTCTATAGAAGAGAGAAAATGATATTAAAAGTGGAGAAATAAGAATGAGAGAGAATAAATAAAAAGATAGAAAGAAAGGTATGAAACTTTCCGTCCTAAGCTAAGTGAATCAAAATCCGAAATAGAGGGGAGAGGAGGGGTGTATAATGATGTGTGAGAGGAGAGAGAAATTTCTATATTTTTAATTTAATTTACTAAAATGTCCTTAAGAAAATTGACTTGAAAAATATTAATGATATTATATTATTAAGAAAAATGCTACAAACACTCTTTTTTCAACACTCTCTCCAACACATTTATTGTTATTGATTGAATTTCATGTGGAACCTCCTAATTAAAGTGAGTCCCACATGAAATTCAGGAGCCCATATGAAATTCCTAATAACCATTAGTGTGTTAGAGAAAGTGTTAAAAAGAGAATGTTGGTAGCACTCCCCTAATATTAAAATCTAACAATTACTGACATTATTTATTAAATTAAATATTGTCATTTATTTTCCTTTAAGAAATATTATTATTAAATTCCATCTATTAACAGCACCATATTATTATATTTCAATCATTAATGACATTATATTATTAAATAAATAGGTATTATTATTAAATTCTTATTATTAATGACACTATATTATTAAATGTCTTATTAAATATTATCATTAAATTTCATTTAAAAACTTCTATTTATTATTATAAGTATTAAATTTTAAACTTTTTAACTTAGACCCTTCATATGTGTCAAAAAGAAACATAGACCCTTCAAATAACACAATTATTACACTGTTTTTTTAATTAAATGTTGCCATAGAATATAAAATAACCTTAAATATAAATTAAAATAACAATAAACTATAAATTTATCATAAAGTATATCATCCCATTTTTGTTTAGTGCTGACTAACCACTCACATAAAACTTTTAAGTTGTTAAAAAAACTTATTTAAAATTAATTATTTGATATTTTATATTAAAAATGGTTTTTAAAAGATTAATGTTAGGCTATATTTTTATAAAATAAAGATAATTTTTTAATATAAAAATGAAATATTTATTTTAAAAATCTTATAAAAGAGAGTATAATTCATATAAGTATTTATATTTGCAGTCCACAATATATTTATTTTACTATAATAATTACTTTAGTGTACGCTCTAACAAATGATAGATTAATATATATTTATTATATGAAAAATGATTTTTCTATTATATTCTTGTTTAATTTTCTTTTTTGAGTCATTTTCCTCAAAACTTTCTAAAAAAACATGTTTTCAATTTTTTTGTCTATAAAAAAATGTATTATAATAATAATTATTGTTAACAAAGATGGAAAAATTATCATTTAAATATGCATATAAGAGTGTGAAAACTAATATAAATTTGAGTACAAAAATATCACGTGTTTTAGACTAATAAACTACCCGTGAGATAGAAATCTCTTTGACAAGGACTAAGTAATCTGAAAACATCAAATGAGATATCAACGACCTCGTTCTTCCTGCTCTTATAAGGGTACATACTCTCGCTTGAACTATATTGACAATAATGTGAGTACCTTGAATGAAGAAGTAGTAATGCACGTCATAATAAGCCTTGCTCTATCTCACCTTCTCCACCATCGTCGTTGTTGCTTACTCTGTTGCCGATGTCGTCGCTGCTTCCTCCACACCACCATGCCGCAACTTGTAGATCTGCATCATCGTGCCACCGCCCCAAATGGATCACTGGTCAGAACACACCACCATCTGCTGTGAATTTGCCCCAAAACGCAGCAACGCAATTTTCGGCCAAAACCCAAAAGTTGCCCACCATTCAACCAACTTGTAGGATCAACGCTAGTCTCCTCTAATGTTAGCCCAGAAGAAAGGAAGTTTGCGAAATATTTGGTCAACGTCATTCTCAAATATCCTCAAGCCAAAGACGTTGGTGTCCTCGTCTCTCTCAGAACCACCATCTTCCACCACGACCCAACCACTAGAACGTGTCGGGTCGCTAGCCACCACCCCACCATCTGCTTGCACTTGCAATTTACCCAATATTTCTGGCTATCGCACGAATCCAAATCCATATCCGAGAAGGTCGGGGATGTTGTTGTGATTCTAGTAAATGATCATTCCGAAGGAAACTTTCTAAAATGAGGTGATGGTGACATCAATAGCGTTGTGCGCGACAGAGATCTCCAGTTTTGGATCTCGACCCGATTGTCCTCACCTTCGATTCTTTCCCTTCACAATTGGATCTGATTGGGGTCACAAACACAATCATTAATCATGAACCCTTTTTTCTTTAGGGACACGTTTGAGGCGAGCAATTCAATACTTTTGGTCTTCTATTCATTTCGATCAAACTTGAATTACACACAATCTGGCTCACTCGCATGCAATGTGTTCAAAAACTTGTTCTTCGTGCTGGTTTTGTAGCTTCTAATAGGACTTGGTATTTCGGAAAAATCTTGATTAATGATTATCCAGTTCGGATTTAGACAGTTAGCTAAAAGTAGTGATTTTTTTTATAAAAATTAATTTTTGGTGGCTGGCTTTGATGTGCTTAGCTGGGTTGGGTGCACTTACATTATCTGTTGCAGTAGAGATAGAGGGCTAAGGACGAGTGAGAGGGGTGCGGAGGAGGAGAGAGGGGGTGAAAGAGAAGTAGAACCAGTGGGGACAAATATTGGAAATCTGTTAAGCAACCTCCTAGAACCGATAAAAAGTTATCTCTCACGGTGAGAGACATATTAAATCGCTCACCCTACATTATGACAAATTAATATGCATTACAAATCTGATTCAACATTGACTCACCGTAAATATAAATCTTTCGGGCTTGACAAAATTCTTATGTTAATAATTACTCTCTCCAGTCTCTATTATAAGCAAAACTTAAATGGAACACACATATTAAGAAAGTTGGTTAATCTCATTTAATAATGTTAAAAAATTAAGTGTATTATCTAAAGTAACCTTTATAGAAAACTTCAATTTTTATTAAATGCATCCCACGTTGAGTGATTGGAAAACAAAATTGGTATTAAATGAAGGATATTTTAGGAACAATGTCATTAAGTGTGTGTGTGGATGAGCGTTTGATAAACGTGATTTTGGATAGAATTGATTATGCAGAATTGATTTCAATATAATTGAGTTTGAAGTGAAATGATTTATGTTTGGATGTTTTTATTTTGAAAGCAAGTTTGATGTAAAACTTAATGTAAATTTTTCAATTCAATGCAAAAGCTACAAATTATAGCTTCTACTAAAGTCACGTTTGAAGATAAAATCAATTTTATAAGATAGTAACCAAACACCTCTGTTTTTACCAAAATCACGTTTGACAGGGACAGAAGCACTTCTGATATCTCCAGAAGTTAAACCAAACACACACTAAATAGGATGAAAGTAGTTGAAATTTGCTTATATATTTGATCAAAAATTTTAAAACTTTTTTTTGTTTATAATAGGAATATGAGGGAGTATATAAGATGTCAAATTTATTAAATACAAAAAATATCGAAATTAAATTTTTATAATTTGAAAAGAATTAATCCTTAACCAAATGTATGAATGAAATAATTAGCGTGTGAAAGTTAGCGTAAGATGAAATAATTTGTAGGAGAAAAAAGCAAAAACGTGTTGGGCACAATAGTGGTAATGCACTAATGCTTAATGCTTTTTTCCCGGAAAGTATGCAGCGGGTTAGATCTTGGTGACTGACTGGGTTTCTAATGCTATTTCTTATTGTTATGTGACTCTCTCTCTCTCTCTCTCTTACACTCTCTATATAAATTGTGACGCGTCTTCATTTCTTCCCATTCCATTACATTATTATTCACTCCTCTGAATTCTTCTTACCCTTCAGATCTCTCACCTCCTTCTTCTTCGATCTCATCTTCTCACAAGGTAATTCACATTTCTTTCAATCAATTTTGCTTCCTTTCGTTTTTTGCTTCCCACTTCTAATTTTCTTTTCTGTTTAACAAGTGAGTTTTTTTCTTCCTACCCATTTCGTGTTTCCTTGTTCCCTTTCGTTTTTGTCTTCTGGGTATTCTTGTTTCGTTCTAAAATGCCTTTTTTTTTCTCTCAAAAATGTTTTCGTTTTGTTTATAATTTAGGTGATGATGGTGTGGAATTGTTTATTTGTGAATTGTGGATGGATCTGTTGGGGTGGCATTTTTTGTGTGTGAAATTTTCGTTATTCTTGATACCGGAATTTATTATTTGGAGATTCTGATTCCACAATTTGTTTATTGTTTCGTGCATGTGTGTGTTAGTGTAGAAATCAAGGATGATGGGTGAGCTGAACAAATTTTTTTTTTTTTTCATTTTTTATTTTAATTATTTGCATTTTATTCTTGAATATCATATGGATCTACAAGTCTTTTAATGATTGCTTCATTTAAAAATTATAGATCTCGTTTTATCTGTAATTGTACTCATGATTTCTCAACATTCTTGTATTCTGCAATGTATATATACCTGTGGATATTGGATGTGTTTTGGGAAACGGATTCCCTGCTGTAAGTGCGTCACATAGTTACACTTTAATAACATATATTATTTAAAGTTGGTTTAGTAAAGATATAATATGAGTCGTCCGATCTCAAATCAATATTCGAGATTGTTCACTGCATGTAACTGCGTGCTTTCATTAGAGCGGAGAATCCAAATCCTGTGTTTTGTTGTTTGGTGTTTTAATTATTTAACTGTGGATCTTAATATGGTTGCCTTGTTAACTGGTAAGAAACATTTTGGGAGAGTGAATTTAGATTTTATATGGTGTTGTTTTGAGGTTGGGATTTGTGTCATACAGGTTGCTGAGAACAAATAAAAAAAATGGTGAAGATTTGCTGCATCGGAGCTGGGTATGTTGGGGGCCCAACCATGGCTGTTATTGCCTTGAAGTGTCCTGAGATCGAGGTAGTTGTGGTGGATATTGCGGCACCGCGAATTAATGCCTGGAACAGCGACCACCTTCCGATCTATGAGCCAGGCCTTGATGATGTGGTGAAGCAGTGCAGGGGGAAGAACCTTTTCTTCAGCACTGATGTGGAGAAGCATGTTGCTGAGGCTGATATTGTCTTTGTCTCGGTGAACACCCCCACGAAAACTCAGGGCCTTGGAGCTGGCAAGGCAGCCGATCTAACTTATTGGGAGAGTGCTGCTAGGATGATTGCTGATGTTTCGAAATCGGACAAAATCGTGGTTGAGAAATCAACTGTCCCTGTTAAAACAGCAGAGGCAATTGAGAGGATTCTGACTCACAACAGGAAAGGGATCAATTTTAATATCCTGTCTAACCCTGAATTTCTGGCTGAGGGTACAGCAATTAAGGATCTGTTTAATCCTGATCGAGTCCTTATCGGAGGTAGGGAGACCCCAGAAGGTCAAAAGTCTATTCAAGCTCTCAAAGATGTCTATGCCCATTGGGTTCCCGACGATAGAATCCTTTGCACCAATTTGTGGTCTGCTGAATTATCAAAGCTTGCTGCCAATGCTTTTCTGGCACAGAGGATCTCCTCTGTGAATGCTATGTCTGCACTCTGTGAGGCAACTGGTGCTGATGTCTCTCAGGTATCCCACTCAATTGGCACAGACTCAAGAATTGGACCCAAGTTCTTGAATGCCAGTGTTGGTTTTGGAGGCTCCTGCTTTCAGAAGGACATATTGAACTTGGTCTATATCTGTGAGTGCAATGGCCTTCCTGAGGTAGCTAATTACTGGAAACAGGTCATTAAGGTGAATGATTACCAGAAAAATCGGTTTGTGAACAGAGTGGTTTCTTCAATGTTCAACACAGTCTCGGGTAAGAAAATTGCTATCTTGGGTTTTGCTTTCAAGAAGGACACCGGGGACACTAGGGAGACCCCAGCCATTGATGTGTGTAAGGGGCTGTTGGGAGACAGGGCTAAGCTGAGCATATATGATCCTCAGGTTACTGAAGAACAAATCATGAGGGATCTGTCAATGAAGAAGTTTGATTGGGATCATCCTGCTCATCTTCAACCATCAAGCCCCACTTCCAATAAGCAGGTTTCTGTGGTTTGGGATGCCTATGAGGCAATAAAGGATTCACATGGTATTTGTATCCTGACTGAGTGGGATGAGTTCAAGAAGCTTGATTACCAAAAAGTTTATGAAAACATGCAGAAGCCTGCATTCGTATTTGATGGCCGGAATGTTGTGGATGTTAACAAGCTGAGGGAAATTGGGTTTATAGTTTATTCCATTGGCAAACCACTGGATTCATGGCTCAAGGACATGCCTGCAGTGGCTTAATTAAAGGGAGAAAAAAAGCACAATCTGGAGCTGCCTCTATGGTTGAATTTATCAGTCTTTCAGAGAGAATGTCCCCTCCTGATATATTATCATGCATGCTATTCTTAGTAGTTTAGATTTCTGTTGCTGTTGTTTTCTTTATGTTACTTTTATTTTATCAGGTTTTTTTGGCATGTTAGAGCCTAATTGCCAAAATATTGTCTTTAGCTAGCTAAAAATCCTTATTTGTTGACTTGGTTTAATGTAATAAATGAGTACTGGAGGAAATTTTATACAATGGATATCATTTCTTTTATGTCCCTTTTGTTACTTTTCATGGGATGTAATATTTTTTTTCTGCCACTGCCTCCATTTCTCTCTCTCTCTCTCACTTTCACTCTCAATTAAATAGCAAGTATTGCCACCAATGAAGGTTGGTATAATTAATAAGAATGACCCATATCGCAGAAGGAGATGAGTTCAAATCTGTTGTGGATGTGAGGATTTTGTTGGTGAGTAATCTGTAAGTATCTTTGTAAGCGTTTTTTGAGTCATGAGGTCTGTCCTGATCCTAGCGAGGCCGTGAGATCCAACTCACCTCAACTTTAGAGAATAAAAAAAAAAAATAGTAAGTATTGCCAAAGTGGATCTGTAGCAGCCATCATGCATTCCATTTTTAGCTTACGTATCACCTTAGATGATTAAGAAAATAATATTTTAGTTGTATATTGCCATTTTCTACTTCTTAATTTTCTCATCTTTTAGGATTGAAGCGCTTGCATGTGCTTTCTTTACTCTGTAGAAAATGATAAATGTTATCTAGCTCAGGCACGGATATGTTGTTGGTAGATATAGAGAAATCTCTCTATAAATTGAATTATAATATTGCACCACGTGTGGCGTATGGATTTTCTAAATTCTTTGTTGTGATGAATGACGATAGCTGACAGCATTTTATGATTTTCAGTGTCATTGTACCCTATTTTTTTCCATCCATTTTCTTTATTTTATGAGACTTGGTTTCATTTGTTATCACATAACATCATTGTTTAGATTAGTTTTTACTTTTCTATTACAAACTAAGTTGGGGAGGTGTATTATTTTACTTTTAAAAAATTATTTTACTAGTCAAGTTGTCAGAGACTTTTTTGTCTTTTTTTTTGTTGTCACTCATATAAAAAGAAGAATGAGTTTCTCATTAGATGATTCTATCATGTCTCATTTTGTGTTTGGTGTATAAAATAAAATATTTTACAAAAGTGACTTATAATTATCAACTTAATATATTTTATAAAAGTGATACATAAATGTTGGCATTTTTAAATATTATCCCACCTTTATTTTTATCCTTCATCTACACCACTCTCTACTCCCACCCTCATCAAAACCACCATCCTTTGTGCTCCGCCACCACCATAGCCCACCTCCACCCAGCGTGGCCAAACATCAAGAAATTTGATCGAGCAACCAAGGCTATTGAACCATCAAACTAAAATTGAAGACTTATGGCCATCAAATCATCAACCAAAAGATTAAACTCATGTTCCTTGTATCTTCTATGGTCGAATATTCATCGATTTGGCTGTGTTGATCCCCAAAAAATTTTAACCAAATTCTTACATCATCCTACCAGGTGTTTTGACTTTTAGGAGTTTCTATATTAGAAAGAGTTAGTGATATTTGAATAATAAAATTATTGTTTAATATTCATATATTTATACGGTACAATATTTGTTTATTAATTTATTCTCTCTCTTTAATTTATTCCTTCAAAAATATCACTCAAAGTATAATGTCCTTAATGTTATCTTATTTTGATATCAAAATATCATTTTCGTACAAAAAAAAAAAGAACTTTTAGGAGTGTACATTTAATTTGAAATGACTGATGTATTTTTCAAGGTTGATGCATTTTTCAAGAAGAATATTTTTTATAAAAATGAAAATAGTATAATTATGTCTATAATATATTCACCTCAAAAGTATTAATTTTGTATATTATTTTAAAACTTTACTAAAATTATATGTGATTAATTATAAATTTGGAATAAATTATTTTAGTGAATAGTGAGTGTAACTACACAACTTTTAATTAAGATCCACGGCTGTTTGGTAGATCCATACTGTTTCTTCCTTCCATCCGTTTTCCCACAGATTTATATAAAAAATCGGTGCATATTAGATGCTTCCTCCTCATTGTCGGTGGCTTGGAATGTACTGCTGCAATCTACCAAAAACACAAATGAAGTACCACACCAAAAAAAAAATAATCGATACGTTTCACACGGTCTATAATTTTTAGGTTCTTTTCCATATTAAGAACTACTTCTATATTAAGTGAATTGAAAACTTAGGTTACTTCTATAATTCTTAGGTTCTTTTCCATAAATCAAGTCATGATTCTTGGACTAGACTTCCTCAAGGTTTCCTCAAATTGAATATGGATGGTTCACTTGGAGTCTGTCTGGTAAAATTAGCTATTAGCGGTTAAATTAACTGATAACAGATAACTTATACCGGATAGCGGATGAGGTAGCTTATAGCGGATAGCGGATGAGGTAACTTACTTTTTGTGGAAATGTTTAGTAAAACTAGCGGTTGAACTAGCTGAAAAATATAAAAGAACATCTTCATTAATGATTTTACATAAAAGAAAGAGAAGATGATAAAGGTAGAATTAAATGAAGATAATAAGGATAAAAGTAGAAAGAAAAATGAAACGTTATAAGCTATAAGCTCAAACGCTATTTCAAGTAGGTCTGAAAAAAACGTTATAAGCTCGTAACAGAGACGTTTATCAAACGAGGCTACTTTTTCATCCGATATAAACTATCCTCTATCAGCTCGTAAAAATGACGTAACAAACAGGCTCATAGTGTTGGACAAGGTAGTTCTGCTTGTGGTGGATTAATAAGAGACACACGTGAACCTTTTGTTAAGGGATTCTATTGCAAAGTCACATTTAGTAAAGCAATGTTGTCTGAGATGTGGGGTGGGCTCTCAGGCTGGAGAGTAGCCCGTGAAATGTCTCTAAAGAAATTGATTGTGGAGGTTGATTCGAAGATGGTGGTGGACTTTATTCATTGATGGCATACTTCAAGTCCCGCTCTCCAATTTTTGCTTGATGAAATTCAAGCTTTCTTACATATGAGTGATTCTTATATAGAGGTTAGGCATATTTTTAGATCAGCTAATAGATATGCTGATTCCTTAGCTCATAACAGGTTCTTTTTCCTTGTCAATTGTAGATAGCCCTTGGCCGTTGTTAGGCTTATTGTTACGGGATGACTTAGGGTGTGTTTAGTTTAAATAAGGGGAAGGGAGGGGAGGGGAGGAATTTTAATGGAGGGAAGAAAAAATAATACTATTTATGTTTGGTTCACAAGGGAAGTGGAGAGATTTTAAAACTAACTTACTTTTATACTCTTATAATTTTAGATTTTAAAATACATAAGTAGGGATATTTTAGTCATTCCATTAAAATGTTTTAAATCTCCTCCTCTCTCCTCCAAATCCCCCCATTTTGGAGGGGAGCCAAAATTGGGTGAAGAAGGATTTTGCTCCCCTCCATTCCCCTCCTAAAAAATGAACCAAAAAACAAATATTTAAAAAATCTCTCCCCTTTTTTCCGCTTCCCTCCAACCAAACACTATGTTAAGGGGAGTATGTTCCTCTAGAGTTGGTTATTATTAAACAAATTTCGTTTTTCATAAAAAAAAAAGTGAATTGAAAACTACTTCTATATTTTCGATCGCGTCTTTATTTTTCACTTATTCGTTTGTAAATTTTGCATCAAATGTAACATTGATTAACCAACATATGGTGGGTCCGAGTGATAAGGGACTTAGATACCTTAAACAAGTGGTCAGGGGTTCGAATCCTGACTCTTGTGTATGGAGAAAACCTGATTAGGAAGGGAGAACCCAGTATGCCTAACATGTTTCCTGATGGAGATTAGTCACTTATATCATGGTTACCAAAAAAAAAAATGTAACATTGATTAGAAATGCTACCCTCACAACCTATTAAAAAGGTCGGAGAAATGCAAAAAAAAATCCCAAATCTTTGACTCAAGGGAAATTTAGGACTCAAGTTTTCAAAGGTAAACCTTCCCTTCTTATTTAGTAAAGTTATACAAAATCTTTGTCAATAGTACTCTTGAATAAATAAGGAAGTTCAATATAACAATTAAATCATGAGACTCTCTCACATAATAAACTAATTTTTTAGATTGGATTCTCTTCATAAGTTTAAGTCACAATAATTGATATTTTGGTTGAGAGTTGGACCACGAGATAAGACTTACTTATAAGCTCGATTAAGAAGTTCAATGTGGTATCAAGTTATGATGCTTTCTCTGAAGAAACCTATTTGAAACACAAGAAGGGGGTTGAATTGTGTTTCTTAAGTTTTTAAAATCTTTTCGCAAGCAGATACATAGTTTTCGTAAGGTTGGACGATAACATGTTTAAAGATAACGAGAGCTCTTCCAAACACCGAGTTGGACGCTAACTTAGTTTGATAAAGATAAGCAAAGAGCGCAATGAAAAAGCAATTCAATCCCAGAAAGTTAGTTAGATAATAAACTAAAACAAAGATAAGGGAGAGAAAAGAACAAAGAGATATTATCCTGATTCACTCTTCACCAAAGAGCTATGTCAAGTTCTCTCTACTTGAGAGCTTTATCCACTATAACAAAAACCCTTTGTTACAAGTATTCAACACCTCTTCGAGCAAGTATTCTCAACCTCTTCAGGTTCTCTAAATATTTTTTTACAGACAAACCTCTTCAGGCTCAAGTATTCTTTCTAAGCAAGCCTCTTCAGGCTCAACCAACTAAGGTTTTGAAAAAGATTGTGTTTTACTGACTCACTAAGTGTGAGAATTCGAATCTAAAGCTTAGTACTCTTGAAACAATACTCTACGCAAAGAGTGATATGAAAGTTTAAGAACAGAGTAAGCTTGTAAGCAGAGTTTTCTCTTGATAGCTTCTGTTTTTTCGTATGCTTGTATTTTTCTCAAGTTCTGTCCCGTGCATCTTCAAAGGGTGGAAGTATTTATAGCCTTTTGACTTTGAGCAACCTTCAGTCTTCAACGGATGGAAACGATCCGTTCAGATCATGCATTAAATGCTTCGGTCCGTTGAGTCTGATAACCTTTTTGAAGGGTTTTTGACCAAACTAGTGTTATTTTAGAATATATTTACCAAAATGGAGTTGTTTTGTAACAATTTACCAAAATAGGGTTGTTTTTGCCAGCATGGATTTTTTATTATTTTTTTGCTGACGTGGAACGCGTCAGTTGGACTGGCGCCTTCCATAAAAATGCCACATGTCACACACTCATCGGTCACTCATCTGCTGTGACCCGTCTGTTGTTTCACTCGTCTGCTGGTCACTTATCCGCTGAGACTCCTCTGTAATTTCATTTGTCTATTGTGTCTCGTCTACTGTTTCACTTGTCTGCTTAGACGAATGAAACATCAGACGAGTGACCAGCAGACGAGTGACCATCAAATGACTAGCAAACGGGTCACAGCAGACAAGTGAAATTGTTGACGAGTCTCAGCGGACAAGTGACAAGCAGACGGGTCATAGCAGACGAGTGAAACATCAGACAAGTGACCAGCAGACGAGTGAAACATCATAGGGTATCAGCATACGAGTGAAACATCAGACAGGTATCAGCATACGAGTGAAACATCAGACGGGTCTCAGCAAGGAAGGCTGCAGCTTTTGTTTTTTAAAAAATTTCTTTAGAACCAATGAATGTGTGACATGTGGCATTTTTATGGAAGACGCCAGTCCAAGTGGCGCCTTTAAAGACGCCAGTCTAACTGGCGCCTTCCATGTCAGCAAAAAATATAATAAAAAATTTCACGCTGTCTAAAACAACCCTATTTTGGTAAATTGTTACAAAACAACCCCATTTTGATAAATAGTTTCTAGAATAACGCTAGTTTGGTCAAAAATCCTCTCTTTGAAGCTTCTGATCAGCAAAGTAAACTATCAGGTTTGATGGCTAGAAATGGAGCTAACATATCTTCTTTGCAATCGAAAGTTGCCTTTTGTCTTTCTCAAAGGAGAATGTCAACTTCTTTATGTGTCGGGGACAGTCTAACTTTTGCTTTTATGTTTGAATAAGTATTACAAGGAATGTTTGACTGAGGGATACAAGCTTGTTACAGAGAATAATAAATTCAAATGCTTTACAAAGGTATTCACGCTAAATAAATAAAGCATTATTGGACTATATCGAATACATAAGGATAGGAAGAGTCTTTGGACTCATGATTCTTTTGTTACTCCTTATCATCGTCTAGTCTGAGTAAGAACGTGAATCACTTCGGAGGTTGGACGAGTTAAAATCTTTGGATTTAGATAGTCTTTGGACTTATATTAATTTTATCCTGCGCACTTAAGGTAAAATGTTAGTCCACAAGAAATCTTTGTTCATCTTAAATTAGTCATTTGTTAACATCAAAACTCAAGGGATTACTGGACCATAGCCACTTTGGTTCCAACATTCTCATCTAATGGACTAGTTTTTTTTTTTTAAGTTGAGGTCTGCTCATAAGCTTTAAGTATAGCAACTTCATACTTCTATCATACATCAATATTCACTAACAAAATTATTTAACTGTATGTTTAGGAGCGTGGTAGCATACCTCAAACGCGCGGTAGAGAAGCAACTTTTAGTTGCTTTTGAGACAGCAAACACGCGTCCAACATTTGCAAACTCATTTTCCAAACACGCTATAAGTCTTAATGCGATACTAGTGAAGGTAAAATCACTAGCTTAGAGCAACATTTTTCAATAATAACTATATAATTATACTTTACTTTATATAATACATCCTATACTAGAGAGGAAAAATAAAAGCCAAATCCATCAGAATAGCTGAGCATGTAAGTTGTTTATACCGACTAATAGAATATTCTTTCAGACAGTCATTGTACATTTCAACTCTTTCGAAACTTATTTTATTCAAATAGTAATGTTAGTTGTATGTCATGTACAGAACTCACATGGTTATTCTACTTTCAAATATCACATAACGCAAGACCTGTTTGTTTCAGATTTTGGAGCACCAAAATCACGTTTGCTGTCAAAATAATTGCATTGGGATATTCAAATGTTGTTTGGGTAAATTTCACTGTGAAAAAAAATGTGTTTAAGAAGGAGGAAAGGGATTTTGGTTGAAGCAACCAGAGAGCAGCTTTTGCTTTGCCATCTTCAAACGTAATTTGCCATTTACCTTATTACCCATCATTTATCTCTCATTACTCCCCACAACAATAATCCAACAACCATCCTTTACTGCCTAACGGTCATCTTTAATTCCTTATCTCCCAGCATCTACCATTACCAGATTTATTTCTTTCTTCAACAATCATCCTACCCGTTTCATCACAACCATCACTCATCAACAGATGCCATTGAAGGCTCGTTCTACATTTTTTTTCTAGATCTATTCTACTTTTTTTTTCCACTCACAGTGGGTCTTTGTCTCCATGGGTTCATGGTGTTTGATTTGATCTTGGTGCTAGATCTATTCTAAAATATTTTCGGTGGGTCTTTGTTTATATTCTAGTTTATTTGATTTGATTTAGTTTTCCCTGCACTGTGGGTCTTTATTTCTAGATCTATTATAATTTTTTTCCCTCATCATCATCCTGAATAGGTTGGCGCTGGACGCTTTTGCAATCACCTTGTGCTAGTCTTATCTTGTTGTCTGGACATTCAATTTGCATTAAAATGGATGATTAATTATATGTCTTTAACTTATGCTATTGTAGGTTTGTTATGGACAGGAGTCCTGATTGGTTCAAGAAGTTGAAAGGATATTTAGATTCTACACCCTCGGCTATAATTGTAGGTTTTTAGCCTTTCATTGAACATGGTGTTCTTAGTTGCCTGCATGCCATATTTCCATCATTTTTTAATGCGTTATTTACATTCATGTGGCTAAATAAATAGTTTTGATATACAAGAGATTAGATGTCAAATATATCAGTTAGAACCAAAAATCAGTCCAAGGAAAAAGAAACACTAAATACCCCCAAAAATGCTGAAGAAGAAAAGCCAAAATTGAAGGCCTTTTGGGATCGCATCACGACAAAAACGTTCATTGATGCTTGTTTAACCCAATCAAACAAAGATGAATGCAATGAACGTACCTTGACCAAAAAAGGTTGGAGAGACGCCATTGATCAGTTTATCAGTACTAGTGGGAGATGTTATGACAAAGGACAAATAAAGAATAAATGGGAGATTGGCAGCATTGGTATAATCTATTTCAACATGCAATTGGACTAGGCTAGGATAATGAAAAAACACTGTGATTGCTTCTGCAAAGTGGTGGGATACAAAGGAAAAGGTAGGCACACATTATGAAATATATTTATTTATAAATTTAAAGAAGTGTTGACGTGGTGATGCCATTAAATTTTTTGATCCTGCAGGAAAATCTGCAGTATGCTAAATACCAGAATGAGGGACTACAATTTGCACGGGAGCTGACATATCTTTTTAAAGATAAAACTGCAACCGGTGAATTTGCATGGGCACCATCATGTGGATTCTTGGTAGATAGTAATGAAGGGGATGAGTTATGTACTGAAGGCCTTGAGAGTGTTGGCATGGACAAGAGTGAAGGTTCAGGAGATAGTGATGATCCAAATATAGGTGTTGATAGGGTAGGTGATGATGGTGATAGTATAGGGGTAACAAATATTAACTTAAACACCTCTGATGCTACAAGGTCGGTAAAGAGTGGAGAAAAAAGAAAAAGGGGAGGGGATAAGGTAAAAGGGGGTAAAATGGATAGTGCCACAATAATAGGACAACAACTTAAGAAAATGACAGATGTAGTTGAGTCTCAAACTTCTGCTATTGTTGCAAATAAACAAGATCCATGTAGTTTGGCATAGTAATGACTGATATTCATAAACTGGAAGTAGTACTTGAGAATGCTGATTTTTATGGTAGATGCTGTGAGTTGATGATGAACAAGGCTGCATGGGAGGTATTTGCTGCAATTCCAGATGATGAGCATAAATTGATTTTTCTCAAGCGTGCAGCATATCCAGACCACAACAATTAGGAACCATAGTGTGTTTAATTATTATAAATGTATAACATATTTATGTATTTTAGTTGTTGCATTGAAGCATTATTAAGTATTTGAATGTATGTGAGTGACTAAGTGTATGACTTATTATTTATGGATAATGTGCAAAGTTGAAGACTTCATGAAGTCCTCCCCTGATATATTTGTTGCAAAGATCTCTCCCCTGATATATTTGCTGCAAGCACATTTTTATATGTGCCATGGTTTCACCAGGTTCTACATGCAATATTTTCCCTGTTCTGAACCTACAGTATGATAATTGGCTTGTTACTATAGCCATGCTGCACTTTTTTTTATAACTATAGACAATTAAGATAGTGTAAAATATATAGGTAGGAAGGGATATACATCACAAAATATCATGGCTGTTTGTGATTGGGATATGTGCTTTATATTTGCATTGCCTGGATGGGAAGGGTTAGCTCATGATGTTCGAGTTTTCAAGGATGCACTCACAAAATCAAGTTACAACTTTCCACATCCTCCTTCAGGTTTGATTTCATAATTTCAAGCAATATGTTTAATAATATATACCTTGTAAAGGATTATCTCAATAAGTTGTATTTGTGTGTAGGTAAATATTATTTGGTTGACAGTGGTTATCCAACACCAATGGGGTATGTGGGTCCATATCGATGTGAACGATATCATCTTCCTGACTTTAGGCATGCAGTTGGCTTCAACATTCATGATGAAGTGTTTGATTATTATCATTCAAGCTTGAGGAGCACTATTGAAAGGACGTTTGGGGTATGGAAAAATAGATTTGCACTTCTTCGTCACATGCCCAATTTTAAATATACTACGGAAGTTAAGATAGTGATTGCCACAATGACAATACATAACCTCATTAGAAGAAATAGTGTTTCAGACACTGAGTTTCAACATGCAGAGGAAGATGAAATCACTATGAAAGATCTTGATAGTCATCACAACTTACCAACACAAATGGATGCTGACATTGCTTCATCAGTAGAAATGAGTTATCATCGTGACTCAATTAGAGATGAAATTGTAGTTGGTCAACTTAGGAACTAATATATATTTTTGCTTATGTTGCTATGTTGTTTCTATGAATTAGGTGGATCTTGGCTACATTGTTGTTTGTCCTTTTTAGGCAAGTCTTTTTCCCTATTGTGTTTTGAAGCTGTGTGTCTCGGGTCTGTGTCATGGATTTAATAAGACTGATATTTGGATGGTATATATTTCTGCTAAATATTGCAGATATTGGCTTATGAAATTGATTCAGTTGTGTTATATTTCTAATATGCTTATGGAAGATCTTATGTTTGGTCTAAATTTTTAATCCAGTACTGGGTAGGTTTTATTTCTAAAACTGAGAAAGATAGAACAAGTTGATGAAGAAAATGTGTTTGAAGTGAATTGGTTGATGGGGTTGCTGAGAGAGGTGGTACAGTGTATGCATATGTTTAAAAATATTCAAATGCATATGTTTTGCACAATTTAATATTCAATTGACACTTTGTATTGCATATTAAAATTTGTTTATACACGAGTGATACAAGGTGGGAAGGAAAAATAGTACTATGTCTTTTTTAATAATTTACATCTCAAAAGTGATTTTACTTTATTCTATCCAAACCAAATCAATTCTTCTAAACTCATTTTTAAGATATCATTATCAAATATAAATCAATTTTTTTAACTTTGATTTTTTTATAATCAATTCTTTCAAAATCAATTATATCAAAATCTAAAACAAACGGACCCTAGTACAACGGATTATGCATCATTGAAATCCTCCTTTTCCACCTATATCATTGTGTTATAAAGTAAAGAAGAGAGAAAAAATAAAAATAAATAAATAAATTGGAATATAAAAATATGGTATAAATGTTGAAATGAGTCTACAACTAACAAAACTCTTAATTATATTTCCGAATTTACTATTTGTCTATAGTCTAAGAACTGAAATTACATATCATGTTCCTTCTCAGTTACATTTAATTTTGGCAATTCAATTAAATTCTTAAAAATAACATGTAATCTTTCTCATCCTTTAATCCAAAACTTATCGCTGTGACCTTCCTGATGTCTTCTTTCCATTTCTTTCCAGCAACCAGTGAATCAATGATGTACCCTTCTAGCCATCTACACCCTTCTTCAACCTGCTAGCCAATTCTTCAAAACGAAGATCTTCAATATGATCACAACTGGAAACGACAAAGCTTATTACAATTAGTAGCACTCACAACAAACTTTCCTGTTACTTGACTCTTGAGCCTCCCACCACATAATCAATGGCTTTACCATTATCTCTCTGAATATCTCCAAACATTCCTTGCCAAATAATAAAGTTTACTTGTTTTGGAAATTGGAAGCTTCTCATGTGACTAGAAATATGTGAATTGTTGTATCAGTCACTTAGTTAATGAACTCACAAAATTTTCAGATCAAATTCTCTCTAAATTTTTCTCTCATATTCTCTTCGATTCTCTATAGTTTTCTCTGCACCCTCTTCAAGCATATCTCAATTCTCATTAACAGTTTAATGCTCCTAAAATCCTATCTCACCAAATGATTTCAAGGTAAAAAAATATGGAATCTTCAAACTCAAAGCGGTCCTCCCTGTATCCAAATACCTTTTTCCTTCACAAGTGGAACCAACTTTGTGTCTCCCAGGCTTGCCTTGAAATCTCTAGAGTGGAAACAGGTCATGTCCAAGGAACTCAATGCCTTGATGAAAAATGAAACGCAGGACCTTTTACCTCGAAAGCCTCACTATAATGTTATGGCCAACAAATGGTTTATTTGCATCAAATACAATCCTGATTGAAAACCAACCTTTCATGAGGCCGGGCAACTAAAAAAGATAAAAGAAAAATAATTAATAGTACGTTTGGTTCTACATTTGTATCTCTGAAAACACGTCAGTGGTGTTAATTTGGTAATTTTTTTTTACCTATGACGTGGAAGCTAGCACAGAGCTGCTTCTCCAAAATCACGTCCATGTCCAACCTAACATGCCACCAAACACATGCTAACTAAGCTAGAATTCCGAAGTCTAACACTTTTAAATTCAAGAAGTGATTGTAGGGTTAAAAATCATTTTATTAAGAGTGAAGTTCCAAATTGGTCCCTCAAAATTTTCGTTGACCCACTTTTAGTCCCTGAAAAAATAAACTAATTATTCAGTCCCTCAAATTTATAAACGCGGGACACATTAGTCCCTAGGTTTAGTTCTGACATTCATTTACTTGTCTATGTGTTTCGTTAACCATCTTACTTGACTCGTTAGTAGTCTTGTGTGACCTATGGCGAATTTCCTCCGTGAAAAACGAATAAAAAGTGAAAAAACATGTACAATTTTAAAACTCAAAATACCTTAAAACTACGCATTTTTTTTTCACTTTTCATTCATTTTCCATGGTGAAAATTCTTTATAGGTCATACAAGACCACTAATGGGCCAAGTAGAACGGTTAATGTGATACGTAGGCAAGTAAATGGACGTCGAAATTAAACCTAGGGACTAATGTGTCCAACATTTATAAATTTGAAGGACTATATGGTTAATTTATTTTTTTTCAGGAATTAAATGTGGGTCGCCAAAAATTTTCAGGGACTAATTTGGGCCTTCACTCTTTTATTAAAGGTATAATAATAAATATAATGTTAGTGTTTTTAAAGTAAGGATAATATAAAAATAAAAAATTATAACTCATTCTATTTGATCCACATCCCAAATGATAGAATGAGAATTTTGGTTTCATTTCATCATATAATATACAAACAATAAAATGAGATTTTTATTTCGTTTCCTTTCGTTCCATTAGGTTACATTCAATTTCATCTCCCTTCCACCAATCAAAACATAGTCTTAGTCTAGTGATCAGTTCAAACTTGTTCTTTGCGTTGCTCTCGGCTCTCAAATAGGTGTCATTAATGCCTTCCTCAATGGAAGTCTTATAAAGGATATTACATGGTACAACCCCCAAGTCTCCCTCCTCTAACACTACCAAATCATGTTTGCAAACCAAACAGGGTTCTCTATGGGTTAAAGTACAATCCCCCACACACTTGGTATCAGGGCCGTGTATAGAAATTTTAGGACCTTAGACAAAATTTTTAAAGAGATTTGACATTTCCTATTAGTTCCAAGTATATAAATAAAATAAAATAAAATAAAAAACAACAATAAAATAAATATAAATAAAATAATTTTGCAAAATAAATAAAACATAATGAAATGATAGAACTTAGAAATGAAAAAAAAATCACGTTTTGATATTATTTAGTTCAAGTCTGCAACAATTTGATATCAATTACTTGCTTTTGAACCTTTCACAATTCACTTCAAGTCTTCAAAAGAATATGAAGATTGAGGAGAAAAGGAGATAGCCAATGAAAGTTTAAAAATTTTGGAATGAAAATATTAAAATTTTATATATATATATATATATATATATATATATATATATATATATAGAGTAAAATAATGGTTAAATTTTGGAAATATAAAAAGTAATTAAATCTTAACTAATTACCTTCGACAATTATTTTATCCTTTTCAATAGTTGCATTCTCTTTTTCCAATTATTAATCATGCAGATTACCTCCAATAGAAATTAAATATGACACTGTATATGAAAGAGTAATAAAGACAATAAGGCATAAAGACAGAACCTTAAAAGTTGAAACGTAATTACTGTTGCACCTTTTAGATTACCATACCTGTGATTGATTTTCGATCTCAATAACGCATCCACCGTACATGAAAGGCATTGTATATGGAATTAGGCCTTATAACTCAATCACTTATCAAGCCAATTGCCATCAAAATATATAATAAAAAAAAAAAAAAATGAGGCCTAAGGCACTGCCTCAATGGCCTTGTACTGGACATGGCCCTACTTGGTATTACGACACTCGTTGAATAATGGTTCATAACTCATACATCCTTGTTTATTTATAATAAAAACAATGTATATGTGTTTTTCCTACTTTTTGTTGATGATTTGCTTCTCACAATCAATGGCCGGCGGACGTAACACATATTGAGACCTAAAGCAAACTCTATGGTGAGACTTTTTTTAAAAAAAAATCCAACAAATTTTTCATACAAAATTAAATTTTGTGCAAAATGAGGAGTTGATATATGAACCTTGATGCTAATGATAAGTTTTTATATCAAATGAGCTAATTTATACTTGTGGATATATCAATCATATCAAAAAGATAATATAAAAAGATAAAATGAACTTTTTTTTAAAGAAAAAATTGTTTTGTTGAGAGACTTAAAATAATAGTCTCACTTGCTTTACCCTTGGATCAGATCTGATAATGGCATGAATTTTCTCAAAGTGTTTTAGGATATTCTTGTGCAAGCTTCCTCCCTAAAGCTCGCATGCTCTTCCCCTAAAGGACCTAGGCTCTCCTAATTAGTTTCATGGGATGGAACTTACACCAACAAGGCATAAGGCGTGTTTGTTTTTCTGTTGGTGCAATCTGAAACGAATGTTTAATTTGTCCAAAAGCAATAAATTGTTGCTTTTCACATGGCGTTATTTTGGAATTTGTACACCGCCACTTCAACGTGTATCCAAACACACTTATAATTTAGGATCATGTTAACGAATGTTCTAAAGATACTGGTTAAAGAATTGAAGCAAAACAAGTTTTCATTGAAAAACTAAGTATATCACTTCTCAATAAAAGCTTTCTTTTCTTGATTCCTTAACCAGTGGTTTAAAGATTAGGACACTCGTTAGCATTCTCTTATAATTTATTTCTCATTCAACACATATATGTGCGTGATCTTCTAGGGAAAGCCGCCATGCAAGTTGCCTAGCCCGTCAATACCAATGTTGGTCTCCTCCTCCCTTACCATCATGTTTCTCAGTAGTTAGTACTACTGCCTTGTGGGCTTACTACAATATACAGTGTCCATTCTTACACCGGCCGTAAGCAACCATTCAGGAGCACCACATGGTATCTCACGTTTTGTTAAGTTGATGTGATGAAAAAAATATAAATTAGAGGGTGCCTTCTATGATGCATCTTCTAAAAAAAGGTGTATCATACACTATAAAGTGAACGATATGTGGACCAATGAAATTGTCACATGAAAGCAACTTTTTTGTTTGAATATTTGATCAAGTCAAATATAGTCAAGGGAGATAAATGATTTTTAGTATTTACATAGTGGGTGTTGCACTGATCATATTTGCATAATATTACAATTTACTAGTAATTTTTTTTTAAAAATAAACTTTAATTGCTGAAACTGGAAAAAGTATTTTGACCACACTCATCATCGATCCTCTCATACCCATCTCATCTCCCTCACTTCTTCCCTTGAACCTTCTTGCCAAAACAAGCAAAGATCTTCACCTTTAGTGTCTTCAATTTACTAGTAAATATTAGTGGGATTTTGGGATTTTATATCACTCTCTGACTATGTATCGTATCGTTTCTTTTCTTTCTTTTTTTATTTAGTCCAGCCTAACGTTTCCAAGTGTTAGAGAAATGTCTAAGGTCTTCCAAGTGTTTTATAATTAATGTTTGCTCTTTGCTTTTCTTTTTAAGTCCAGATTTTGTATCACCATCATAAATATTAATGTCCAGATTCCCTTCTCCCCAACGTTATCTTCTTTGTTTGCATCGGAATCGCACGGTCGCCACTAGATCTGAGCTCCTCCACAACATCGCCTTACGCCGTCTCGCGACCACCACGCTCACTACGTCCAGTCGCGTTTCTGCCACCACAGATCCACACGGACAGAAGCACCGCGCTAACCGCCCTCGCGACGTCTGCCTCTAGCCGAGCCGTCACTACACCGCGAACCCGCCTCCAGCGGCGTCGCCGCTCGGTTGCCCAACCACTGCGACTGTGCGCTGCCGGCAATGCATCCGCACCAGACCTTTTGTTTTGTTTAACCAAACAAAAAAACAAATCATGACAAACACACATATTCAATACTGTTAAAGTTTGATCCAGTACTGTTAATGTTCAAAATCACAGATTTATTTGTTATAAAATATCTGGTGCGGATGCAAATACAACAAATACAAAAAAGAAAAAAATTATATCTGCAAATACAACAAATAAACGACCTCCTAAGCAAATACAACATGTTGATATACCTTTGACCCACTTAAAATACTTTGATCAGGTCAACATCTACCAAATAAACAAATAAAGACATGTGGACAAAAGAATGGTCCAGATTTGTCAAAAAAATATGGTGCATGTTGCATCACTTTTGTGGTGATACAACTTAAACAACACCTAAATTGGAGTATTAGAATATAGAAATATTTATAAGTGTTGTAAGAGCATCTCCGATGGTGAAATTTTAAGGAACTCATTTTAAGTTTTTAAATGGGTCAATGTATGCCAACTCAAATTTATGACACCCACTCAATTTTCTCTCCAATAGAGTTTCTATTGTCAAGTTCCTTAACTTATCTCTCCCTTCAAGATCCAACATTCTCTCTCTCACCTTTATACTATCAAATGCAAAAAAAAAAAAAATTTAAATGCTATGGAACTCTTTTTTTAGGTTCCTTAGATAAGTAACCTATTTTAATTTTAAGGAATCCAAAATCATATGTGGCATATTATAATAAGATTTTATTCTTAAGAAACCCCTATGGAACTCCCACTAAAGATGCTCTAAGTTGTATAAATAATATAATTGAATTCCTTTCCAATATTCTTTATTATCTTTGTAGAATCAACCAATCATTTATTACATTTGAGTTTGTGCAAATTATCTGGGTACATATTTGTTCCTTGGTAAAGGCTATGGTATACATATGTACCATTTTGACCAAGTCTTTTGATCCAATGAAAATGACAGAATGATTTTAGTATTTGCCAAGTTTAGTCAAAGAAAATAAGAATTTTATATTTACATTTTTTATTTCCGTATTTCACTTTGGCACAATTATTTTTTTTAACAAAACAAAGTTACAAAAATATACTTTCATTTTCATTTCAGTTAAGAAAATACATAATAACCAATAAATAAATTTTAACAAAATAAACAATAATGTATTACAGAAATAAAAAAAAATCAATCCTAAATACAAAATACAAAAAACAAAACCAGTACAATACACCAATATACAATATCAATGTACAAATATAAATAATTTATTATACTCTATACAAATGGAATATACTTTAACTGATCAAAATTTTGAGGATCATATGTATACAAATATAATACTTTCATTGGTCCAAAAAAAGGAACACCCATGTATCAATTTACTAAAGATACAACTTAGACCAAGCCTTTTTCCTCGGTTATTTTGGTGTTTTGAATGACATTTAACTAATCAAAAGGGGAAGGAAGAAAGGTACTTTCCACCCTTTATGTAGGAGGTCTTAAAGAAGAAAACGAAGCATGACCCCTGATTTTCATGTACATGTCTTTACACGGCATACTTTGATCATAATGCTATATCACATGCTATGTTACTATTAGCCAATTATGACTTGTTGAGGTGAACATGCTCACTTCTCCAAGATTGACCCTTTTTCCACACTCAGAGGTAGTGCATACACAATTTTTTTTCACAAGCTATGGAGATCATATAGTTGCATTTCAGTTTAATAAAAAAAAAAATTAATGGGACTAATACAACACAAAAAGTGATGATATGGTGGTTACTTTAGATTAAAAAGAATAAAATTTCAACGAGAGTATATGAAGTTAGAAACAGTTACAAATCATTAACAGCTTAGGTTGTGAAATATTGTATTACCCTTAGAGTGATCTACTTACCTATTTCTTTTCCTTTTGGCATAGCTATTCATCATTGTGCATTGAAGAAAGAGAGAAACCGGCGCCAGACATGCTTTAGGTGTTGTGGGAATGCCGGCCATCTCATTCGCCAGAAATGGATCATTATAAATCTGACTGAAATTAGTCAATGTTTCTATGACGATGGTTTTTATTATTATGTCCATAAGAGTATCGTCAACCGATAGTCGAGACATATAGATTATTAAAGTGAATTTTGTCACTTACAACAAAATCTTTTTCATATATACATGACAAGAATCAAATTCATGATAACATGTTTAAGGAACTCAACTATCTGTCAACTGTTTTGATCATGAGGATGTTTTTTTTATTGGATGTACATACATTAGTATAGTTAGCATGGCATCACTTCTGTAACAGCAAATGAAAGATGATAACTTGGACTAATTTACATCAGTTGGAATCTGAACAGCAAATAAAAGAGAAGTTTAATTATAATGTGTCGAACATTTATTTTAATTTTCTTTTCATGTTCAAATGAACTATAGGATTTTATTTTGTCTAAAATCTTCTTCATAATGGCTCCCTCTTTTTCAATTTTTTTTTCAATTGATGTTTATTTTCAGATGTTCAAGGGAAAAAGAACAGAGGACATTGCTGACGCTTTGGCTATGTCTCAAACGTTGGGAATATGTTTATGTATCTTACAATTGCCTCAAATACACAATGGACGGATGCACAAAGTGAGAAGGTGATAATCGAGATAGAGCAAGTGACCGAGTGAGAAAGTGACAGAGGATGGAGGTAAAGGGAGGCTGTATGCTGCAAGAGAAAACATATTTTCTTCATTTGAGCTGGCTCACTTGATTGATCAAAACTATATGATTTAGGTTTAAATTTAGATTCTGTTTTTTCGTGAGCAAGAACATGTAATCCGAATGGTTAGCAAATTGACTCTTGAGATAAAAAATGCAAATCTAAATATTAGAAAAGTAACTTTAATGGATAGATCATATAACTTTTGCAGTCTTGTGATTAAGTGCATATTTGTTTCTGTGATAGAAAACCATGATGACATCTCTTTCATGGTGAGCATGGCAATTTGATAAATGTTTTTGATAAAAATCGTGAAAGCTCTAAAAAGAAACTTTTATGGTGGACTCTCTTGAACGTGATTTTGAAATATGCACCGCATAACCAAATATATGCTGAATGGAAATAAGTCTCATAAGTGATTTACATGAATTGAACCTATAACAATACCCTATGTTCTCACCAAATAAAAAAATAAATCAAATTTCCCTTTTTTTCTTCAAAAAACTTAATATATTAAAGTGTTATCTGATAAATGATTGTAAATTAGGATGTGTTAAGAGGGACAAATCCCATAAATTTCAACAAAATCTACTTTGAATCGATTATATTATAATAAAGTTTAAGTTTGACATAAGTGGATTTAAGTTGAAAAACTGTCTAGACAAAGTTGAATTGAGGTTGAGCCTTACAACTCAAAATTGATCCATTTTCTCTCTTTTTTTTTTGTGAAAAAAATAGAAAATGGGTCAATTTTGGGTTGTAAGGTTTAAAGTATGTATAAATTTGAGATTAGGTTAAAAAAATGAATCTTATATATGATTTAGGTTTAAAGTTTTTTATATGGTTAACTAATCGCTAATATTCATATATTTAACTGTTATGCATTATATTTATAAAAATAATTTTATACTATTAATTAATCATAAATTATCACATCATTAAAAATATTTAAATTTTTTATAGGAATAAAAATATTTAACTTTTATAATAACTACTTTAAAATTCATGTATAAGATTATTTGAGGTTAGTTAACAATATAAAAAAACTTTTCACATATAATATATCAAAATTAAACTCTTTTTAAATGAATATAAATAGGTCTACCCGGGTATATTTACATGTTTTGATCCATTTGTTGTGAGAAAATTATATTAATCTTTTCTTATATATCACTTAAACACCCAATATCCTTATTGTTTAATATGCTGACCTCCATTGAGGGTTATGTTGTCATTAAACCTGTCTCTATTAGTGTTACCTAGCCATTAACATTATACTCATCTCACAATGTATCTAGGAGTATTTGATGTAATGATGCAAAATCTGATGGGAGGTTAATCAAATTCGCAACAAAACTCAATCATCATTCTTAATTCATCACCTAAAACCACCATGAATCAATAGATGCCCATTGACCACAAAGTTCAACCCAATATAGATCCGATAACCATCTCCCACGACCCATCCACCAAACTCGCACTACTACAGAAAAGAGATTTACCAGCGTTTATTTTAGGCCTTCGCCAGTGCTTTCGGGCGCTGACCATTTATCCGCTAGCAAAAGGGGGAAAAAGTTCGCCAGCGATAAAGAAGCGCTGGTAAAGGTTCAAAATTGCCAACGTTTCCTTGAAGAAGCGCTGGTAAAGGTTATAAAATTGCCAGCGCTTCTTGCTTCCTTGAAGAAGCGCTGGTAAAGGTTGCCAACGCTTCCTAATGAAATGCTGGCAATTTTCAACCTTTACCAGCGCTTTTTTAAGGAAGCGCTGGCAATTTTATAACCTTTACCAGCGCTTCTTCAAGGAAACGCTGTTAATTTTAAACCTTTACCAGCGCTTGTTCAATGAAACGCTGGCAATTCCCTGTATATATATATATATATATATATATATATATATATATATATATATATATATATATATATATATATTTACTTTTCTTATCTATTTCCCCCTGTTTACCAATACAATTTGCAAGATCAACACAAGCAAAACCAGCAATATATACAGATGATTCAAAACCAAACAGGTTATATATATATATATATATATATATATATATATATATATATATATATATATATATATATATATATATATATATATATATTCATGTACAATACAGCAAAACCCCAACAATATGTTTATATATATACAAGAGCAAAAATCTTGTACTATCACAGTAGCTTGATTGAAGAAAGAAGAAGCCCTCGATCAATCTTAGCACTACTATATTCATGTACATGCATACAGTTAGCAAAACCAACAATATGTTTATATACAAGAGCAAAAACCAAAATCCTAGCTAGCACTACTAGCTTGATTGAAGAAGCCCTTGATCAATTAATCCTTTGCTTTCCCTTCAACAAAATCCTTGCTCCCCTTCAATAATATCCAAATAAACATTGTTAAGTTCAAAATGGTATATAAACTCGAAATGTCAAGGACTACAATAGATCACACTTACATATATACCTTCATTCGATAAAATCAACAATATAACGGCACCACTAGTGCGGTAAGTTGATTATCAGAGTAAACCGGACATTTACGTTCTGGATAGTACTGCGAAACGAAAATTAAATCAAGTTAATAATTAAAGTACGTACATTTCAAATATGGTCAAATGTGACAGTAATTAAATATATAAACTGTTGGGAGAAGGGAAGAAGAAATCCACACACACTACTGAAAACAGAGAAGATTTAGAGAGAAAATATATATATGTTGAATAATACTCAAAATTAACTCTTTATTGAATTCATATATCATTGCACTTACAGTACTTCACACATTCATAGATCTGCTAGACCTCTAACTAATAAGTCTAACTAACTCATTTAACTCAAAGAGCTAACCACTTTTATTGTTATAACTGTCATGAATAGTTCATAACTACTAACCACTAACTGACTTTGAAATACTCTGTCAACACAACCACCTAATTCAAAGTTCACTCAACACACAAGATATGCTAATGCATCACTATGGAGTCTAACATCCCAACTAGGTTGGCACCTAGACTCCATCTATCATTTGCTGCACATCAAGTTTGAATCAATTCTCTTATTGATACAACTTTCAAAAAACTCCTTAGCTCTTTGAATCTCTCAATTTTCATAAGCTTGGTCATGATATCTACTTTATGAAATTCAGATCACCTACAAAAGCACCATTGCAGTTTCCCTTTATTCACTAGATCACACAAGAAGTGAAATTTGGTCTCAATATGTTTACTCTTGCCATGAGTCACTGGATTTCTTGCCAAATTGATTGCAGATTTGTTATCACTGGATTTCCTGCAGATTTGTTACTAGGTCACAAGGAAAGAAAGATCATGAGCAATTTGTTTGTAGAAGAGGTAACAAATCTTTTTACATTGACAACAATATGTACACTTTAGCACATTTGTGTTGAGCAACTTTTGTTTGGTTTTGTAGGGTTATTTTATATATGAATCTTTGCGTTGGCCACCGGTCTATACTCTTTAGTAATGCATTGGTTTTCATTGCATTGGTTTTAATCAAGAAAAGCACATCCAAGGGCACACTTCAAAATCTGAGATTTACTTTGTTGAGCAAAGAAACTTGATTTTTTACTTAAACTGTAGTGAAACTTTGGCTAAACAACGGTACCAATATACATGCTAGAAAATTACAAAATTTTAGATATAAATATTATTGTTTGTTAGATTTTGAATGTCACCGGAATCACGCCATTTGGGTTCCTACAACCCGAGTTATGCGCATTGCAACCTAGGCTGTCCAGAACTAGCACAGCAGAAAAAACTTTTCTGTATAATGGCCTACTGGGAATTCGTTTGTTGACAAAAAAATATGACTTTTCTCCATCATAAATTTTTCCGTCTTAGCTTTAAATAGCCACCGGAATTAGGTTAAAAGGATTTCGGTAGCCCGAGATATGCATCTCGAAATTCAGGCTGTCGAGAATGGATTCTGCAGCACATAAGTCAACTTTGAAGTTTAAACTGTATCTATCCATAAGACTAAAAATTCTTAAATTTCCATGGAGTGAAGATATTTGTCTTAGGTTTCTAATTTCTCTGACGGCATGCAATTTCAATTATTATACATAGAGTTATGCATTTATAACTGTACACTGTTCAGAATCTTATTTCTGCAAGATTCTGCAGAAATAGAACCATTTTCAAAGAACTATTGAGAATGATACAATGATCCATAATTCTTGAAATTTTCACCAAATGTGGCCTTAGATCTTATCTTTCAAATGACACTAACCTCATACCTACAGGAGGTCCCTACCCTGAGATATGCACAAATCTTCGCCTGCTGTTCTGCTAGGACAGTAGGGAGTTCATAGAGTTGATATTTGTGTTTTTTTTTCTTCCAAAGCAGATGAGTTGATGAAATTCATCATGTCAGGGCTAGTTTATAGATTCTTAGTTGTGTTGGTGTTCAAATGCATGTAGAAGAATGATATACGAAGGACTAGGGTGTACAAACTCCTTGTCATCCTTTTATGCATTATGAAGTTCAGTTGCAAAATTGTATTTTAGAATGGTACCATTGATTTGGTTATCTTTTTGTTGTTCTTACGGTTGAGGACACTATCAAATTCAATGATTAGGAAGTTATGGCTTGATGATAAATTTGTTGTTTGGAAAATGATTATGATGACAAGTTATGGAAAACTTACATGACGATGAGTAATGTAAACGGATTACACCTGAAATGGGTTTGTGAGGTGAATCATGATAAAAGGTTCTGAGCATCAGCAGCATGGATTTGAACTTGAAAGGTTCTGTTCTGAGCAAGAGGAGCCTTCAGAATTCTTCTATTGTGAGCATCAAGAATCTCCATGTGTTCATGCTGCATGTGCATCGTGAATCCCTTTTCAAGCAACTAGCCATTACTGAGCACTTACACTTCACACATTTATAGATGTAGCCAGACCTCTAACTAAAGGTCTAACTAAATCATCTAACTAACTCAAAGAGCTAACCACATTTACTGTTATAACTGTCATCAATAGTTCATAACTACTAATTACTAACTGACTTTGAAATACTCTTTCAAGATAAACTAGAACGAAAAGTACATACCAATGATGGGATTTGAGTTTGGTTTTCAACGACGATATCCTTCAAAAACTTCATTATATAGTAGCCACAGTCGATGTCGTTCGGTTGATGGGGGCACTATAAAACCAAAAATAATAAATTAATTGTTTTCAGTTTTTAATTTAAATAACTGCATATATAAGATAGAACTTTTAATTTGTAAATACGTGCATCCATGAATATCTAGTTAGTCTTGGATGATGAAGAAAATCGGGACTTGCCTCCTCTGCTCTGGGCATGATGAATTTGCAAACCCCTAAGTGCAAAATCAAACAATTCATTAAAGTATATAATTTGAATCATCATATATATTAAGATAAAAATAAATGTGTATACTTACTTATTGTATTGATCCATCATTGGTTTGCGATAGGTATAAGGGACATGCAACGGGTCAAAATAGTACACAATATCTTCATGGGGATTGATTGCTAATAATACCCAATGTCCCCTACAAAAATGAACAAAGTTGGCAAATCCTAAGCCTAGATAATCACATTTCACAAAATTTATTATCGTTAATTAAAATGACTCACCCTACGTTGCAAGGTGACAAAAACAATGACTCAACGCCAGGTTCAGCTAATGCTAAGCGATCGGCTATATATTGTTTTTGCCCAGTTATTGACTTGTGCAAAGCTGTTTCATGTGGGCACAAAAACACGAACCTCCGAGTCCGTTCTTCTGGGATCAATATCTCATGATACAAGTACCTTAAATTAAAACATGTAAACAAATTAATGGATAAACAATAACCGTACTTGAGATAGAAAAAATAAGTTTGATGTAATACCTGAGATATACCGTAATAACAGTCTGAGATAGTATCTCATGACGAAGAACTTCCTTGATTTCAAAACAAAGGCCGAGTAACAAAGTGGTCTCATAACCCAGCATTTCTGGCTCCAATGGCACTGTAACATCTGGTGCATTCATACTCCCTAACATATAGGCTTCAAGATAAGCCATATAATTTGCACCATGAGCCGTAGGAGAACGGGAGGCCTGAGATTTGCTCCGGGGCTGAGATTTGCTCCCGTTCTTCACTAGGGATGTTATTGACCCTTTTGTTTGCCCCTTGCCAACTATAGGAAGGGAAGGTCGGGATTTGTCAGTTGTGTGCTCCGACACTTTGCCCTTGCCATTGTCCTTGGCTTTGGATTTTGAGGGTACCTGGATATTTTGCATTGCAATACATTAATTAGTTAGTGAATGATTTTATGATAATAAATCATGCATGTTTATTAACTTATATCATGTTACTTACAACTACGAGGCTGATTGGCCATACCATATAGGTGCCTATTGCATCTTCCACAGTCAGCACATCTGCCTCCTCAAGTGGTACAGGCATTGATGCATTCCCCTCAACCGCATGGTCAACTCTAACTTTCACATGACCAGGAGGTAATAGTCGGTTGTGCAATAGTGTTTGAACCGTTTCGTTAAACATTATCCCCTTAGCGACCATTCGACGAGTTGGGCTTGACAAATATAGGTTGCACGCAGAGGTGTCCTGAATAAATGGTAAACAAAATATTAATATTTAAACTGTAAATGGATTAAATACGTTTAAGTAAAAACAACGTATGAATTATTAATTACCTCGGGTGACAGCATAGTGCAAGCATCTCTGGCGCTATATGGGGTAGGGGTAGGGAAAGCAGGCTCATGCGCCTCCACTGGATGCCTGTCTTGCTTGGTGCTTCGCAATTCATCTACTTCTTTCCGTAGACAGCGTATCTCAAGCATCATCTCTTCCATTCTATCATTATTAGCACGCGTTTGTGGTCCGAAGAGAAGGCTCGAAGTGACACCAAATCCCGTACCCCTTAGGCGACCAGGGCACTCTTTCCTTGATAAGGCTCGGGTAAGGATGTCTTGACGACCATTACAATCTGTTATATCCCCTTGTGATACAGACTGTGATATGCTATCCTGAGACACAAATGAAAATATTAAATATTATCATAAGAAAGTTAAAAATGAAAACGCTTATTAATTAATGCTTTCATACTTACAATTTGTTCAACCACTTGCCTAGTGGTGGGATCAACAATTTCTCCGTTCTCATCTCGACGACTTTCCATCCACAAAATATGGCGTTGAACCATTTTTTTTGTAACATCGTCCCCTGCCGCCAACAACTGTACATTTGAACAAACAAATATTAGTAAACATTAGCAAATTATAACCCAAATATAAAGATATTGTACATACCAACTTTTCCTCAATGTCGGAATACCCCCGACTTCCACCTCTATAAGGGTATTCAGGATTTGACGCTCTCTGCCGATTTTCATTGCTAATCCTCTACACAGACACAGAAATATATATATATATATATATATATATATATATATATATATATATATATATCAATGCATGCATGGTTAATTAATGTCATATATACAAGTCATAAGGATATTGTACATACCAAAAATTCTTCATCTTTTGTGCGTCTTGCTACAAAAGCTCTCCAAGCATCCAGTGAAATGTACTCTGCGTATGGCGCTGGAGGCTCAGGTCTGACATTCCCTTCCTCATCTCTCAGGTACTTCGTCATCAATTCAGACCGGAATGATCGGTGCATATTTCCGGCCATCTGAATTAACATTTTTTGCCGACATTTATCAACATCAAAGGTCGTCTATAAAATTAATGTCAGAGTATAAGTATGTTTACATAATTAAGAAACACTATAACTAATCAATGTTAATTAATTTACCTCTATATTATGCCAGATGTCTTCTTTGACATGGTGCAAAGAAGAATCCCTCCAATCATTGCAGGTAATTGGGACTGAATGCTGCACTAAGGTCCCAATGTAACTCTTCATGTCTCTGCTGACTTTACCAACGGGCTGGCCTTTAACATTCCATTTAACCTGAAAAAATTGATTAAGTGTATAAATTTAGATAACAAACAATAAAATGAAACAGTTAATTATATTTTATATATATATATATATATATATATATATATATATATATATATATATATATATATATCTTACCAAAGGTCTCACTCATTTACTCCTTTGTCGAATGACATTTTTCTTAACTGTCGGTCCGCGACGCCTCACATTTTTCTTCGCCTATGCAGGACTATCATGAGATGGAGACGCCATGTACCTGCAAAAAAAAAATTAGACACAAGTAAAAACATTATTTCATAATCATATATACAAAAATCGATGAATATAAATTTAATTAGTCTGGAACTTAAAAAAACATAATCACTAGCTATACTTACATATTTAAGTCAATCTTTTCCTTTTTCTCGTTGGATTGAGACTTGTATGTCCTTTATTGGTACGAAATAATGGATTGACCCAAATTCCCTCATCATGATCATTTCTAATATACATATCCTCCTCTCTAGTTGGATTACCCTCAAGTGAATGTGATGTCCCAAAGAAAGGATCGTCCTCCATATTCGCATCTTCATGTGTTTGATGATCATCAATATCATTAACAACCATTTTGTTAGACAATAGAACAATGGACCAATTTGTATCAGCTGGATCGGTGACATAGAACACTTGTTGAGCTTGTGATGCTAAAATAAAAGGCTCATCTTTATACCCCACCTTATTGAAATCAACGCGCATGAACCCCAACTCATCCATCTGTATACCGTTATTATTGTCAACCCACTTACACCGGAACACAGGCACCCGAAACATTATGTAATCCAACTCCCATATACCTTCGATGACCCCGAAGTATGACATATTCGCATATATGGGGTTTCTATCTTTGGCACTTGAGATATGCATAGATTGAGCTATAAGAGTCACCCCACTATTTTGCACTGTACTTCGATCATCTTGTTCTTTTGTATAGAATGTGTACCCGTTCATCAAATAACTGGTGTAAGATAAAACATGTAGACTTGGACCTTTCGCTAACCATCTCAATCTTTCTGAAACTGAGGTAGGATTTAGAGCATACTCAACAGAAATGTGATCTTTTAGCCACGTTATAAAACACCGAATATGTTCTCTTTGTAACCAATTTTGATTCTTATTTGGGTACAAATTCTTAAGTATGTCCTTGTGTCTTACAACATATGACTCAACTTCATCGGCGTTGTGTAGAACATACAAGTGTGCTTGCTCCCATTCTGTTCTTAGTATAGTCAATATTTCAGTTCCAGAAATCCCTTGCCCTATGGTTCTTCCTGTGTGACGAGACTTTGGCATCCCTGTGGAATGTTTGACATTGGATAAGTATTCGGTACAGAATTCAGCAGCTTCTTCAACTATATACCGTTCAACAATACAACCCTCTGGTCGTGATCGGTTTTTCACAAACCCTTTTAATATTTTCATGTAACGCTCAGACGGGTACATCCATCTCATATAAGCTGGCCCACACAATTGTGTCTCTCTAACCAGATGAACGGTTAGATGAACCATTATGTCAAAGAATAAAGGTGGGAAATACATCTCAAGCTCACACACAGTCACAACTATTTCTCTTTGCAATGCTGGCAACTTTTCAGGGTCAATCACTCTGCTGCAAATTGCCTTGAAGAAGAAGCAAAGTTTAGTTAAGGTCTCCCGCACTTTGTTGGACAAAATGGACCGTATACCGATGGGTAGCAAACTCTCCATAAGAACATGACAATCGTGGGACTTTAGACCCTTCAACTTGAGATCTTTCATCGACACGAGGCTCGCAATGTTTGAAGAGTACCCTTCTGGAACCTTAACTCCATGAAGAAACTTACAAAATTTTTTTTTCTCTTTTCTAGATAGAGTATGAGCTGCTGGTGGTAGATATGTACGTTTCCCTTTCTTCACCGGTCCCAATTCTCGTCTCAATCCCATACTAACCACGTCCAACCTTGCATTGATGCCATCTTTAGTCTTCCCTGGCACATTGAGTAAGGTACCAATGACACTATCAAAGATATTTTTTTCAACGTGCATCACATCAATGAAATGTCTTACATATAATGACTTCCAATACGGCAGCTCAAAGAAAATCGACTTTTTCTTCCACCCTCGTGTCACAAGCTCTCCGGCAAAAGGTTTCCCAAATTCAATACTCAAATTTTTTACCTTTTCAAATAGTTGCACACCCGTCAACGGCAAAGGAGCTCTATGTTCTTCTATATTCCCATTGAATGCCTTTCTCCATAACTGATAATGGTGACTTGAATGCAAAAATCTACGATGTCCAAGGAAGACATTCTTCTTACCATGTTCCAACCGCATCCAATCTGTACTATCTTCACATATAGGGCATGCACATTGATCTTTGGTACTGTATCCTGACAGATTACCGTATGCCGAAAAATCATTAATTGTGCCGAAGATCATAGACCTCAAGGTGAAACTTTCTTCTTTATACCCATCGTACACCTCTACACCTGTCTCCCACATTTGCTTCAAGTCTTCAATTAAAGGAGCCAAGTATATGTCGATATCATTTCCTGGTTGTTTGGGCCCAGAAATTAACAGAGACAGCTTCATAAATTTGCGCTTCATGCATAGCCATGGAGGTAGGTTATAAATCACCAAAATCACAGGCCATGTACTGTGAGAGCTACTCTGAACACCATGCGGGTTAAATCCATCAATAGACAATGCAAGTCGGAGGTTTCTTGGTTCTTGCCCGAAATCAGGATAATCATGGTCAATTTTTTTCCATTGAGGAGAATCTGCCGGGTGCCGTAGCTTGCCATCTTTAATCCTTTCATCCTCATGCCATGTAAAGTGCTTTGAATCTTCTGAACTACTGTACATGCGCCTAAATCTAGGTATTATTGGGAAATGCCACAAAACCTTCTCTGGAGCTGATTCTTTCTTCTTATATCGTGAGGCATTACATTTAGGACATGTATTTAACGACGCATGTTCATTCCGAAATAAAATGCAATCGTTAGGACAAGCATGTATCCTCTTATAGCTCATGCCAATAGAGCGCAACATTTGTTTAGCCTCATATGTCCGACTAGGAAGCACATTATCCTCCGGCAACATAGATTTCAATAGTGTGAGTAAGTCATTAAAGCTCTTATCAGTCCATCCATTGCCCGATTTCAAGTTAAACAACTTTAACATCGCCGACAATCTTGTGAATTTAGTACAACCCTCATACAACGGTTTCTCTGCATCACTTATCAACTTCTCAAACATTTGAGGACAATCACGAAGATCTTCTTCAACCACGTTTGCCATCTCATCAAAACGATCGCCCTCATATGTATTTGTATTGGCATCATTTGACGCATATCTCCCACTATTCCCCATATCACTAGATTCACCTCTGGTCTCACCATGCTTTGTCCAACAAGTATAACTTTGGTCAATTCCATTGCATACTAAATGTCCTTCCAACTCAGGTACACTAACTCGTCTTGTATAACAACAACCTAAACATGGACATATGATTCTACTAGGGTTTTCTGCGTGTCCAACTGCAAACCTAATAAAATCTTGCACTCCGTCCTTATATTCCTTCGACAAACGATTGGCAGACATCCACTTTCGATCCATATTTTCCCAATCTACAGCAATTATTTTGAGTTTAAAGAGGTTGACATCTACATTCAATAGTACTACATGCATGCATGATGCATGTCTACTTCATACTAAAGGGTGGGGTCCTATCCTATCCAAGATTGTAAACTTCGCATTATATTATTATATATATGTCTTAATTACTTCTTGTTCTAAGAAAATTTCGGCAGCATTTCCCCTTAGTTCTCCAAGCACACAACTTAATTCAGGTGGTATTACGACCCAAATTAGGTATGTACGCAGGGAACAATGAGAAAATACAAACCAATGACATTCTTAGATCAAGAAGTGATTAAGACATACAATAATATGGATTGAATGCGATTTTACATTCTTAGACTGTCCACTTTGGACAATTCAAGAACAACTTGTATATTGTGTCAAAAACAATATACAAATCGTTATTGAACAGGAAACTAAGGTTAATGCATGTGTACACCGATAAAAATAAACATGTCTAATGATTATACTGCTTAAAAGAGATTAAAAAAAGATAAATACCTGGTAGGAGTAAAAAATCTGTGGCAGACAATAAGAAAATCAAGACATGACCAAAACTGCAGATTATCAAGTGACAAAGATAAAGTAAAGGTAAAATTAGACAAAGAAGGTGAGACCAAAAGCAGAACCAAGGACAGCATGAAAGAGAAGAAAACTAACCTATTTCGATATGTGAGAAATGGGATGTCCCTATCACTCCATGAACGAATTTCTTCTAAGTGATTCCCGCTTGGTAATGTGCTGCTTCAATTATCACATGTGAGAATATATAAATGAGAAACAGAAAATAAATGAATTTTCTGAAACCATTGAAGCTACTCCCACAAAACTAACTAACATGTAAGATTTTATTTTTCTTTTAGTTCCCACCTCTGAACCACCCTTTATTTTTTTAGATGACTAGTTCTTTAGATTATTGAAAGTTATAGGTCCTTTAAAGTTTTGGACAAATCAGATATTAATAGAATACTGAAACTTGTTATGTATTAACATGCCATTACTTGTTAAAATTAATCTTTTGACATAGCCATTTAGAGCTTCGAAAAACCTAGAAACAAATATATATTACCAGTCCAAACTCATGTGAAGACACTGCTTTGGAGGTTACATTGTTACTGCGTTCATAAATGCTGATGTATAAAAATTACAATATTGTATTAGATCAATAAATATTAGTTTAATTTTACTAAACATTATGAGCTTCTGCTACTTGTATTTAATATTTAAGGCAACATAGTTTTATTTGGTTTAAATGTCATATTTTACTGTTTCAGTACACTTAATATTCCTATACCGAATAAAACATCAATATGAAAAGGAAAAAAAAAGAGCCTATGTATAATCAATGGTTCTCACACCACACATTTCACCTTAGTATACAAGAGGAACATCCTAATTGACGTCTTACTTACTCATCATGGTAAAGAAGGAATTGAAACAACTAGATCTTAGACAAAAATAGATGAAAAGAAAATAGGTCTGCAACCGCTAAAAAGAACACTGCTGCAAGTGTTCACTTGATATAATTCAGCAACTTTTTTCAAGTCAAAGATGCAAGACTGAGGTGAAAATTTTATGATAAAGGAAGTTGGGATTCAAACCAACTATACAGGCAAACAAAACAAGAAAAGAGCAGGTATTCTTTTTCAAATCCCATAAAATTTACTCCATGAAAAGTTTCTCTGAGAAATCCAATAAAGTTAGATTTAGATGTGAAAAATCACATGACAATGAGACAGGAATCTTATAAATTCAAATTGCATAACAAACCACACAGTCATGCAAAAGAGAAATTTCATTCCACTATCAATAAGTAGTTTCCATCACACAGAGAAGTTGAGAAAAAGCTTCACTGGAACTCAAGTGGAAATATTCTACAGTAGAAGTAGGATGATTTTGCCATACAACTCATCTACATGTGAAAGGACAATCTTTTAAATCATCCTTCAGACAAATATTAGTAGTAAGTTAATCATATATAGAGCCACTAATTACATTGATCTATAGCAATTTTATACTTATATCTCTTGTAGAATAGCTAATTTTTAATAAAACCTGAAACTTTCAATCTATATAATAATAAAAAGTGGCTTGCCAAAGCTAAAATCGGATGACATGAACAAGATATGGTTATAACCATGCAATAGATTAAATCAAGGTGCTTTGAATGCAAAATTTTCAGCAACAACAAAACTTTCCCTCTATGCTACATATTGTAATTTATTGGAACACATTACAGATACACATTGAAGAGATAAACCTACATCATGACCTTTACCAATAGAAAGAAATTGAAGTTCATAATTCATGACTGAATGATTGTCAAGCAAAAAGATTCCTAAGTAGATCATAGATACAACTATCATGTTTATTTTTATAAAATGCTCATACATCACATAATCACCTCCACCTAAACATCTTTTGGTCACAAGCAATTGATATACCTCAAAATAAGATGATGAATGCATTACAATAGAAAATTATTTAATTCTATTTTCCTTCAGTATATATCATCATGTCATGCACCTAAACAATGCCTAGACAGTTTCATCATGGTAAGTAATTTTCTATCAGTGCCAATGCATGTGTACTTGTATCTTTTATAGAAAAAAAAAACCCAATAGATTGGACAACAAAAGAAGAAAGCAATTAAGATTACAGGAAGAACAATTGATACGTAAAATGAGTAGAATTCATGAACTGAAGTAGCTACTTGATTGAGGGTATTACCAAAGAAAAGTAGCTACCAAAAAAAAGGCAGATTTAGAAAAGTTGCTCACAAAACATGGAAGATGCAGGGTATTACCAAAGAGATAAAGGGTTGTACTTTACTCATTTGGAAGCTCAGTTCCTAACTTTAAGGACATTAAGAATTAAGAATGCTTAATAGTTCAACAATAGTATTTTTATTTTCCTATGAAACCTAAGGGAACACAGTGTCTGAAAACTAACTAAACTAACCCATATCATGCTGCCCTCTTGCTGCTATGTGGAATCAAAAGATTTCTCAAAGATCAAACTAGAATTACACCTTGGTGCTCTAAAGACTTAAAAGGAAAAAATGGAAGATGAAGAGAGGAAGAACACCACCACTTCCTCCTCTTGTCTCTTCTTTGCCTCAACTTTCTCTCACTTTCTATCTTTCCTAGGGTTTCCAAAGTTAAGAAAAATCAGGGAGCAGGGGAAAAATAAGTTCCCTCTTATAATTTGAAACTAGGACAATAATGCCCTTGTGCCTAAGGGTAATATGGGAATGCCCACAACTAAGATTAATTTACCATGAAAGCTTATTATGATTATTAAGGGTATGCCAAGTTATAAAACTATTAGTGTCATACAATATTTATTTAATTCATTTATGAAAATAAAACAGTAATTTATAACATAATTTATTATTTTCATACGTATCCATAATTAATGAAATGAATGGGTATAACAGTAACTAATTTCAGTTATGCTTTAGTGCTACTATAAGTAGGAGTAATTCACTGTTATCATTGCAATCAGTATTCACATTAGTTGAGAATTCAAGAATAGAAAATACTCTTGTAAAACGCTTATCACAGAGAGGAAAAGAATCAACCAGATTCTTGAGTGTCTTTGGGTGTAAGTGGGATAAAGGGGAAAACATTGAGTGATACATTGTGATATACTGTGCAAACTGTAAATGCTCTTACGAATAATTTGGCAAAATAAGAACATCCGCAATCAAAAGATAAAATGGTTTTGGGTTGAAACAAGAATTTAAGAACAATGCTTGATGACTTACCCAATTTGGTTCCAACTAGTACCACTGGGACACCAGGAGCAAAATGTTGGAGTTCAGGGATCCACTGCTAAGTGTATACAAAATTAGAAAATCAAACTCGAAATCTGGAAGACATTTCAAAGTACAAAACACAGAAACACAAATATACCTTCTTCAACACATTCTCATAGCAAGAATATACCTCAAGAAAAATAAAAGAGAAAAGGAACCAGCAAGAATACCTCAAGGTCCTCGCGCTGTTGAGAAGAGGGTTTGAGGAGAACCATGAGGTTTCGCGAAGGTGCTGAGCGTGAGTGCTTAGGTCGCGGTTGTGGAGGAGAAGGTTGTGGACGACGATTGTGGAGGAGCGGATTGAGGGTCGCTGTGGTGGAGGAGAGGGTCTGTCGCGATTGTAGAGGAAAGGGGTTGAGTTCGCGGTTGTGGAGGACAGGGTTGAGTTCGCGGTTGTGGAGGAGATGAGGAGGGTTGAGTTCGCGATTGTGAAGGAGATGAGGAGGGTTGAGTTCGCGGTGATGCTTAGGTCGCGAGAGTACTGTGTGAAGACTATTACTGAAAGAGCGCGCGCGAAAGTGTAAGTGAAGATCGAGTAATCAGTAATATAAATCAAAAAATTATATTTATATAGAAAAGGACAATTGCCAGCGCTTTCCTAAGAAAGCGCTGGCAAATGTTTTGTTCCTTTACCAGCGCTTATTTGGAAAAGCACTGGCAATACTCCAGGTTAGAGCATTGCTTTCGCTTAATTAATAAAGCGCTGGTAAATCCCAATAATTTGCTAGCACTTACCAAAGAAAGCGCTAGTAATACTTCTCCGCCTCATATTTTCTAGCGTTTTACGGGAAAACGCTGGTGAAGGTTGCGTCAATTTTTCCCTCTTTTGGCGTAGTGTCGCCACATGTGGTCAATGTTTCGGTGCCAATTCTCAGTGGTTATGGATGGCAAGTGATAAATGATATTTGCTATAGAATTTTAAAAAATTCGTGAGAAAGAAACCTAAATGTTAAAAAAAAAAAAAAGGAAAAGTTACAAACAAATGAATTACTAATAAAAAATTACAAGCAAGAATTGAAACCATACCTAGTCCATGCAATATTATCACCTTCATCTATTGTCATTACCACCACCTTGAATCACAACTAAAACAAGAAGGGTACACTTTATTTAGTAAATGATTGGGTGTGTGTTTGGACTAGATCCGAAAAATTGATTATTTTAATAATCGATTATGAATTCGATTATATTCATAATTGATTATTGTTATAATCGATTATAATAGAATCAGTTTTATGTTTAAATATATTTGTTAAAAAGCATTTTAAGACAATCTAGTTCGTTTGTGTTGTGTAAAAAAACACTTTTATATAGTAAAATACAAAAAAATGTATGAAGTTATTTGTATAATTTAATAATATTTGTTTGATAGTAAGTTTTGCAATGGTGAAATGTGAAGAGTGTTATCGGTTTCAAAATATTAATCTAACAACTTTTTTAATAAGCTTCAAACTTTTAGCATATCTAAAAGTAACTTTTTACTGATAAAAACGACAATTTTGCAATTTAATTAGTTTAACTAAATATATCAGCTTCTATCCAAAAAACAACTTTTACTTTGAAAATCATCTGTTTGGGCAAGATTTAATCTTACTCAAACACTCTCATAGCATGGATCGTTTATAGCATTGTTTAGTGAATAATAAACGGTTTAAGAATGTATCTAAATTATTAGTTTATTAAACCTTATTTGATCCTTATGACTAGATTTATTTGGCAAGGCCAAACCAGTAGCTTATAGCGGATACATTTGTAATTTTGTTTAGTAAATGTTTTATCTCATTAGCTTATAGCGTTTATTCACTAACTTATAACGATTTTTTCAGACACTAATTGAAGTAGCATTTGAGCTTATAGTTTATTGTTTTTCTCTCATTTTTATCCTTATATTATTTTAATTAAATTCCTTTTCTGTCCTCTCTTAAATAAAATAATATATCCTAATCCTAATATCCTAGTTTAATTAACAAAATATATATTTAAGAATTAATTTCACTTACTAGATATATATTTAGGATAAAAAATAATAGGTAATATATTTTTATATAAAAATAATTTATATAAAAAATCATATCAAGGTGTCATTTTATTTCATAAAACTAATTACAATAAAAAAATTAATATTTTAATTTTTGAGATAATAAATAATTCAAAATAAGTTAAAAGTATTAAAAGAAATAATTATTTTCGGATTTAATTGGTATACACTGTCAGTGTAAACATTTTTTATACTGTCAAGCAATAAGAAATTGCCACATAAGCTAAAATGTTTGACTTTTAACCTAATTACCTTAAAAATCACCCATACTATGATTTCTGCTTGGTTGACAATGTAAAAAACTTTACCTTGACAGTGCATAGCAATTAAACTCATTATTTTAAAATAAAGGCAAAATAGGTTGATTGATCTTAATACGTTTATTTAAATGTTCACATCGGTCCCATAAGTTTCGTTTTTTTCAAATTGGTCCTACACGTTATGTTTCGTTGCTAGGTTAGTCTTTTCCGTCAATTTCGAACTTACGACGTCAGATCAAGAGCCACGTGTAACACTAATATCATAGCTACGTCAGCTCAAAACTAAATGCATTAGGTCGAAATTGACGGAAAAGACTAATATGGAAGAAGAATATAACGTGTAGGATCAATTTGAAAAAAAACAACGTATGTGACCGACATGAAAATTTAAATATACGTATAGGACCAATCAACCTATTTTGCCTACAATAAATAACATATATATAAATAAAATATATATAAAAAATATTTAAACATATCCTTTTATATTATTTTATGTATATATGTTACTTCAACCGATCTAACCAAACACTTCAAACCGAAATTAGCTACATTATTCGCTTATCTGCTATCAGTTATAAAATCAGTCACTATCGGTTAGTTTTTACCCAACGGAACCTATATCACGTTATTATCTAGTCTATCATATATTTTTTTGGTGAAAATTATAATTAAAGTCGTAAACAAAAAAAACTTACGCTATTTTCTAATCTTCTAAAAAATTACTGTGTAATTGGTTAAGCAAAATTAACATCAACGAACTAAGTTGCTTGCGAAGTTCTTAACATCTAGAATCGTGCATAGATATGGCTAAAGTTTAGCCCCTTAATCAGATTCACTCGCTACTGCAACCTCCTTAGACTATGTCGGTTCAAAAAATGAAGCCCAATTAGTGGTGCTAGATGCCGAAGTAGGTATTCGATGTGAATAAGAATCGGAGTTGCACATTGTGACAAGCAAAGCACATCTCTACAATAGTGGGTTGACTTAATCCAACGGAAGTTATACACATTCGGGGTACCAAACGTCCATCAAACATTTGGCATATTCTGAACCAACATTGTTCCATAAGCTCCTAAAGGTGCTGGATGAAGCAACGCCCACATTTTCTTGCCTTCATAGTACATTCAGTCTTGTAAAATTATAGGTGATGTGTACTATAAGATTGTCTCTGCTATTTGCTCTAAGAACAATGTCTTGAAATCATATAGTTTGTGCTAAGAAGTAATTAAAATACCGTGGGCGAAAACAAGGAGATTGTTTCAAGATTTTCCTCTGCTTAACATTTGGCATTTAATTAGAGAGTATCAAGTTATGATTTTCAGATTTGTATCACTATTGCATACATAGAAATCTTGGATAATCATAAATTAATTTGGTAGGAACACATTTCAGGAATATGATTATGATTAAAATGAATATATTTTACAATTGAGTAAAGTCATCAAATAGACTTCATGACAATGGCATAATCAATCAATTAAAATATGATATACATAACGTAATAATAAAAATTTAAAATACAATTTCCATGCCTCTTCCAAATATTTTATTAGGTACCAAAAATGGGATATAAATCTCACCAGAGAGAGAGGAACATGAAGGTGGCTATCAGGAATATGGAGAAGATATAGGAAAAAGAGGGTACTATTAAAACCACCAAGGTTACAATAAATAAATACCATAAATGCAATTAAATATATCGTTTTCAATAGTGGGGGGTGCAAGCAAATGAAGGAGCTCAGCTCCAAAACAATAACGGTTGGAGATTCTGACCTTTCACTTGTGTAAGCTTAGAAGCAAGACAATTTAAGGCATAGTTTGGATGTTTCAGGTTTTGGTTTGCCATATCTGGCTATTCTCCGCAGGCCTAGAGATCCTCAAAACAACCACAAATCTTGGCCGTCCAAATGAACACCAAAATGTTCTCACCTTAGTACACGTGCTTCCTATAATTCTTTACCCCTTTTCTTTCTTTTTTTACTTTTTTCTTTCTTTTTTTTAAATACCCTTTTTATTCTATTTTCTTCCATGCATGGAATTCTCCTCCAACTACAACACTACCAACAAGAGAGAACCAAAGAGAGAGAGATAGAGAGAGAGAGATAATCATGGTTAACTCTGGTTGTTCTTCAGGGCTTGTTCAAAGCCATCACTAGTAGCAACCCCATCTCTTCAAAATTTGATCTTTTCTTTTTCCATTGCATACCCATTAATTTTTTTTTTTAGCTTGGGGAAACGGGAATTCATAAGGGACTCTCTTATTTTGTTGTTGTGCCTTTTTTGTGGGTCTAATATTGTACTTATAGAACTGTCACATCTGAAACACTCTTTGATTCTCTTCTGATCATCACCTGGTTAAAAAGCAAGAACCTTCGTGATCTGTTTCTGAACTTGATCTGAATTTTGTCCCTTACTTCTCTCTCTCTCTCTTTTCTTCACAGTTTTTTGGGGTGTTTTTCTCTTTCAGTGGGACATGATCATGGAATGTGTGTAGTCCTTGAAGATTTTTAGGTGACTGTTATAGTTTGCTGATCTTATTTTGTTACATATTTGGATCAGATTCATCAGATCAATCAATCGATGGAGGAGAGGAAGTTTGTGTGCAAGTATTGCAGCAAGAGGTTCCCTTGTGGAAAGTCTTTGGGTGGCCACATCAGGACTCATATGAATGAACATTCAGCTCAAGCAAATGAACAGAGAAGCAATGCTGCTATGCTCAAGTTTGATGCTATGAGAAAGAAGAAGAGAGATTTATTAGGATATGGAGGAGCTGATGCTGATGATGTTGCTGCTGCTGATGGTGGTGGGAACCTCACTTATGGCCTCAGAGAGAACCCCAAGAAAACAATGAGGTTTGTGCATTCCAATGCCACTTTGCAAATTGACAACAAGTTCTGCAAAGAATGTGGGAAAGGTTTCCCATCATTGAAAGCTCTCTGTGGTCACATGGCTTGTCACTCAGAGAAAGAGAAGGGAACCAATAGGTTTGAAAACAATTCTGGTGGGATCAGTGAGAAGCAGAAATTGGTTATGGATAGTCAATCTGATACTGAGACTTCTGCTCCAACTCATCCAAGGAGATCCAAAAGAATGAGGTTCAAGAACATTGGCAACAGCAATCACCTTTCTTCTTCTTCTCTTGCTTTGCCAAATGGTTCTTCTTCTGTGTCAGAGGTTGAGCAGGAACAAGAAGAGGTTGCTAGGTGCTTGATGCTGTTGTCCAAAGATTCTACCTACTATGGTGGCCGTTTTGCTTTGGTTGCTGAGTCTTCTGATAACAACTCCGTTGTTCTAGAGGCAAAATCACCTTCTCTTGATAGAAAGGTTACTACTATCAACAATGGTAAGACTAAGAACTCTGTGACTAATGCTTATGAACTTGTGGAGAAGAAGCTGAACATTAAGGACATGAAGTTGAAGTCTGCTGAGATTGGTTATGATTCTGATAATTCAGATTCTGGGTATTTCAGGTATGGTCCTAAAAAGGTAGACTCAGATGATTCAAATGATGGGTTTTTGAGGAGTGAAGTTAAGACTTCAAAAGTGGGAGACATGGCTGGGTTTGAGGATTGTGATGTTGAATTAAGGAAGGTGCTGAGCAGAGGAAGAAGCAGAAACACTGAATTTAAGAAATTAGTGTTGGAGGATTTGGACAATGGTAGAGAAGATGGAGCTACAAGGAGGTTTGGTTCAAGGAAGAGACTTAACTATGATTCTCTTGCTCAAAACTTAGTTGGGGTTGGGAACAAGAGGGCAGCAAATGGTTCTACTAATGATGAAATCTATAAGCATGGTGGGAAAGGGTGGAAGTATGAGTGCTTGAATAGTGAAAGAGACAATGGGTATGAAGATGATTCAGCATATGAGAGTGATGAAAACAGCACAGATAGTGATTCTTATCCTGCTGCAAAGCCTCACAACAGCAAGACCCTCAATGGAAAGAAGTCCAACAAGGGGAAGAAGAAGTTGAAGTCAAAGAAGAGCAAGGAACATGAGTGTCCAATCTGCAACAAAATTTTCAGGTCAGGCCAAGCCTTGGGAGGTCACAAAAGGTCCCATTTTGTTGGGGGTTCTGAAGAAAATACTCTGGTGATCAGGCCAGGTGCCCCTGCTGTTCCTTGCCTAATTGATCTCAATCTACCTGCTCCTGTTGATGAATAGGGAAATGGTGATCCTGGGTTTTGCACCATTTTGAAGCATCTTCTGTCGAGGTAGCTGAATGTGTGGAATTCTGAGAACGTTTTGTCTTTTATCTCTATGATGAAAGCATTAGCAATGTACAGACAAGTGGGTAATTTGATTTTTGTTCTTAAGGCCTTTGATTTATTATATGGTAGGGAATAGTCGTTTCCTTTCATGTTTATGAGCATGATGACAATTTGGTAGTCTCTTCATTGAAATTTTCGTTTCTTCCTATATCCAAGTACAACTATAATCTGAAGAATTATATTCCTTTGCTGCAAATGTTAAGTTTACTTTTTCATGTTGGGGTCTTCCAATTTTTTTCATCCTCTTCTGAAAATGTAGAATAACATGGCTTTACTAATCGATTGCTAATACCTATTATCCATGATAACCTTTTAATTGAATAATAATATTTCATTTTGAGCCTAGGGTCCAGGTCTCAGTTCCTCTTTTCAATTTGTGACTTGTCTTTTGGGAGGCATGATTATGGAACAGGGATTCTAGTCTCTCTATCTTACTCTCCCACCAACAGTGACCAAAACTTGCTTTTTTGTTACGTGTTGATCTTAAAAAAGATCAGGAACCACCACCTTTAAAGAGTGCTACGAAATTGGTCAAAAAAAAGTCCTTGGAGGTGGGAGAAGCAGTCTGAAGGTTAAAAAGACAAAACATAGATGCAGTTTTATATGTATTTATGATTTGTGAGGTTATTTTCTAACGAGAATAATACATGTGTAAAAGATGTTAAAAGTAATAGAATTCTTAAAAGTTAAATAAACAATGTATATTTTAAACTTAGCTACAGTACAAAAATGTGTCGTGCCCAAGTGTAGTGCCTTTAAGATTGAGTTGAGCACTATGGTCAACCCATTGTGCCCGTGATATGTGCGGCGTCTATAGGAAGGTGAAGTCCAAGAAGAGGAGGCTGCTTAATTAGTTCCCTCACCAAAAATCTTCTTTGTGCAACTAATTCTAATCCTTTGCATTGAAAAAGAGCAAGGTGGTTGTTGGATTATTCTTGAGGTTGAAGATTTGACGAGGGATAATTAGTACTATGAGGAAACAAGCTTCTATAATATTCAAGATGAAAATTTGTGGTTGAGGTGGTTGTAAGGTCGCCTACCAGTTAAGGTAGCAAAGCTTATAATTGCCCCATATGTACCTTTCTCACACATAGTTCTTAATAGCATGAGAATTTATAAGCCTTTTTCTTCATGTCAATTCTTTTATATATTTTTGTTGCCTATCTTCGATTCTTTTACTCCTTGGGGGTGGATGAGAGGACCACTTGTATGTTACTAGCTCTTAGTCACATGTGGGCTCAATCAGGTAGAATCCAGAGGCACTCAAGGAGAATCAAAACCGTATATCAACAGAATTATATGCTCATATGGGCTGTGGAATCATTGCTAGGAAATAACAACACCACGAGTTCCTTAATTTATGCTAATAAATTGATAAGTAATTAAGAGACCGGTGGAATTTCTTATGCTCTTTTACCACAATTGAGTGTGTGTTTGTTTTTCAGTTGCAAACTTAAGTTTACATAACATATCAGATTCTTACTTTCACATTGAATCCACCTTTTTTTTTTTTTTTTATTAAAGTGATATTTGTCACTGCAAACGTGAATCCAAGCGTAGACCGAGAAATTCAATTAAATGATGAAAAAAAGGAATAAATATAACAGGAATTTCATCTGGGTCCGGAATTTTCTGGTCATATGCACATTTGCCATATTTTATTTGTAGTTTGAAATGAAAAAAAGTAAAGAAAAAATTGGTCAGATTTCTGGTATTGCTTTGTGAAATTGAAGCTGAAGAATCATCACTGCTTATAAGTTTGGTCAGGTGTGGTTCAGAGTCATCATGCTGAGTGATCAGGGACAGGTGTTGTCTCTATTACACATAAAGTTAATGCTAAGCAGGCAACTTTTCTGACTTTGTTCTTGCTAAAAGCTAAGACAAAAATGTAAACAGTGATGGTCGAGCTTGCTCTGGCCGGCATCACAAATCACAAAGCCATTTTGCTTTGTCAATTTACTCAATTAATTGACTCAAGTTATCAACAGTGCACACTTTGGAGTTGGGATCACAACTACCAATTCCTCTAATTGGAACATTTTTCAGTGCTGATATAAGGTGAGTGGAGCATGTGTGAGTACCCCATTTGTAGATAAAGCATTATCTCAGTGTTACTGTCTCATGGAAGAAAAAGTCACACGGTATATACTTGCTTTTCAGGATGCAGATAAGGTGTTAGTTTACAAGGAATGTGCATTTTTCCATTTTTATTATTTCTTTTTCATTTCACTGTAAAGTTTTCCAACAAGCTGCGGTCTCTCTCTTACTTGTGGAAGGAAGAATATTGTCCTTTGTGTTATGAAATTGCCCTGGTCACTGGTTTGTGTACATAATAATATTATATACACACATTTATGCTCATGTGATATTATGTGTAAGCAGTAAAGTTGTGGGAATTAGGTTTAATAATAATAATAATAGGAAAATGATTTAATGTCAATGTACTATCGATACATATCATAAAAAATGTTTGACTGACGGACGAATGAAATGATGTGTGAATAGTTGAAAGTGTAAAACATTTTATATTGACAGATAATCAAAATTAAACTCTAAAAATAATAGAGACCGTTGGAAAAGGAAGAAGTGCTAAGGAACTTTAATTAATAAAGGAGAAACTATTAGTTTAATTTTTTAAAGTAAAATATTTGTACTATTATTTTTTAGTTTAATTAGTATGCACTGTTAGTGTAAAGTTCATTATACTGTTAATCAATTAGAAATCATGATATGAGAGACTTTTGATGTAATTACGATAAGAATAAAACAATTAGTATGATGTGATAATTTATGATTGATTGACAGTATAAAAATTTTGTTATACTGACAATACATATCAATTAAACTCATTAATTTTCATCCTTACCTCATGCAAACAAATTATTTAAAGTGAAATTGGAAAAAAGTTCATCTAAGCCAGGAAAATATTGTTAGCTTATTAATAGAGGAGCATGAGCTAAGGGTGAATATGACTCTGGCCAATCGGCCATTGGAGTTATTTCGGCTAGAAAATGAGCCACGTAATGGAATTTCCGTTGACCTAGCCGTGTTCCATGGCGAGTATGTGGGCCTTCAGAGGTCCATTCAAATACGGCCTCAGAAAAAAATAGTGAAATTGTTGAAGGATGATCAGTAAGGAATAGCTGCACCACAGCACCAGACTCCGCACCCCAAATCACTAGGGAAGCTGCGGTTTGATTAGACGATTCCCCTACTTCAAATTTAACCGTCTGTCATTGCACATGGAATGAGGTTTGGATCAAGAGTAATAGAGTATGTTTGCATAAAGTGTGAAAAATAATTATATATAATTAATTATTATTGTAATTGATTATAATATAATCAAGTTTACATTTAAATATATTTCTTGAAAAACGATATTGTTTTATTTGAATTGTATAAAAAAAAATTTATATAATAAATTACTAAAAAGAGATAAAGTTAGTTTTTATTAAAAATATTTGTGTAATAATTAGTTATGTAAAAGTGAAATTGGGAAAATGTGATTAATTTTAAAATTTAGCTTGAAACTTTTAGTTTATCTAGAAACAAATTTTTTTATAAACTGTTTTTTATACTTCAATCATGTTTGCTAAACATGCTATCTAGTTGCATGTTTGGAACCACATTGTGAGGCTCCTTATGCAAGTTTGCATTGGTGAAAAGTGATTTGACCGCGAACTTGTATGTTTGGCTTCAATAAAGAAGAATCAATTCTAGCCCCAAAATCAATTTTATCTAGAAGCTGAAATTTCGAGCTCTTGCGGTAGATTTAAATCAATTCCAAAATTTATTTTAACAGTGATGGTATATATTCTCTCATCTGCCTTCCTGGTGTTGCAACACCTCTTTCAAAATAATTTAATATTCCCTTATATGTTAAAACTTATTTTGGTAATTGCGCACCTAAAAGCAATTTTGATCCAAACTATTCAAACAACATGAATTTATAAAAATCAAATTTTTCGTGAATGTATCCAAACATAAACTACGTTACACTCAACTCACTTTTAACTAAAATCAATTTTACAAAATCAGTTCAGTCAAAATCAATTCTCACCACCGCACAACCACACACACCTAGATCAAATTCAAAACAATTTGTTTCCGAAATGCAAAAAGCTTTCCCAAAACAAGCTCTATGAAATATCGGATTAAACGTACTTAGAAACTTAAAAACTTTGTTGGTGGGTTGATACCTTTATACATTTTATTAAATTAAGGGTGGATATACCTTTACTCACTTTAGAGATAAACTTACTTTTTGGTGTGGCAAAGGGTATCCCAAACCGATAGTCGGAGACTAATCCCTTTCGAGGTATAGAGGTTGAAAGGTAGGCCGAGAGATAGCTCTCCGACTAATCACAATCATTGCCCAACCTCTCGAGGCTAGGGTCCGTGGCACGTCCTCTAGCGTCAGGCTCACAAGGAATGCCGTCCAGCTCTTCAACCACTGGTTCCTCCTCGGGATCTTTCCATAAAATAAGAGCAACACATACAGAAAATAGCGGGAGATAAGAAACATATATCATCAATATGGGAGAGGGGCATCAGTACAGCATATATATATATACATCACACAACACAGATAACATATATAGCATAACCTCATCCATCTCTTAAGTCACCAATCACAATCATCTCAAACATCGTTCTCTCGAATAACCCTATAGAAGGGATACTAGTCCCTATGTATATGCTGTCTTCCCTATATGCATGTCGGCCGATACATCAGATCCCCAATTGGACATCCCCGTCGGGATTACATCACATCACATCACATCATACCCCACCTCGGGATTTTACGTAACGTCCCCAATTGGACATCCCCCTTTGGGACAAAATGCTGTGGTATGAAATGTTATGAAAATGCAACAAACATCCATCGCAGATTGATATCGGAACCTCACGCCTAAACACTCGTCCACGACCACGACACGTCGCATCACATCAATCATCGACATCAACGTCACATCATCACATCAGCATCAACACCACGACGCCTTGCGTCTACGAGCCACAGCTCCACGGTCGGGACCACAACAATATCAACCCGAACAACATCAACACTCACCATACTCTCATCAACACTCAACCAAGCAAATCACAATATCATCACAACAATAATTCTACCAGTACAGCTATCATCATAAAGTCAAACAACAATTCATCACGTAGGTAGTTCAACAAAATAAAACCAACATATAATCAAATAACCAATTCAACACATCAACCGCAATAAATCATAAATGTCATATCATCAACTTAGTGGTGATAGCCCGAAAGTACCTACACCCAGGGTCCAGGCACTTTATCCATGGCTCAACCTCTAGTAGGGTTTTAGGGTTTTCCTACACAGATATATATATTCTATATTAGCTTGCCTTCCCGACGATATGAGTTCTTTCTCCCCACCTTAGTGATTTCCTCGTGAAGCTCTGGCTCCGACTCCGCAGCTGTCAGTCGGGTGCGCTGTCGGATGTTCGAATCCTGTCCGAGTCTTTACAACAAAACACAACCAGAAATTAAAATAAGGAAACCATATTCTATCTAATGTCTAGGATTAGCTACTGCCCTTAATTTATAAAATAGGCTAGGGATATTGAAATTCTACCAACTCTTGGATCAATGATCCTGAAGCATACCTAATGCATAATCAATGATCAATTATCAAAGATTTGAACCAAAACCCCTTAAACTCACAAGGTAGGGTTTCGGCCATCACCATGAAAAATAGGTGGGAGTTTGATTTGGCCTCCTAATCACTTGGATTACATGATTAAGGGATGCAACATGTGGAATCAAGAACAAAGAACAAAACCCATTTCCCCCCCCAAAACCCTTACATTCGGCCCTTAAAAGATAAATAGGCTAGAGATTTTATTTCATCACAAGCTCTTGGATTATGATAGTAGGGAATGATCCTAGCTCATAGGAATTGGTTTGGTCTCAATATGATTTTTCTACAATTTTCTAGAGATTTTTGAAGTTTAGATCTAGAAATTAAAATTCATGAAAATGAAGGGAGAAAATAAATATTGAGAGCTCAAGGATGAAATCTATACCTTCTAGGTGATAGAGGAGGATGAGAGGAGCAACTTTGCTTCACAAACTTGGTTGAAAATCCTTGAGGAAGCTTGAGGAAAATGAGGTTGAAAATGGAGGAAGAAAAAAGAAATGGAGGAAGAAGAAGAAGAAAGAAGGAAGAAGAAGAAGTTGGAGGGGATGAGAGAGAGAGGGCTGCACGAAATTATGGAGAGAGAGTGAGGTGAGTCATGAAAATTTAGATATTTTCATTTGAGGTAACTTAAGAGTTAAGAAAAGGGTAAAAAGGTAATTTAGTAAAAAGATCAAGGGCAATTTGGTCATTTTGCGTCCCGATATTTTGAAAATCCTCACGACACTTGTAAGAGTCCCCAAATGATTTATCATAGATCTAGTATGAAAATCATTGGCTCAAGGTTCTCGAAAAACCCTAAGATAGCTCGAATCGTCTCCCAGAACGATTATCGGCCCGAATATAATAATATTATTTTCATTTTCGAAGGTCAGGACGAACTTTTTCGAAAATATAGGAAACGTGATTCTAAGACTAACTGTCTCGTTCACGGGTCCAAATTAGGTCTCGATAGTAGTAAAGCACTACTGTCAAGGAAAAACGCAGACCGGGCTCCGTCTGAGTTTTCGACCCAAAACTTAACCATAGCTTCCCACGATAGTGTAGAGCGTGACTATGGCCTTGGAATAATTTATTTGATTTTCTAGACCCTCTAATAAAATAAAATTACTTAAATACTAGTTAAATAACAAGATTTAAGAAAATCGGGGTGTTACATAGAGATCATTAAAATCGAGAGACTAAACTCACTTTAGAATAAGCTTATTCAATATCTTATTAACCTCTTCTATTTTATAACAGATAATGTTTTAAAAGGTTTTTTTTAATAGGAGTTCACTATCTTTTTAAAATTTAAACCTAGGCCCCGTGTGTTTTTGGTAGAGGTGTCAAAATGAATCCAATCCAATGGGTCGACCCAATTAACATGATACAAGTATGAGTTGAGTTTTAAAAATTCTAATCCAATACTATTTTGGGCCAACCAAACATGAGCCACAAATGGCCGGACTGAGCTAACAAATTATCAGCCCACAACTAAATTGACTGAACTCAATGCAACCTGAAAATGTATTGGCCCGCAATGGGCCAGTTCGAATGGATCGGGGTTGCCTCGTCTTGGCAACCCTAGTTTTTGGACTAGGTTTGGTTTATGTTTCGTGTTGTTTCAACTCAATCTAGTATCACACATTTAGTTTAAAACTAATTAATACTTGCTTTACAATTAGGTATAAGTAAAAGGACTTCTTAACTTAAATTAATAATATTTTGCATAACTTGATAACGTATTGATATTATTTGTTTTAAAAAAGATATTGTGAAATATAGATTAATCTAAGTCTTTTTATTTCTCTAATTCAATTATTTAGCTTTGCCTATGCATGATGTTCAAATTCGTATATGATGTCAACATATCGATTCAACATATTTTAACCTGATTATTGTAAGGTCAAGACCAAATCAGATTTGAATACAAACAAATAACTTAATTAAAATATCCAACCAAATACTAGTTAAGCTAAATTCTTCCTAACCCATTCCATTAACACTCTGTTTTCAATTCGAGTGTATGAAAAAAATTTGTTAGGAGTACTCAATAAAGTTTGACTACGGTTGTTGAAATACAAGCACACACTAGAGAGAAATATTGAGAGGAAGAAGAAAATACTCTAAAAATCTTTATTCACTTCACTATGATTACACTTTCTCTATATCACATTTAATCACATAAGCACCTATTTATATTGCTCTACACTAATTCCCAAATGGAAATTGATCAGTAATTAGTTATAACTAACTAACAAACACTATCTAATACTAATTGAATTACCTAATCTGAATTATATTCGAACACAACCCCTTAATTCAGATTAGCTAAAAACACAATAGCTAGTATATCTCTCAAGAATTTATTTTTCTGGATCCCAGTGTTTGAAGCATGGCAACCCAAGTATCATAGAAATACACACATAGTCAATCTTGAAATTATTGAACCAGTTCGCACTACCAACTTGAGTTTTATCAAATCCATATCTTGAAATTCTTGAATCACCCCTCCATTTTTCTTTGACCACACTACACTGGGCGGTTCCACTCCTTGGTTTTGCAGAAACTTCAGAACCCAACTCCTTTCTCCTCTTCGGGCATGGTCCCTTCGCGCTTCCCTCTTTTGCGTTACTTTCGCCAACCACCGTCATCTCAACATTGTTGTTGCACACGAGTTCAAACTCAGAAGCGCCACCGCCATTATGGGCGATTGAGTCGGCGAAGGTTCGATCTTTCTCCAACTCTTGCAAATTAACCCACTTGCTGATCATAAGGCTTCTCTACCTTCTTCACATTATCCGCACCTTCATAAGCTTTGTTCAAGATTTTCGAAGCTTCTTTCGCATTCTTGGTCGAAGCAATCTTTTCAAAATTTTCTTCATCCACACATTGATGAAGAATAGAGAAAGTCATGTAATCTCTCTTCTTGGATTCCTTGTAGGAGGCATTGTCCTCCTCTTCTTGGATCCCATCCTTCACTATTTCTAGCATCTCATAGAAATCAAAGATCACTCGCATCTTCACAACCCAATGGTTGAAGTTCTTGCCATCAAGAACCGGCAACGAAACCGGAAGATCTGCATCTACAATCGCGGCAACCATGGACATAACATCACAAGTCCCTAATCGTATAACTCTGAATGTTGAAATACAAGCACACACTAGAGAGAAATATTGAGAGGAAGAATAAAATACACTAAAAATCTTTATTCACTTCACTATGATTACACTTTTTCGATATCACATTTATTCACATAAGCACCTATTTATATTGTTCTACACTAATTCCCAAATGGACTATTGATCACTAACTAATTACAACTAACTAACAAACACTAACTAACACTAATTACCTAATATGAATTATACTCCAACAACAGTAACATTGCAGCCATGAGCAGTTTGAACACAATAGATTGCATTTGGTTTTGTTATAGAAAGGGTCATAAGTACATTTTGTCTTTTAAAATTTTAATTAATAGGTAGTCATTTTGTCTTTTAAAATTTTAATTAATAGGTAGTCATCTATAGCTTGATTATGCTGTGTCGGCACACAATTGTTATGATTGTAGATTGTGATTGAATTATGGTGAGTATGGTTGAACGACAGGAAAAGAAGACGCACGTTTGTTAGAAGCTAATAATACTAGCTTCTGGTATCTTAGACGCGATTCTTAGACTCACAGCCTGTTTTCCAAACATATACTGAAGCATGATGAGTGAGATTTCCTGAGCACATTGTGCAAATCGGTAGAGTTTAACACATTTTATATATTTAAATTTGGCACCTCTAAAATAAATAGATAGTAAAATAAGTAATCACAATCGTTTATGAGTAAATTAAGGATTTATATTCCAACACATCCATGATTTGTTGAAAAAAGCTTCTCTAAGATGAGAAAAAATGTAAAGTAAAAGAGTAAGGATGTATCCACCCTTAGTTAGTTAAAGTGCATTAATATCTCAACACATTTTAGCTAATCAATGGTGAATGCCCTTACTTTCTCGCTTTACAATTTTGTTCACTTTAGAGGAACATAATCCTGATTTGTTATGCATGCGCACTTAATATCAATCCTTGATTTTTTCATCAACAGTTAATATTACTCACTTTACTCTTTAAAGTGAACTGCTCACGTTAGATGACTCGGATCCTTATATTTTAAATATTAGATATACTAGTTTATGATTTTAACTAAATTTAATTAATACATAGTTGACTAAGTTTGAGTTAAATTTATTTAGTTAATAAAATTGATTGACAAAAGTTATACTATACCATGCAGTTAATCAAATAATGATTAATATTGTAAGCTACAATACTTACGGTGTATTGAATTGAAATTTTAAAAGATTTTAAAAGACTCTTTTGTGATAAAAAAGTTTTGTGCTATTCAATCAAGACTTTTAAATTATTTAAATAAATCTTATGGTATTCAATCAAGACTATTAATATTTTTTAAAGAAGATGTCCAAATTTAGTGACATTCAATCAATATTTTTTACAAGTAACAAAAAGTCTTGTGATATTAAAAAATTTCATAATTTCGATGGATTGTTTTCTAAAATGGATTTTGTGGGACTTTGTGTGGCTTTTTAGTAACAAAAAGTCACACTCTCACACATGAGATTTCTCAGGATTCTCGATCTTTATTTCTCTTCATCTTATATGCCTTCACATTTTCCCCTTCTCTCCCTCCATCTCTCTCCTTTTCCCCCGTCCCTCCCTCCACCCTCCATCACTCCCCCTCTCTCCCCTCACTATTGCCGTTCAACTTAACATAAATTACCAAACAAGTAGCTTTACTTTAGATTATGTTTGGAACACCGGTGAATATTAGATCATTTAAATAATCCATTTTATATATAATAGATTATTGTAATAATTCATTATAGCCGGAAGTTGTTTTTATAGAATAATAATATGTAAATTACTTTTATAGTAAATTACAAAAAAAAAAAATATGAAGTTGTTTGTATAAAATAATAATATTTGTTTGATAGTTAGTTATATAGGATAAAATCGGAATATATGATTAGTTTCAAAATAATCAAAAACTTTTTTCAAATAAGTTACAAATTTTAGCTTTCTTGAAAATCACTATTTTTATAATAAAAAAATTTTTTTTTTTTTTACTTCAACCTAATTTGCCAAACATGTTAAAAAAATTTTAAAACAACTTTTTTTTATGAAAAAAAAGATCTTTTTCCAAGACAAATAAGTTTTCCCAAACATTCTCTTAAAACACTTATTTTTAACTTTAGATTAAAGTAACTTTTAAGTCCCAAAAAAAGTTGGTCAAACTCTACCTAAGTATATAGTAAAATTGGTTTTTAAGTAATGACACATCAAATTTATATACTCTTGATGGCAAACATATCAGTAACACTAAGGAATAAAAGTATAGAATATTGTGTTTACGACATTATTTAAGTTCACAATTTTATTTTCCTCTATATAAATAAATAACATGTGAATAAAAAACTTGGTGAATATGTTGTCTTCTATGTAATATTGTAATTAGAGTTTATATGTTTATTCTCTACTACAAAAATAAAATCTGATTTATAAATTATGATTTTATTCTCCATAATATGTTCCTTTCAAATCTTATAAATCCATATAATCATTCCAAATCTTATAAATTCTTATGTTATAAATCAATTAAAATCCAAACAATAAAGTTTTGATTATAAATCTTATAAGTTATTACAATCCTATATAGTCCATTAAAATCCATAAGATTTTTTTATGTCAAAATGATCTTTTAAAATCTCGATCCAATACACTCCTTTACCTTTAAAATGGTGTATTGGGAGAGTTAGTAATATAACTCTACCCAAATGAAAGGACGCAAGTTCGATTCCTGACGCCGTCTAATTGGGAGGCAACGCAATCCCGTGTATAAAAAATAGGATGTTCATCGCTGTCAAACCGGGGATTAGTCTCGTAATCAGTCCAAATGGTCGAAGCTGTGAAGATACCCTAGTGGATTCACTAGGGAGTCAAAGACCCTAATTACGGTGCGTTCCGAACAAAAAAAAAGTATAAATAGTATATGGAGAATGCTAATGAGTGTCCTAAGGACATCGATTAAGGGATTAAGAAAAGAAAGTTTTTATTGAAAATTAATATATTTAATATTTAAAAAAATGTTATAATTAATTTTTTAATGAAAAGTTGCATTTTTAGACTTTTTTAATCAGTATGTTTAGGATACTGTAGCATACTATATATATACCTCCAATTATATATTAAAATCCACCATAATTACAAACCGCGATTGGAATCATAAAATTTTCCCCGACATTCCTTTTTTTCGGAATTTGAAATCTTCGATCAAATAGTTTTTGAAGAAGCTTGACGCCACTTAAATTCAACCATGTTGCCTCCTCCAACAATATTTAGGATTCTCTTTTTTGGTGTCTCTTGGGACACCGGTGCCAATGTCAAGGTGTCACGACAACAGATAAAAAAAACAACGGGTAATGATTTTTGAATATCATAGGATGACATTGTACGCTTCCATATCATTAAATCTTCAATTTAATCCTTAAAATTATAAGATTTTTTCCATCTCAGCAACTCATATTTTTGTTTTTTAGATTTCTTAAATAGGTCTCATATTTATATATCACTCATTTTTATCTTTTACAATTTAAACATTTCATCCCTCCAATCCAACAATTTCAAAAAAAATTCTAAATGGATTCCACCTGTAACCCCACATCCTTATATTGTATTAATAATTTATTTATTATCTACTGTTGACACTTTTTGCTTACTTTCTTTCACTGTTTTATATTCAAATATTATAACATGCCCCACTTTATGAAATAAGCATCCATGCTTATACAAGCATCCAACTTGTATAATTTGCTTCAATGGTAAGTGCTTATAAGCACCGGTCTTAATAAGCAAGAAACAAACTTTTGAGGGGCATTGGAGATGGCCTAAGGTCGTATCAATTTGGTTTCTATATGAGTAAATTCTTAATTTGATCCTTAAAATTAAAAAGTCGTATAAGACTTAGGGATTGAATTAATTAACGTTTGACAACTTCATGATATTTTTGGAATTTAAAAAATGTCAGGAACTAATTTAATACGACCTTATAATTTTAAAAACCAAATTGGGGATGTACTACTCTTGATACCTACCTAAGGCTATGTAATGATCAGAGATGAGGGAGAAATAATCAAATATTAGACTAAAGTTCTTAGCCAAAAAAAAAAAATAGATTAAAGTGTGGACGATGTAGTTTCAAATGGTGTCAGTGTTTAAGTTTGTTTTACAAATAACAGGACTCAAAAAATAATAATCCAATGGTCTAAGATATAATTCTTGGAAGAGATTTGAATCGAATTCTTTCTGCTACTCGCTTAGAATGATCCAATTGTGAAATCATTCCAATTTCCACATATATCAATACACCATGCGTGAATTCTATGGTATCCTACGATAATTTTATCCTATCTAGGTGGTCTAATCAGATGGTAAAAATAATTTGACTTGACTTACTCACATAATTCATTTAATTGATGAAGGAATTCATAGCATTCATGAGTTTGTTAGTTGTTGGCTAATGGATAGAATCAATTAAGTTTGTTAGTCAGTTTGTTAGACTTACTGATAAATCAGTTATGACGGTTACAAGATGCTCTTGCTCTATATGTATAAATAGAGCCAAGCATCAACAAGCTGTACACATTCAATATATTCAATATACATGCATTATTCAGTTTATAAGCTAGTATCAATTTTACATGGTATCACGAGCCAAAAGCCTGGCAACATAGTTCTTTCTTGATCTTTCATGACCATGGAGGACGAAGGCAAACCCAAAGAAGCCATCAACAAGGAAGACACAAAATCAAGCAACATGGAATATTTTCTACATGCCTCGGATAATCCTGGTCAAATCTTTGTCAGCGAGCCTCTCCATGATGGTAATTATGGGGAGTGGGTTGTAGACATGGCCAATGCTCTATTAACCAAGAACAAGATTGGTTTCGTAGATGGCACAATCCCAATGTCGAAAGCTGATTCCTCTGACTTAGCTCTCTGGATGAGGTGCAACGCAATGGTCAAGGGATGGCTCAAGAGTGGGATGGATAAAGAGGTGCGAACCAGTGTTAGATATGCTAATACTGCCAGGGAAATATGGACTGATCTAGAAGAAAGATTTGCAAAGGAAAGTGCCCCAAGAATCTATGAGTTGAAGCGAGCCATTACTCTTCTCAGGCAAGAAAAACTTTCTGTACCTGCGTATTTCACTAAGCTAAAGGCATTGTGGGATGAGATTCAATCCATTGCTGCATGGCCCAAGTGTGCCTATGGGACATGCAAATGTGATGTACAGAAGAAACTTGTCCAGATGAGGGAAAGGGAGCAACTCTATAGTTTCCTTATGGGGCTAGATGATGTTTTTGGGACTATGAAGACGCAGATTTTAAGCATGACTGATTCTGTCACACTTGGTCATGCTTATCATCTGGTAGCAGAGGATGAACAACAAAGACTTATTTCTGCCATGCATAAACCTGCAACAGAGGTAGCTGCTTTCCAAACAACAGGTATTCGACCTAAAGACTCCAAGAAGGAAAGACCAAAATGTGATCACTGTCAAAAAATTGGACACATAAAGGAAGAATGCTGGGAAATAATTGGGTATCCTCAAGACTGGAGAAAGCCAGCTAAAAAAAGGAAAGAAAGAACAGGATCTTGGAATGAGAGGAAGGGTGGATTCAGAGCAGCTCAAGTAGCTACAGAACCAAGCCCAATTCCAGGACTGTCAATGAACCAGTACGAAAAACTAATGCATCAGCTAATGGAGGATCTCGAACCAATAACAGAAAAGCAGCAAGTGAAACCTATTGTCAACATGGCAAGTAACTCTATTTTTAATAGGCCTTGGGTCATTGACTCAGGAGCCACAGAACATATTACTTGTGAAGAAAGGCTACTAAAAGAGAAGTCTACTTCTTATGAGCAACCTGTACTCATTCCAAATGGAATGAATGTACCTGTACAAGGAACAGGGAAGGCTAGACTTCCCAATGGAATGATTTTAAGTAATACCTTACACATTCCAAACTTTAAATGTAACCTTGTATCTGTTAGCAAACTAACCAGGGATTACAATTGTGCAGTTATTTTTCTTCCTAACAAGTGTGTAATACAGGACTTAGCTTCGAAGACCCTGATTGGAAAGGGTAAAAATCACGATGGTCTATATCTTGTTGAGCCTCTGTCGGAAAAGGGGGCTGCAATGAAGGTTGACAAATCAAATGATGCATACTTGTGGCATGCAAGGCTAGGACATGCTTCTGAAGCCAAAATAGCACACATAGGTGTTGATGTTAATTTGTTTGGGAATCAGATTACAATGCCTTGTGATTCTTGTATTAGGGCAAAACAAACTAGGTTACCTTTTCCTTTAAGTTCAATAAAAACTAAATCTTGTTTTGAACTTATCCATTGTGATATATGGGGTCGATACACTACAGCTTCACACTCTGGTGCACATTACTTCCTTTCTATAGTTGATGATTTCAGTAGAGGGGTATGGGTTTATCTCATGAAACATAAATCTGAAGTATAGAGGTTTTTACCTATGTTCATATGTATGATAGAAACTTAATTTGGATAGAAAATTAAAAGAGTGCGATCTGATAATGGCTTAGAGTTCATATCAGGCAACATACAGAGATTTTATGAGGAAACGGGCATAATGATGGAGCTGAGTTGCACATACACACCCCAACAGAATGGAGTAGTAGAAAGAAAGCATAGGCACATCTTGGAAATAGCTCTTGCCTTGAGATTTCACTCTGGGCTGTCAACTCACTTTTGGGGTGAGTGTGTTCTAACATCAGTTCACATTATAAATAGGCTCCCATCAAAGATTTTAGAAAATAAGAGTCCTTATGAAATCATGTATGGTAAAAGACCAGATTATGAGCATTTAAAAGTTTTCGGGTGTCTTGTGTATGCTTTGAAAACCAAGAGGGAAGGGAGGTTTGATGAAAGGGGGAGAGCTGGTGTTTTTGTAGGATATCCTCTTGGACAAAAGGGTTACAAAATATATGATGCTGCAAATAAAACTATATATGTGTCCAGAGATGTTTTGTTTTTTGAAAACAATTTTCCTTTCAAGGAAGATATAATTGAGAACAGAAACAATGAGGAACATCAGTTCATGCCCTGCGAAGATAATGAAGAAAAAGATAGCAGAGTCAACATAGATCATGTAGTTGAGGCAACACCACACAATCCTGATACTTCAGCTGATATCAGTGAAGTAGACCAACACAATTCTGCTAGTGCAGAAACTGAACATCGAGACAAGGAACTTGCTGGATCAGAAAATGAAGGTCTGGAGACTATGATGCAGAATGTTAGGCATAGTGATCGAGTAAAGCAACTTCCAAGGCATCTCAAAGACTATGAGGTTGACCTGCCTAACAGCATTACTCAACCTTCCACCAATCTGACTTCAAGTAATCCTGTATTATATCGTATATCCAATTATGTTTCTTATAACAATTTTTCCAATTCACACTTAGCTTTCTTAGCAGCCATCACCTCCCATGATGAGCCAAAGCATTTTTCACAGGCAATTAAATATGACCATTGGAAAGAGGCCATGAAGAAGGAGATAGCAGCTTTGGAAACAAATGGCACATGGATTCTCACACCACTTCCACCAGGAAAACATGCAATAGATTCCAAATGGATTTACAAAATAAAATTCCAACCAAATGGAGAAATAGAGCGCTACAAGGCAAGATTGGTAGCATGCGGTTTCACTCAGGTGGAAGGAGAAGATTTCCATGAGACATTTGCACCAGTAGCTAAGTTAGTCACCATGAAGAGTCTCTTAGCCATTGCAGCAGTCAAAGGATGGCTTGTTCACGAACTTGATGTGAACAATGCTTTCTTGCATGGGGATTTAAATGAAGAAATTTACATGAAGATACCACAAGGGTTTGCTAAGAAAGGAGACACAAGGGTATGCAAGCTGCAGAAGTCATTGTATGGACTTAGGCAAGCTTCCCGAAATTGGTACCAGAAATTCACCACTGCATTGGAGAAGATTGGTTTTCAACAATGCAAGGCTGATCACTCTCTTTTCATATACAAACAGGGAGCAACTTTTCTGACAGCTTTGATTTATGTAGATGATGTGATACTTGCTGGGAATGAACCAACCTTCATGCACTGGGTAAAGGAGTACCTCAATACAGAGTTCAGCATTAAAGATCTTGGTCCATTGAAGTATTTTCTAGGCATTGAAGTGGCTAGATCATCCAAAGGTCTGGTTCTTAGTCAAAGAAAGTACACTTTGGACATACTAAAGGAAACAGGGATGCACAATTGTAGGCCAAGTCAGTTTCCCATGGAACAAAACTGTAAATTGAAGATTGACACAAATGATCTCGAAATTGATGCAACCCGGTATAGAAGATTATTGGGGCGGTTGTTATACTTAACAGTAACAAGACCCGACATTACTTATGCAGTAAGCACACTCTGTCAATACATGACTGCACCAAGACAGGTTCACATGGATGCAGCTGATCGGGTTTTGAGATACTTGAATACAACACCTGGCCAAGGTATTCTGCTTTCTAGCACCAATAATTTGAGCCTCCAAGCCTTCTGTGATTCAGATTGGGGAGGTTGTCCACACACTAGACGATCATGCACAGGCTATTTGCTCTTACTTGGTGATGCCCCAATCTCTTGGCGAACCAAAAGGCAGACTGTTGTAGCCAAATCCTCAGCAGAAGCTGAGTATAGAGCCATGGCAGCCACGGTTAGTGAAGTCATATGGCTTAGGTGGTTGCTGCAGGAGTTATCTGTTCCACAACAAACTGCTACACCCTTGTTTTGTGACAATCAAGCAGCACTTCATATTGCTGCAAATCCGATTTTTCATGAAAAAAACAAAGCATATGGAGATGGATTGTTACTTTGTTAGAGAAAGAGTTCAGTCTGGTGACATTCAGCCAATAAAGATTGGGACTAAAGATCAAATAGCGGATGTCTTGACAAAGCCCCTGGGAAAAGAGCGGTTTGACTTGTTACTTAGCAAGTTGGCCATTGTAAACCTCCATGCATCAACTTGAGGGGGGGTGAAGGAATTCATGGCATTCATGAGTTTGTTAGTTGTTGGCTAATGGATAGAATCAATTAAGTTTGTTAGTCAGTTTGTTAGACTTACTGATAAATCAGTTATGACAGTTACAAGATGCTCTTGCTCTATATGTATAAATAGAGCCAAGCATCAACAAGCTGTACACATTCAAGATATTCAATATACATGCATTATTCAGTTTGTAAGCTAGTATCAATTTTACAATTGAGGTGACGTATTCTGATTGGGTAAGATAACTTATACCTCAAAATTATTGAGAATACCTGAGAAGACACCTACACCTAGAGGCCGAGCTTGAAAAAAATAATATTGAATGGCCATAATATAAAAGGTAAAGTAAAATTATAAATATTGTTATATTTAAGTTATAAAACCTTTTTAATTATTAAGAAATTAGAAAATTCACACACCGAACAAGAGAAAAAATTTAAGTTTAAACAATGACCGGAGTCAAACTAGAAATAAGCCAATATCTCAATATTAAACATAGATTATGTGTTATTTAGATTTCCTTTTTTTTTTTATAAGCATAAAGTATGTTGATTGAGAGTACAAGGGGTACTCTAACTCATATACAAAGACAATCAAAAGAACAAAACCTATATAACTTTGGTATTGTTTCTACACTAGATAGCAGTATCTAATTTACAAGAGCTCTATCAGAAAAGAAATCCTAGCTAAAAGTATATTAGTCTGGACTCGAGATAGAGAGCAAAGCAGGTACAAGTCAAAAGTCAAAAAGCCAACCAAAAAACAACCAACACCAACACCAACATCAACATCTAGAGCTGTCAAAGTGGGTTAGAACCCGAGAGCCAACCTGGCTCAACCCAGCTCACTGGTGGGTTGGGTTGCCAAAAACCTGGCTCATTTTAACCCCGGGTCAATTTGATCCGACCCACCCAACCCGCGAGTCGAGCGGGTTCAACCCGTGGTGAGTCGGGTTGGCACATTTAAAAAAACTAATATTTCATTAGTGACCCGACCTAAGAAAAACCAGGTGCAACAGCCTAACTTTCCTCATTTCGTGTTGAACCTTACCCCAGCCAAGAGCCAAGAGCCAAGCCAACCCTAGATCACTTCTTCTTCTTTCCATTCTGAAACAGACCGGCCGTCGCACCTCATCGGCCACAGCACGCTATAGCAGCGCACAGCACGCCGCCGCACGCTGATGCACCGTTGGGTGACGTCGATCTTTGCAGCGTCTCATTCTCACGTCCTCTCCTCGTCGATCTCCGCCGCCACACCGCACATCATGCATCAATTTGCGCCCCCCAGGTATTGTTCTCCGCCACTGCCCACTTGTTCTTCCCTGGTATGTGTGATTGTATATTGCAAATCACCACTTGTTTTTCGTATACTGAGAAATGAGAATGTTTTTTTTTTACCCAATGATCACAAAAGTTATTTACTGATTCTTCAGCTATTTACTTTTTTTATATATACCGAGAATGCAATTTTTTTTTTGTGTTAAATAATTCTGAGAATGCAATTCTTTGTGTGTTAAATAATACTATTAAAAATCCATTGTCTACTTGTTCTTTATATACTAAGAATGCAATTCTTTGTGTGTTAAATAATTCTGGTTGGCATACTGGTTCGTTCACTGTAATAAATCTTTATGTGTTTTTGTATTTTTTTAAATATAGGTGAGCCAACCCGTATAACCTACCAACCCGTGGTGGGCCGGGCCGGGTTGGTTATTTTCTGGTTCACCAAAATGTGAGCCCCGAGTTGGTCCGTTTTGACATTCTCTACCAACACCCTTCGGCCAGCACAATGAAACTCCAATGCCATCTTCCAATAGCCATACGGAAAAAAGATTGAGATTGCCTGCAGTCATGCCTCTCTATCTCTATCCGCCTCCTTTTTTTTTTTTTTTTTACTTTTTTTTAGATAAAATAAATCACAGGCCATAATGATGAATGTAAAAAATCTCATGGTGTATATTGGAGTGACTGCAGTGACTGCATCAAGGAGTGATTGCAGGCGCCAATCCAAATCCATAGAAAAACCTCGTAGACTGCTACCTACGCTCAAAACTTGTTGTAAGCAAAACAGCAAAAACTTTTCTCCACCAAAATACTAAGCCTTTTCAGTAAAATAACATGTGCTTGAAAAAATAGACCAAATCTTTAAATACAACTTCAGAGGGCCAAGTTATCAATCATACCAACTTGAAACAAACACAAAACCAGAGTTAACCATTTCTCCCAAGAGCATCTTCGCCATACAAAATCAAATAACTTCCACAGCAACCAAGCACAATCAATTTGACAAGTTATCTCCCAAAAAGCACACAATCACAAAAGATAGCAAAACCACCGATCTTATTCTTTGATAACCTCTATATAATACACCTCTTCCCAACTACACTTGCACAGCATAGAAAAAAGAGAGGATAAGAAAACCACAGTCATGCGTAAGAGGTTTAAAAACCTCATCATCATCATTAAACCAAATGAGCATAAAGGTAGACCCCTGCTCCTCCACCCAGTATGATAGGCCTAACTGAAACCTCCAAAAGATTAGATTAGATTTCCTTTTTTAATTCCGTAATTCACTCATTTATCGCAAAATAAAAGAAACTCATTTCCGAAATACTATCTTTCTCTATAAAGCAACTGACTTGCTATAATTCTTCAAATGACATAAGACTACATTTATCTTTTTCATTTTTGTACCAATCTCTCTTTTCTATGCTTTCGCAATCGTATATACATACATAAATAGTGTTACTTTTAAGTACTAACATTCTTATTTATTTATTTATTTATTTATTCATTCCCCTAATTGATCACACACATTTTTTAATTAGAAAATCTAAAATTTGATTAATTATCATAAAGTATAATTAAATAGACAATTAGAAGTCCGATCCTTGAGAAGACCCACCAATGAATACGCCCACGGACACCTTCATACTGAGGACGGGAGCACTGCATAATCCAGGATTTTACCCCCACCTTGTTGTGCTTAGAGTAGAGGCCAATGCCTTCGGGGAAGCACCTTATGACAGGGAATACACCCAAGCTAATGTGTTAAGGGCCAACTATGGCTTTATGTCTATTGTGATAGATAATTAAAAAGGAATTTGGGATGCAAATCTGCTCTTTCATTGTTGTACGAACCAGATATATATACACAAAGTTGTCAGGGATAGTTGCCTCAATTCTATGCTAACTACAAGCTAACTATTCCTATATATAATCTGTACCGATATGTTACAAATATCATAACAGATATCATAGGCTAATTATAATAAATATGGAAGATATTAAATCAATCCCAATAATAATGAAAGATCTCACCGGATCTCAAGAACCTCAATAATAATAGACTTGTCCCACTTTTTTTTACCATGTTACAAATGTAAAGTATCTGTAGGCTTCGCCGATGACTAATCTGTGTAGGGGAACTATCTGACCACCTTTGATGGGGTTTCCCCTCTCAACCATTTTTTTTTTCATCCACAAGAGTCAAGAGTCGAAATCGAGACCTTACTTAAGTAATCCGAGCATTGTTCCTCTCCGACCAACGTAATGTTGGTGTCCCAATTTATATAATATGCATTTGCTGACCTTTTCAAGGCTGCATCTAAGTCATTAATTGTTGTATTTGAAAGCATTATCAAACCCGAGCATGCTTTTCATCAGATCAACCTGGAGAAACATGATTGAGTAAGTCAGGGACTCATGCATCCAGCAGAATATAGAACTAAGAATTTGACTGATTTCCGTGGAAAATATTATTATTAGAACTTCTACCTTTTCTTGATTACCAATTTACCAGCAGTCCCAAAAACATAATCGAGCAATTTCTCAAATTGTCCAACCGGATGACCAACTGTCCCAGATACTGCTAAGATGAAGACATGTCCTCCTTTGTTAGGAGACTAGGTTTATAAATACCAGTATATGCAAATAATACCAGGAACATGAACATCTATTGAAAATTGGAAATAAGTAAGAAAAAATATCCCAAAATTGACGACTCTATTACTCAATAACTGTATTTCTTTTAGTATTACATTTAGAATGAACACAGTCATATTAGTTGAGTCCTATTCAATCAACCCATATGAATAGACTTGGTCAAATACGTCTTGTGAAACCTTATCTATTACTGTTCAATCAACCCAATAATCATGATCATGGCTCAAAACTCAAACCCTGCTACCACCTTCAAGGTCCGATATGCATTGGGCTCACTACTATAGCATCTCGACCCGTTCCATTATGACCCAGTAGAAACTGACCAAAATATTTCTTGATGACCCATATTCTTATCCGGTTCAGCGGTCAACCGTAATCACATGTCAGGATAGAATTTTTATTTTATGAACCATTGTAATTACAGCCTTTGGCTTCCTAATGATATTCCGGGATATCCTCACAAGCGTCGGCTCTTTAGATTGGATATGAGATTAATGGTCTGTTTGATTTAAAATATTTTAAGGCATAACACAACACAAAACAACTTCTTCTTTGTTTGATTCTACAAATGGTTGTGGGACAGTATAAAAAAAGAGTTGAGGGACAGAACAAAAATGTAAAAATTTGTTACTCACTTAACCAATAGACAATATTTTGTCCCAAGTACATTACAAATGAAATGTCAAAAAAATCCCTCCCATTCCTCCCCTCTCTTTTTCATGTCTGCCACTAAACCCACCTCTCTGAAGCTTCCTACTTCACTATCACATTGGTGAAGGTCCCTTAAAATGTGGAAATTTTCTCTGCGACATCCTCTCTCTACGTACGCTTTCGGCTTTCCCCTTCAAAGAGTGGTTCATGTTTATGTCATGTTGCTGAGGTGTTTCTCACTCCTCTCCAACGAATTGGTCAACCAAATCCTCCAAAGGGTTGGATTCAGCCACAACAACCCTTTTGAAACCATGGATTTCTACCATTACACTGGCAGAAGAAAAGGGTTTTATCACATTGCTTTTTCCTTTGACATAATGCTTGACATTTTAGGTAGAAACCGCATGTTTCATGTTTGGGATCACTTGTTTCAATGCCTTATTATAAAATATAGATAATTTCTTCTGACAATTATTAATATTTCTTATTCTTATTTTGTGTCCTTTCATAATACAAATCAAACATTATATAGTACAAAGAATATTTTAATAGATTTTATGTTTTTATGTCCAATACGTAAGCTTATCAAATAACGTACAACACAAAATTGTTTGTGTTGTGCATTGACTAACAAACATTGTACAACACAAAAAGTTGTGTCGTGACTCAATTACTTGTCCTGTGTTATTCTTCCTGTCATGTCCTGTCCTTCCATGCGAATCAAACGGATCCTAATACTCGATTGACTGTTTAGAATAGATAATTAACCCATAATTTTCCATAACCTCATAACTATAATATCTGTTACCCCGATTCGAGATTTTGGTATGCTGCTTATATCTTTTAGTATTGTACTGAAGCTGCTAGCGATTGATAAAGGGATGGGATTTATTCTACAAAGTAAAATTACCCTCATTTAATTTTTTCTTAAATTAAAACAATATTATTTTATTTTTATATCATAATTGCCTATTCACACTCCATTACAACTAATTGACAATTCTTATTTAATTTATAATCTTTCAAAACTAAAATTACAATAAAAATGGAAATACTAAAATAAAGTACAAAATATTTCAAAATATTTTTTATCACACTTTTTTTAATGAATTTCATAATATAAAAAGCACGTAGATGCGTCTAAATTTTATCTTTAAAAAAACTTTGTATATAATACTAATAAATCTATTAAATATTTTAATTTAAAAATAAAAATAATTAATACTGAAAAATTCATACTTCGTGTAATTTATAAACTTATAGCAATCCAATTATCTTTGTAAAAAAACAATTTTTTTTAAAGTTTTAAACGAGGGTAATTTGGAAAACAATATAAAAGTTGAAAAAGTGAGAGTATAAATAGGTATAGTGGAGAACCAATAGCATCATCGTATTTTACAATGAAAAATAATACATGCTACATCGTTATAGCATTTAATAATATTTTGTGATAAATTAAATCCATTACTTATATATATGGAGGAGTGCTAACAAGATACTTTCTAAAACTATCTTTCCAACACACACTCTTCTATTGATTAAAATTTATGTGGGTTCCACTAATTTAGGTGGATCTCACTTGAATTTTGTAGGATCAGATGAATTTCAATCAATAGGAATGAGTGTGTTAGAAAGATGGTGTTAGAGAGTGTATTGCTACTTGCTAGCCTTAGAATATGCCACTTTTTGACGCTATAAAAAATTTATCAGAAATTGCAATTTGTTGTCTTTTAAATAGCAACCAAAAGAATAACAAGAAAACAATAAAGAACAGTAAATCCTCTCTTTCCTAAATTCTGTAGCATGAAAAAAGAAAGGTTTAATTTATTTACGAATTTTTCATTAATGAAATTGTATTTCCTTCCATTATTAAGATATGTTTGATTTTTTGTTTCCTGACAAATAACGAAGCTCAAAACCCAAACTACTATACTATCACAACATGATCAAACTTGACACCACTACAGTCCGTAATGAAACTTGAAAGGAACGGACAGAAATAAAGGTAAACTACTAGAAAAAAACCAGTATAGCAAGACGGATCCCGATTCCCTGCATTTTGGAATCCCTAAATTACCCTTCAGTTAGGCAAAATTTTGTAAGAAAGGATTTAGAGTCATATTTGTTGAGTGCGGTAAAGACAAAAACAACCTTGGAATTTGCCTAAATGCTGGAACTTCAGGGAAATCCAAATTCTAGCAACACCACGCTTAGCTAATTAATGCATCATCACAAGACTTTGCTTCTCCTCCAATCCTTGTTGCATTGCATATAGCAAAAGGGGAACAATCAAGAGTAAAAAGATTATAATATTTTAGAATAATTAGGATGTGTTTAGTGTAATCAAAACATTCACACTAGCTCTTGCATAGTTTTCAGCCACTCGTTCTCGTGTTATCAAGCGAAGAAGATCTAGTAGAGGTTGTTTGGCTAACATCTCAATAATCTAGGTAGAATGAGTTTCGTAGTTGCAATGATCTAGGTTAAAATTTTAGGCCTAATAAGGCTAAGTCCAAGATTCCATATGATGTGACCCACTATAAGCTAAAAAGAGTTTGTTTGCTTGTAGCGAAATCAATCATAGGCCACTATAGGAGTGGGCACGGGTCGGGTTTGGGGAAATTTTGGACTCAAACCAATCAAAGTTGATCGGGCTGGGTTATGTCAAGTTTTAGGGAAAAAATTGAAACTTGAATCAAACCAACTCGACCACATTCGGATTGAATTGGGTCGGGTCATCGGGTTCAGCCTTAAAAAATTAAAAAAATAAAAAAAAATTATACATTTAGGGCCCTTCACTAACAATTAAATTAAAAAAAACATTTAAAATAAAAAAAAACACCATAGAACCAGAAGAGGTTTCTGGTCTGTTCACTCGCGAAACAGAGGAGAAAAGGGAATAATGCAAGTTTCGTCTCACATGAATGATGGCGACTATAAGGGAACGATTCCGGCGATTCGCGATGGCTCTAAAGTGGTTCGAATGGGAGAGGAGAATGGAGGTGCGAATGGCATCGTGGTTCGGAGCGACGGGGATGGATATGGACTCAAGGTGCATGACGTTAGGGTTTGTAGCAAAGCTACACTGCCGTCACTCCCTGTGTCGCGAGCTCCTTCACCATTGTAGCTGGTTCTCAAGCTTGCTCGTCGAGAAGCAGCGCCAACGGTCGAGAGAGCGAGAGAGATCGGTCGCTCACCATGTGAGTGGACTGAGTGGCTAGGAGAGATCGAGAGAGAGAGAGAGAGAGAAACTGGGAGGTGAGAGAGAACGGAACTTTTATCAGTTTCTGTGTGGACCGAATGAAATGTAGAAATTAGAAAAGAGAAAATGCCGAAAGAAAAAGTGAAATGGCAGAAATCTTTCATGCTTTCAGGTAGGGTCAGGTAATTGGATTATTCTTTTCTAACTCGATTCCCAACCCGATCTATTAGGGTTGGACACTTTCAGACCCAAACCAACCCGATGATCCGAATCGAACCACATTTTTTTTCATTGGATTGGGTCGGGTTGTCCGGGTCATCCTCGGGTAGACCCGAACCTGTGACCACCCCTTCTTCAACACACAAGTCTATAAGCATATTTCAAAGCTTTTTATAAGCACATACTGTAATCAAATTGACCAAGCTTCTTATAGTAACGAGTCTTGGTTCTTTCTCAAGGCCTCAAGGCTTTAAGAAAGTTGCACCTTTGAGACTGTTCTCTCCAAAAAAAAAAAAAAAAATCCTAGAACAACATGACAATGCATTACCTTTCCAATCAATGTGGATATGGAGGGGGGAAATTGGTGCATAAACCCCATTTATTGTTTGGAAATATGGTCAGGAGGTAGATAGGGAAGTTGGGTTGTTATAATTAGATATATTCCTATTTGATGTAATGAGTTAAAGTATCATTTGTACTCTTCTTATTAAATTGTTTGCTCATAAAAAAAAAGTCCTTTTAAATATATTAAGGTGAACAACGTTGCACCTTTGGTGAATTTTCGTTCAACAAGCCACGTGCTAAATCATTCTACTTGAGCTTACCTACGTGAAAGAATAACAATATTAAGGAGGCTAAATTCAATATTTGCACTTTTAAAAAAAATTGTAAAATAAATAAAATTTTAAAAAAATGGAGGGCCATAGCTCCCTGCCATTGACAGATAATAACTTGCTGAAGTTAGGAGCAAGTTCTCAGTGCAAATTCAACGAATGGCTCTCTAGGGCAATGATAAGAATGCTCTAATTTGCTTGCTAGGTAGATATAAAGTTAGTTTGACCAAAAAAATTGATGAAGCCGAGAAACTGAACCAAACCCATAAAATTGATTCAGATTTATTGGATGTTCCAATTAAACCGAATCAAACCTATTAAGATTCAATAGTTATTGGTTTCCTTGATTACAAGATTTCTAAATCCGAACCGAATCAATTATATATATATATATATATATATATATATATATATATATTTCTTTCTGTTTTAAAATTGCATAGTAGCGTGGATACTTTTATTATTATATCCAAGAATTTTTCATTTATTGTTTAGTTTGAAATAATTCTATAATTTTATGACAAGTGTTTGCATATTTTTCATATTTTTTTAAACAATTTTTCTTTTGCAAAACCGAACCAAATTGTTTTTGATTAGATTGATTTGTTCCGGTCTCTTAAAAAAAATTACAAATCTAAACCAATTGATTTTGCTTGTTACAAATTTTTTTTCAGTGAAACCAAACTGAGTTGTAAACATCCTATTTACTCTAATGAGTTATGCTGAAAAGTTTCGTCCGCTAAAGGGTAGTTGACCGGACTGATATAATTTTACAAATAAATTTTTAAAGTAATGTAGTTTAGAAATTATTTAATGATTTGGGATGGTTGGAGCACTGTGCAATGTGAAAGGCCTATCCTGCAATGTGAAAGAAACATTCAATCTTATAACAAGACAATTAATTCACCTATGATATTTTTAATTTATATATAAGTTTTTTATTACATTGCCTTCATAATTATATTTATATTTAATTATATATTATTAACACATATTTTATTTTATAATAAATAAGGATAAAATTTGAGAAGTGTAAGGGAAGAGGAGTGGAAGCTGGAAGGCGAAAAGTGGGGTATCTGCAGACTCCCAAGCAATATCGAATTCCACGCAACTGATTGCTTATCTGCGACCGTTTTTACGTTGCCCCATCTCTTTCAAGCCACGTGTCATAGCCCATAGGAACCATGAAGATATTGCGCAGTGCTATGAAAACCTCCAGCGGTTAACCTACACACGGTGAAACACCACGAAATTATAATAAAAATAATAATATTTACACATTTTTGGGGTAAGGCTTCATTTTTCAAAAACATATTTACACACCGTAACTTGTTAATAAGCAGAGAAAATAAGTTGAAACAAGTATACCAAAAATAAAGGTTGAAACATAAATTTTTTGTTTTATTATTTTAAACAAAATGTAATAGGTTAAAGTTATAATTTGATCTCTATATATGACACTGATTCTTCATTTATTCCTTATATGTAAAAAATTATTAAAAAAATCTTCATACGTGCAATCGTTACTTATTTGGTCTCTCTTGTTATCTCGTCATATCTAATAATCCGTTAACTACTACGTATAGGAAATAAATGAAAAATCTCTGTCACATATAGAGACCCAATAATTTAGGTTAAAGTAATAATCTGGTTCCTAAATGTGACACAAATTCTTCATTTAGTTCTTATATGTAAGAGTTAACGGATTATTAAAGACGACAAGATAACGGGAGGGACCAAATGGATAATGATTGCACATATAAAGACTTTTTTAATATCTTTTTATATATATGGACTAAATAAAAAACCAGTTTTCCTATAGGATCAAATTATTACTTTAACCAATGTAATAATAATGTAGTTTGTTTTATGTGAGAATATTATTACTAAATTATAAAAGGTCAATTCTTATTAAAATAAAATTTAATCAAGTTTTTCATTTCAGATTATGATTGAAGCAAAACTTTCATGGGCCAAGAGGTTGAACCCTCCAATTGAACTTAAGTTCGGATACTTAGATTGGATACCCATCCCAAGAAGAGCTAGGTTTGGATGTCTCATCAGGAATTAATTTGGGCATGGACTTCAATTTTCATATCCATGAAATTAATTTTCATACCTCCAATTTTTTAAAAATTCAAAACTATCCCTCTTTTATCACGTTTTTCTGTATGACTATATACGGTAGTTTAAATAAATAAACAACCGTATAGATATATACGGTAGTTTGTTTAAATAAATAGACTACCGTATAGTCAAATACAGTAGTTTGTTTAAAAACTTAAGCTACCGTATATAATTACACGGGAGTTTGTTTATTACACTACCGTGTATAGCCATACGATAGTTTAAGTAAATAAACAACCCTATATGACCATACGATTGTGTAAAGTTATATAAATAAACAACCGTATGCAATCATATGGTAGTTGATGCTCATAAACAGCCCACCGTATACAACTATACGATAGTTTTGTTTAAATAAATAAATTATCGCAGGATTCCATACGGTACATATATTTTGAAAGAAAAATATATTACCGTATGGAATCAAACGGTTGTATATCAAATTTATCCACATGTATGATTCCATACGGTAGTCTATACCACGAATTTTGGTACACTACCTTATGGTATCATACGGTTGGCTAAAACATCAACTTACCGTATGATTCCATACGTAATAATGTATTAAATGATATTAATACCACTTACCCTTTCCGTACGTATTATCCTTTATCACTGTCTATCATTTTCCTTTTTCAAGTGAGTGTCATCCTTCGAGTACTTTCGCCCACACCATGTCTCAAATTTGAGCTTCCACTGAAAACGAAGCCACACAGATGAAGGTCCACAGGATGATTGTAATAGTTGTAACGCCCACACAAATTTTGTAATGTCACCGTATGGAATCATACGATAGGTGGATGTTTTAGCCAATCGTATGATACCATACGATAGTGTACCAAAATTTGTGGTATAGACTACCGTATGGAATCATACGTGTGGATAAATTTGATATACAACCGTATGATTCCATACGGTAGTATATTTTTCTTCCAAAATATACGTAC